>CM053593.1:61543031-61561619 GCA_028646575.1 Pseudocheirus occidentalis
GGGTTGCTGGAAGCACACACTTCAGTAAAGGGACAGGGACAGGGTAGAGAACAGAACAAGGGTGGGCAGGATAGGAAGGAGGGACATATAATCAACCTCTCACAATATGTTCACTGTGGAGATGTCCTGTGTAATTACATATGTACAGCCATATTGAATTGCTTGTCCTTCCAGTGGGGGTGGGTCACAAGGGAGGAACTGAAAGAATCTAGAATTTATAGCGCTACAATACAGGCAACTGGGAATTAAGATATACAGGGACTGGGATAGGGAGACCCTCCCTGCCCTACCAGAAAGTTAGGGGGGCGTTGGAGGAGGACACAAAAGAGAGCAGATTGGGGGAGGGGCTTTACAGCGGGATTACTGTTTTGGGGTTGGGGCTAGGGGAAAGACAGGGAGAAAATTTGTACCTCAAAATCTTGTGGAAATGAATGATGTAAACAAGAAAATAAATTTTAAAAAAGAAAAAGAAAAATAATTTAAAAAAGCAAAAAGTAAACAAACAAACAAGAATCTTTTCCTCTAAAAGTTAAATCAATCAACCAACCAACATTAATGAAGAAACTACAAGCCCTGGGAATGCAATGACAAAAATGAAATAGTTCATGCCCTCAAAGAGCTTACATCCTATCCTGGAAATGGAGTATAAGTAAATACAAGGTTTTTGGGAGATAAATGCAAATTGATTTCTCTGTAGCGCTTTGTAGAAGGAGGTATGAAAGACTTCATGTAGGAGGCAGTACCTGAGTTGAACTTTGAAAAAAGCTAGGGATTCTAACAGGCAGAGGGGAAGACCAAGTGCATTCTAGGAAAGGGGAACAGCCTGTGCAAAGACAAGGAGAGAGGGAACTGAATGTCATGTATGAGGATTAGCAAGTAGGCTAATTTGAGTGGAACATAGAAAGTATGAAGCAAATGAATATTCAATAAGCTGGCCAGAGATAGGCTACAACCAGATTGTGAAGGGCTTTCAAAATCAAATCGAGGGATGTACATTTTATCCTGTAGGAAAAGTCATTGGATCTTCTTGAATAAGGGAGTGATGTGGTTACATTCGTATCTTAGAAATGTTAAATTATAATTGTGAGACAAATATGATTTGACAATAAAGATTGGATCTGCCAGTTTAAAAAAAAGTGGGTGGAGGGCTCTTCAAAAGTGGGCTGCCAGGTCTTCATTTGGTCATTCCAGTTTCATGTGTTCCATGCCAGTAATAACTCTTTTTTAAATAATTATTAATTAAATAATTAAATATTAATTATATAATTAAAATTAACTTTTCTTTGATAATTATTAATCAGGCCTCTCCAAGTCTGTCCAGGGCCAAGGGAATTGAAGGGTCATTGTCATAGTACACATCTTAATGTTTGTCTAGACAATTGCGCCAGTAGGTGGGTGGGTGAGGCTCCTGGAATGGAGAAAGGGAGTAGTTGAAAGAAGCCTAGGGAAGAAATAGGTGTCGCCAAAGAAAAATGAAGACTTCTAAACATAGTGCTGACACAGCTGAAGCCTCACATGCTGCTTCAGTACCCTAGTCACCAAAAGAAGACAAATCAGCCAACAATTGTTGTTCTCTGGGTTGGACAACAGGTCTACCTCTTTTGTCAGAAAATTCCAATGGTAGACCAGGGAACCTAAGCCTGCTGGTTTTTATTTACACTCTGTCTTTCCAGCATTCTTCAAAATGGTAGCTCTGAGAGTTGATTGGAAATACATCTCTTGAAGGACTTCTGCCTCCCATCCATATAGTTGACCTCTGTGACTTGTATGAGACCTATACCCGGCCAGGAAGCATGAGGAAAGTAGATTGTACTCAGTGTGCCCAGAAGAGCAGGGTTTTTTTCTGATGCCTCACTGGAGTTTGACTGGGAAGTGCTATTTGGGTCTGATTCTAAACCAGTTAAACCACGATCAAACTGCCCTGGAATGAGTGTTGTCCAGTCTTTCCTTAAATTCCTGAGCTTCAGGATACTGAGTGTCTACATTTAATCCACCAGTAGAGGGAGAAAAGTGGGGGCAAAACTAGCAGATTCCATAAGGGGACAGAAAGAGAAAAGAAGGGAATATGGGCTAGAGTTGTAAAAAAAAATCAGAACTTTTAGAATAGGGATCTCAAACTCACTCCATCAAGCCGCTTGATCCTCTCCTTCACCCCCACCTCCAAAGCCTGTCATAGGCTCTGTTTCCTGTTGCTCAGATGAATGAGTTGAACAAGTCTGTGGAAGTGTACTAAGCCCCTTCCCTTTTAAAGTAATAAATCATACGTTCCCTCAATATTAGCCTAAAAAATCCTTGTTCTCAACTGAGTGAGAATCTAATTCATTTTCCTTGAATAAAAGATTCAGTGTCAAGCAAACAGTACCCTGTTCTCACGTTCCCTTGTGTCTGCCTCTTCACGGCCCCATTTGGGGTTTTCTTGGCAAAGATACTAGAGTGGTTTCCCATTTTCTTCTCCAGCTCATTTTATAGAGGAGGAACTGTAAATGAGGTGAACAGGGTCAAGTGACTTGCTTAGGGTCTCATAGCTAGTAAGTGTCTGAGGCCAAATTTAAACTCACAAAGATGAGTATTCCTGATTCTAGACCCAGTACTCTTTTTGCTGAGCCACTTATCTGCCTCTAAAGTTTCCTAGCTTTGTTCTTAACAAAGACTTAACCAGTTGCTAAAGGGAGAAGCCTCCACAGCCTGAAAGTGTTGTTAGTAGTAATTAGGCTAAGGTCATTAATAAAATCACCAAGGCTACCTTCCCTTTGATTAATGCAAATAGGAAAAACACCTCTTGAATTCACTTTTTTTTTTTTGCTTTTTGGAGGGCAGTTGGGGTTAAGTAACTTGCCCAAGGTCACACGGCTAGTTTTTGTGTTAAGTATCTGAGGCCGGATTTGAACTCAGGTACTTCTGACTCCAGGGCGGACGCTCTATTCACTGCACCACCTAGCTCTATTCACTGCGCCACTTTTGACCTTTTACACTTAGGGGACTAGAGCTTTAACGGGGACCAGGAAAAGAAGGGGCCAGTTTGGGAGACACCTCCTGGAAGTCAGGTATGTGTAGGATGCTAAAGTGCTGGGATTTAAGTATCAAAGAGTCATAGACCTGGAACTGGAAGATAGGTCAAAGGCCATCTCATCCAATGCCTTCATTTGACAGATGAGGTAACTGAGGCATGACATAAGATCCTTGAACATCTGTGGAGCAAGGTAGAGGCTGATTGTATAGGAGGGTTGGTAGAGTGTCAAGCAAAATTCACTTTCTTCATAATTCTATCTAGGATCTACCTGCATTCAAGAAAGGGGGAAAACTCTCTTCTTTTAACTTGACAGGGCAAGTACCTCTGCCCCTAAGACTAAAACTTAAGTTATTGTTCTCCTCTCATTTCCTGAATAAAATGCAGCTGAGCCAATGGCATGAGTTGACAACTAAACCAAAATAAAACTTGCTATGCTGACCAATGTTAGGGGACGTAGAGTTTCTAAGGAGAAGCAGTCTTTACCTATAGCTCTGCCCTGAGTAGACCACATCTGGAGGCTCTGGGCACTATGATTGGGGTAGAGAGATATGATAGCTGTCTTCAAGTATTAAAAGGACTTTCACATAGAATAAAAATACATTTAGATTCAGAGAGCAGAACCAGGAACAATGGATAGAAGTTTTTAAAAAGCAAATTTAGGTTTGACATCAGGAAAAACTTCTGCAATTAGAGCTGATTATGTGATATGTTATTTCCCAGATTAACTAAGTGGATTTTTATACCTTGCTAACTGGTCAAATGGTCAATGGATAGCATTTCAGGCCTGGAGTTAGGAAGACTCATCTTCCTGAGTTCAAATCCAGCCTCAGGCACTTTCTAGCTGTGTGACCCTGGGCAAGTCACTTAACCTTCTTTGCCTTAGTTTCCTCATCTGTAAAATGAGCTGGAGAAGGACATGGCAAACCAGTCCAGTATCTTAACCAAGAAAACCCCAAATGGGGTCACAAAGAGTTGGACATGACTGAAAATGACTGAGCAGCACAAAAAAGAAAAGCAAAATTGGTCAAACAATGGGTATAACTTGGAATTATTTCCTGCGGGTTTTTTTTGACATTCACGTGACTCTCTCGTCTCATCTTTATTTCAGAATGTTGGGTGATCTGTGTGAACTCTTCTCCTTGGATCCTATTGTGAGGGGAAAGGAGAATGAATACCATAACTGTTAGGCATGTTTTAGGCAGAGCTCTCATTAAAATACACCTTTAGGCTCTAGGATGATTAAAGAAGGTACATATTGGAAAAAAGAGACAGAAATCTCACCGGACAGGGAGAGGCAAATAAAGCCAAAATCACATTCAATTTGGCTTGGAATTTAGGAGTTTTCTTTGTTTCCTGTAGTTCAAGTGGGAGCTGCTAGTCAGGTTCCGTTTTTTATTTCTATAATCTGCCAAGCATCTGGTGACATTTGATACTCCTTTCCTCCCTATTGGAAGAAGTTTCAGTTCCTCATTTTCCTCAAGCAGTGGAGGCACGTCAGACCTCAGGAGGCACAAACTGCTGGGAGTGGGGCAGGAGAGTCTGGGGAAAGAGTGCTAATTAAGCCCTCCAGATGCTCTTCCTTCTTCATTTCCTCATTATATCAGCCACACAAGGAGGTGATGCCAGTGAGTGCCCCAAGTTAGGCTCTCCCTTGCCCCCCACCTCCCTTCTAGCTCTGGAATGGGCAGTCCAGGAACTACAAGTTTTCTTCTCAAAACATGTGATGAAATCGTGGGCAGGCTAGCCAGTGCCAAGCAAGGGTATTTTTGGTTTACCCGGTGTTTGAGGGAGGAATAGAACAGTTTTTCAGTTCTTTTGGGGGAGGATTTAAATTTCATTTTGCTTCCGAGTGGGTGAAAACCACTCCAGAATGCCTTTCACAGCACCTTTCTTCCTCCCACCTTGCTTTCTTTTCTCCCCTTCTTTCTGCCTTTTTTCCCTGCCCTTGGCTCTTTCTCGTATCTTCCCTTCTGGCTTGGTTGTGCAGCTGGCATTTGGGGTTGGGGGAGGGAGAATCATCCCACTTCATTATTTTCCTCTCACTTCAAGCTGGAGTTAGACGGAAGAACACAGGGAGAGACTAGAAAATGTGGAGAGGTTAAGAGTATTTTGAGAGGCAGCAGAGAACATTTCAAGTGAGTGGAGGACTGGCCTCAGAGTCAAGAAACCCAGGTCCAGGCCTGCCTCTGACCCATAGAGGCTAGGTGATCATGGGAAACTCCTTTGATCATTTTCAACACTCCAAGGTTCAGATGAGTTGAGGAACCTGAATGGGTGGAGGAAGTTTCCCAATTCCACAGTGGAATTTCTTATGGAAATGGAAATAACAGATCTGTACCAAAAGGGAAGGAGAATTTTTTGGAGGCAGAGTTTTGCTCTTCTTTTTCTCTGAAAGAGATGAGGGCAAGGGAGCATCTTCTAGGAAGCATAGCAGTATCCATGATTTGCTTCAAATGTATGGAAGGTAGATCGAACTTCTCTCTAAAAAATTGTTTCTCAAACTGGTGTTAGGGATCTCAGGGAAGAAGTTGGGAGTTAGTTCCTCAAGTTTGCTGGGACATTTTTATGGCCCAGGCCTGTGATTTCCAAAGGAAAGTCCTCTGTAGGGAATTCTAAGTTTAGAAACTGCCTCTATGGATACTGATCTCAAAGCAATCTGTGCATGGGATCTTAAAGAGTTTTGTGGCAGTGCTAAGAAGCTGTGACTTCTCCATGATCAAGTCAGCTGCTGGCATGTGTGAGAGGCTGGGTGTGAAGCCCCTGGTCTTCCAGCTCCAAGGCCTGACCTCTCTGCTCTGTCACACTGCCTCCCATTACTCAGAATGGGGATCCTGAGATAGAATTCCAGAGTGAGAAGGACACCTAGAGGTCAATTGGTCTCTCCTGAACATTTCACAGGTGAAGAGACTGGGACCCATTGGAGCTCAGCGGTCCCCTTGGACTGGTTAGTGGCAGAGGCACGCCCAGAGGCAGTGCCCAGAGGCACGCCAGTCTCCAGAATTCATTTGCTGCCTTTTGAATTGCTTCTTTACACTTCAGAATTCTGAACAGCATTTAGTGGTGAGGAAAATTAACTCTTCAGCTGGCTGGATAGGGACAGCAAAGGATTCTGGGCATCTTTATCTCCTTGCATTTATTACCTTTCCTATAGCTTAAAGATACCAACAGGGAAATGAGCTGTGGGCAAGGGAGGCAGGACTGAACTTGGAGTCAGGAGAGATCTGGGTTTGAATTTCCATTCCCATATTTGCTAGCTGTGCAAATGGATATTTACTGATAGTCCTAAAAAAATAGGGTCAAACCTGTATCCAGTTTCCTCATGCCTTGAGGCAGCTAAGTGGTACAGTGGATACAGTTCTTGATCTAATGTCAGTAAAGCCTGAGTTTGAATCCTACCTTGGACACTTAGTAGCTGTGTGACCCTGGACAAGTCACTTCACCCTGCTGTAAAATGAGCTGGAGAAGCAACATTCTCCAGTATCTCTGCCAAGAAAACTCCAAGTGGGGCAATTAAGAATTGTGCACAACTGAACAGCAGCAGAAGGGAGATGTTGCTATAAGGCCTGGGCTTTGTTCCCTGGACATGACCTCTCTAGTACTTTGTTCACCATTGAATTATCTGCTTTATACTTGGAGACCCTAAGGGAAGGGATGGCAGGAATGAGCACTTATGTGGTGCCTACAGTGTGCCAGTACTGTGCTCATTCCATCCTCACAACCACCCTAAGGCTTTTCATTGGATGATGGAGTCTGGGAGGCAAGTCTAGTCAAGAAGTATGTATTTCCCAGGTGCCAGGCACTGTGCCAAACACTCCAGATACAAACGTAGCAACAACAACAACAACAAAATGATGTTCCTGCCCTCCGGAGCTTAAAGACAACAAATAAAAGCAAGCCAGAAGGATGTGGAGGAATAGGAGGTAGCCCTAGAGAAGGAGAAAAAAAATCCATGCAGGTCGGGGATTAGAAGTGTGGGTTGGAGAAGGAAGAAGGAGTAAGCACCCATGGCCTGGGTCCTTCTGGAGAAACTGAGCTGTCAGAGGAAGGGGCCACAGGGACAGAGGGGTCTTTGAAGGACAGAAGGCTAGTGCAGTATGGTATGGGTGGGAGGTGGAGCTTTCAACATAAACTTCATCTGTTTTAAAAGTTGTCTTTTTAAAAATAATCTTTTATTTATTTATTTTTAGTTTTCAGCATTCATTTCCACAAGATTTTGTGTTAGAAATTTTCTTCCCATCTTTCCCCTACCCTCACCCCAAGATAGAGAGCCTACTGAATGCCCCCTCCCAAATCTGCTCTCTCTTCTACCCTCCCCCATCTCCTCCTAACTTTCTAGTAGAGAAAGATGGATTTCTATACCCCAGTACCTGTATATCTTATTTCCCAGTTGCACATAAAAAACAATTTTTTAGACATTTGCTTTTAAAACTTTGATTTCCATATTCTTTCCCTTCTTCCCTCCTCACCCATACTCCCTGGGAAGACAAGCAATTCAATATAGGTTGTACGTGTATAATTATGCAAAATGTTTCCATAGTAGTTATATTGTGAAAGACTAACTATATTTTCCTCCATCCTATCTCGCCCCCTACTTATTCTATTGTCTACTTTGACCCTGTTCCTTTTCAAAAGTGTTTACTTCTACCTACCCTTTCCCCCAATCTGCCCTCCCTTCTATCCTCTCCCCTCTCAATCTCTTCACCCCTACTTTCCTGTAGGGTAAGATACCCAAATGAGTGTGTATGTTATTCCCTCCTTAAGCCAAATTCAATGAGAATAAAGTTGACCCCATTCCCTTTCACCTTCCTGCTCTTCCCCTCTATTGTAACAGTTTTATCTTGCCTCTTTTATATAAGATATCTCCTATTCTATTTCTTCCTTTCTCCTTTCATTATATTCCTCTTTCACATCTTAACTTTGTTTTTTAGATATCATCCCTTCATATTCAACTGATCCACATATACACATGTATACATACTTACATATGTATTTATACACACATACACCCTCCTATACATGCATATATGTATGTATACATATATACAAATATGTATGTGTGTATATATATGTATATATACACATATATATTCCCTTTGACTATCCTCATACCGAGAAAAGTCTTGTGAGTTACAATGATCATTTTTGCATGTAGGAATGTGAATAGTTCAACTTTAATAAGTTCCTGATTATTTCTTTTTCCTGTTTACCTTCTCATGCTTCTCTTGCTTCTTGTATTTGAAAGTCAAATTTTCTCTTCAGCGCTGGTTTTTTCATCAAGAATGCTTGAAAGTCCTCTATTTCATTGAATGACCATATTTTCCCCCAAAACATACTCAGTTTTGCTGGGTAGGTGATTCTTGGTTTTAATCCTAGCTCCTTTGACCTCTGGACTATCATATTCCAAGCCCTTCGATCCCTTAATGTAGAAGCTGCTAAATCTTGTGTTATCCTGATTGTGTTTCCAAGATGGTAAAATTGTTCCTTCCTGGCTGCTTATAATATTTTCTCCTTGACCTGGGAACTCTGGAATTTGGCTATGATATTCCTAGGAGTTTTCTTTTGGGGATATTTTTCAAGAAGTGATCAGTGAATTCTTTCCTCTAGAATATCAGGCCAATTTTCCTTGAGAATTTCTTGAAGGATGATTTCTAGGCCATTTTTAAAAATCATGGCTTTCAGGTAGTCCAATAATTTTAAAATTATCTCTCCTGGATCTATTTTTCCAGGTCAGTGGTTTTTTCAATGAGATATCTCACATTGCCTTCTAATTTTTTCATTTGTTTGTATCTGTTTAATAGTATCTTGATTTCTCATAAAGTCATTGGCTTCCATTTGCTCCAGTCTAATTCTGAAGGAATTATTCTCTTCAGTGAGCTTTTGAAATTCCTTTTTCATCTGGGCAGTTTGGCTTTTTAAGGCATTCTCCTCATTAGCTTTTTGGGCCTTGTTTGCCATTTGAGATAGTCTATTTTTTAAGGTGTTATTTTCCTCAGTCAGGTTGTTGACTCTCTTCTCATGATTTTCTTGCATCATTCTCATTTCTCTCCCCAATTTTTCTTCCACTTTTCTTATTTGATTTTCAAAATCCTTCTTGAGCTCCCCCATGGCCTGTAATCAGTTCATATTTTTCTTGGAAGCTTTTGATGCGGGAGTTTTGACTTCATTGTCTTCTTCTGGTTCCATGTTTTGATCCTTTTTGTCCCTAAAAAAGGATTCTGTGGTCTGATTGTGCTTCCTCTGCTTGCTCATCTTGCCAGCCGGTTACTTGACTTTTAAGTTCTTTGCCATGTAGAACTCTTCTTCCAGAGTGGAGAGAGAGCTGTGTCCCAAATCACTGGGGTTTTCAGAGTTGTCGGAGGTCTGAGGAGGGCGTCCTCTCTACAGCCACCACAAGCTCTGGCACACTAGCCACACACCCCAGGACCACCACCCAAGACTGTGACCCAGATCCAAGCAGGTCAAAGCAAGAGCAATTACCCTCTGAGTGGTCACTTGATCCCCCTACGATCTGCAGGTCAGGAGCTCCAGAGGCAACCACATGGCAGCACCTGCAGCCGTCATGCCTCTGCCTGCTTCTCACCCTGGGGGCAGGGGACAGACCAAGCTCTTCTGTCTCCCAGTTCCAACAGAATTCCCCACTGACCTTTTACTTTCTCTTTGGCCTTTATGGGTTGAAAAGTCTGGAAGCTTCTACAGCTGCTGGTGATTCACTCTCCTGAAGTCTGCTCTGGCAGGTCTGTGCTGCTGGTCTGGACCCAGGTAGCTCATGTGGGGCTGGGCTCTACTCCCAGCTGGGAGCCATAGAACCTTCCTCCTGGCCTGACAGGCTGCCTTCAGTGAGTGATTTGTTTCTCTCTGTCACTTTGTGGGTTCTGTAGTTCTGAAATGTGTTTAGAGTCATATTTTACAGGTATTAGAGGTGGTTGGTGCAGGAGCTTAAGCAAGTTCCTGCTTTTACTCCCAACAGTTTTCTTTAGGGCTGTTCTAATTGGAAACTTTGAAGATTTTGGTAGCAGGGGTAATGGGGAGGGGAGGAGTCACTGGGTGAACAAGCTTTGGGAGCAGTGGGAGTAAGCAAGGGGAGGCCTGAGCAGAAATCTCCAGGGCAAATTGGCACCTGCCATTCCTTGTACCTGCAGAATTTGGTATGAAGAAAAGTGGATCAAACTTTTTTATAACCAGCTTTGTTTCTTTATTTTAGGTTGCACAAAGCCATGCACAGTTGGTGAATCTGGGTCAACAGGCTGTATGCATACATGCATTTTTCTCCCATGTATGTACAGAGCATGGGTTAGGTTTACTCTGTCACTGGTCATTCCAAGTAGCAGCCAGATGGAGTGGTAGATAGCTTCTTGGCCTGGGTCCAGTCAGACCTAAGTTCAAATCCAGCCTCAGATACTTACCAGCTGTGAGATCTTGGGCAAGTCTACTTGCCTCAGTTTCCCCAAGTATAAAATGGGGATAATAAAAGCATCTACCTCCCAGGGATGTCAAGAGGATAAAATATTTGTAAAGCATTTAGCACAGTGCCTGGCACAGAGTGGGCATGATATAATGCTAATTATGATGATAATGATCCTCATGCAATTACTTACAGTCTTTGGGGATAGAAAAGTGAATTTGCAACAATCAGTCGATTAGGGAGCATCTACTAAGCACCTGTTATGTATTAGGGAGCCTGCCAGGCACTGAGAATATAAATAGTGACATGGTTCCTGCCTTCAGAGAGCCTACATTTCCCTTGGGGGGTGAGGAGAGACAGTGTGTCATGAATGCTATTGCTCTATCATGGTCTAGATGGGTGACATCACAAACTACCTGAAGAAGGGTGGGCTTGCCATCTGTCTGCCTGTAATCATTCCTGAATTAGAGAGATGGACATTTTAAGAATGGGCTTTTCTTATGCTGTCTATCATACACTGTATTATTCATTACATACCATATTATTACGTGTGTTATGCATGCCATTATTAGCCATTATAACAGCCTTTATCTGTTTCTGTGGAGCTAGTCTGTGTTTGGAGGCCTGTCTATTTGGAAGAAAAATTCCCCCAGGATAGTATTTCTTTCCCAGGCCCTCTCCTTAGATTGATGCAATTATGGCTTAGTGTCTAAGGAGCTGGCTTTAAAGCCAAGGAGACCCCAGTTTGAGTTTGTTTCTGGCATATACTGGCTGTGCGACCCTGGGCAAATCACCCGCTCAGTGCCTTGAACTCTCTAAGACCAGAAGGCCACAAGCTACTCAGGAGTTTGCCTATCCCAATAAAATCACAAGGTTCATCTTTGATTCCCCTGTATTTCCATTACCTATGTTTCCGAGTAATAGCTTTTACTGTTTTTTTCCTTCACACACTTGTCTTCATAACTGTTGCTCTCTGAGTTCTGCTTTCTTTACTCTATGCCAGGTTCTGTTGAGCATTCTTCCTCATTTTTGTTATTTCCTATGCTGCAACAGTATTCCATTAACTCATATGCCACAATTTGTTCACCCACCCATTTTCCAATTGATAGACAGCCACTTGTTTCTTTTTGGGAGTGGGGAAGGGATGCTACCACACACACACACACACACACACACACACACACACACCTGCGTGTGCCCGCAATACTATGAAGATTTTGGTCTATATGGGCTATTTTCTTCTACCTTTGACCACTTAGGGTCATATGCTCAGTAGAAGTAATAACACTGGGTCAAAAGATATGTACAATTTAGCCCTCTCATTTTAGGGCACAGAGAAATTTAATGAACTGTCCAAAGACCTACAGTTAGTTAGCTCTATAGGTGGGGCTAGGACTCAGGCCTCCTCCTTCCCAGTTCTAGTTGAGTATCCCCTCAACTTCTAATTCTTTGCCACCACAAAAAGAACTGCTATAAATATTTTTGTACTCATAGACCTTTTCCTTTTTCTTTAATCTCTTTGGGGTATAGAACTGAGAGTGGTATTACTGGATCAAAGGGTATGCACAGTTTTATAGCCCTTTGGGCATAGTTCCAAATTGTAGAACTATGATCCTTTGACCTGCCTCTTCTATTTACTAGTTGAGTGACAGCAGGCTAGTCATTTTACTTTCTTTCTGTTTCCTCTTCTGTAAAATGGGGTTAATAAAAGTTGACCATCTCCCTTAAAGGGCTATTGTGGGAATTCAATGCTGCAATCTGTAAAAGTGCTTTATAAAACCTAAGGCCCTAAACAAGTGTAAGACATTAGTCATCCCCCCAACCCCCACCACCACCCACAAACCCTGCCTAACACTGTTGTCTTTGTTCTAGAATAAAGACTGAGGAAAGGTCACTGGATTGAGGTAACCTTTAAAAGAACAGTGGGATACATAGTGTATCATAGTAATTTTTCTTAAGAAAATAGGTTCAACCTAAAACTTGCAAAGTTTGGGGATCAGAGGAGAAACCAGTTACTTTCATTCAGAATAATTCCTCCTCAAGCCATCAATAGTATCTGAAATTTCTAGTTATGTCTTTTGGAGTCATCTAGAATCATGGTTATCTTCCCTAAATTAAAGTTTGCTTTTATGGGAGGAGACAACACATTGACTGGGATTCAATTTATTCTTATTAACACCCATTATCTCCAAAAGGAGAGCTGTAAGGGTGTGGAAAGAAGGCAGAAAAAATACAGAACATTGTCAGAGTACCTGAATAGTCAAAGGCATTGGCCACATGGACACGTGAGGTGACAATATCTATCACAGGTGAAATAGACCTAGAACTAAAGGAATGGTCTAAAAAGTACCAAAGACCAAGTCTACACATTTCACATTTTTGCCTACACCAGACTTGACTGTGTGTAGCTATTAGGGGAATACAATTTGTTTTACAGCATATTTAAATAGGTACAACAATGAATTATGTGATCATGGGATTCTTCTGTGGTGTGGAGGAAGAAGAAACCTGGTTTGAGGGAATTCTAAAAGGCCTGGATCTGACTCTGGACAAAAGACAAGATTCTTAATAGATCTTCCTATATTGGCCATTGTACAAATCAGTTTTCCTCTCATACCTCCAGAAATCTTTAAGGCTTACTTACTGCAGAGTCTGTAAGAGTCAACCACATAGGCTACTCTACTCAATTCAATCAATTCATCACGGGACCTCTCTTACACTAAGAGATGAGGGGAATTCAAATAAATTTGAGACACTGACCAAGCCTCCAGGAATTTACAACTTACAAGGGAGGAGTGAGACAAGCTCACAAATAGGCATAGTACAAAGTAGTACATGTAACTGCTGTAAAAGATGCATTTTAAAGAAACTACAGGAGTTCAGAATAAGGGATCTGATCTGCCTGGTACTTATCTGGGAAGCCCTCATAAAAGAGGAGACATTTGAGGAAGGCTTGGAAATGTGGGTATAATTTTGATAGGCATTTTGAGATATAGTTACATTTGGTAGCTAGGTCTGGAGTACCTGGAATCCAAATCTTGCCTCAGACATTTACTAGCTGTGTGACCCTGAGCAATTCACTTGATCTCCCTCACACTCACATTCTTCATCCATAATAATAATGACATCTACTTCTCAGGGTTGTGAAGAGGATAAAAGGAGAATATTGTAAAGCCCTTTGTAGATCTTAGAGCATGATATACATGCTGGCTATTAATTAGGGATCAGGGAGGAAAAGGAAATGAGAGAACACAGTTAGAGGCAGGAGGAAAACCAGGATGATAATATAATAAAAGCCAGGGGAAGCATGGACTTCAAGAGAGTCCATGATCAACATGGTTAAGTGCTAAGGAGAATGTGGGCTAGGGGAAGACTGTTGGTGTCTTTGTTCCAGGGGAGAGTTGGGGGAAGGGTGTGGAGATAGTGTATGTCATTGGGAAATGACAGTGATTTTATTTTTAAAGAGTAGCAATAAAACGCTTTGTTTCAAAAGAAAAAAAAGAAAAGGCTATTGGATTATTAGTGATTAAGGAAGAGGTTACAGGTAATTTTTAAAAATCAGTTTAAATAGTGGGAACAAAAGCTAGTTTGCAAATATGGAGTAGGTAGAGATGAAGTAGTATACAATATTACCAAATTGCAAAGCTACCAGCATTACCAAAATTATTTTATTTATTTTTTGATAGGGCTACTAATATAGTAGCTTATATAAATGATGTAGAATGGTGTATATAAACTTTGGCTGAGGATCTCTGTTCTGAGTACACATGAATACAGTTCAATCATGGGGGCTTCTCTCTCTTAATAATAGCAATGTCTCAGCTCCCTACCAGAGATCCTGGGAACATCTAAGTTTGGCTCTCTAAGGACTATGCTTCCATGCTTCCCTGCAATCATGAAAATTAACAAAACATTTAACAAGAACAGGTTTTTCGTGGAAATATGTTTTGCATGACTGCACATGTATAACCTATATCAAATTGCTTGCTTTCTCAATGGAAGAGGGTTGGATGGGAGGGAGAGAATTTGGAACTCAAAATTTTTTTAAATGAATGTTAAAGATTGTTTTTGCATGTAATTTGGGAAATAAAACACCAGAACAAGATTTTAAAGGCAGGAATAAAACACACAGAAATTAGAAATAGCTGCTTACTAAGAGTGAGTCTCCTTCCCTCTACAATTTAGTACTATCCCCCTGAAATTCACAATCAGCATTTAGTCAATACATTTTAGGACTTCAATGGAGAAGTAGACTTTTTCTCTTTGGAGTCCATTTGCTTGCTTCCCCCTGTTCTGGGCACCTTACTTCCTCTGAGTTGGTAGTCTCTGAAGCTTAGTTTCTGAGGGCTGGCTCTCCTTTGCTTTGTTGTTAGCTGGTAGCACTGTTGCAACTACAGGCTGGTTCCTTTGGGGCTTTGTGGGCGCCTGGAAATTTCATTCTTTCAAAACAAGCAGAAATGAGCTCCTCAAAACAGCTAACTGGTTGGGGGGGAAACATTTCCTCTTTTTTCAAGAATGCGTATCAGGAGATATTAAAGTAAGCTGTCCTGGCTCTTTTGGAGATGTTCAAAGCAGCCTCTCCATGCATCCAGATTGCTGCATGATATTCAGTGGTCTCCCTCACTCATAATATCTTTATGAAGAAGATGGAGAACTATGGTCCTGATGATGGTATAGTGAGGTAGATTCCTAAGTGGTGGAATAACTGTTGCCTGGAATGATATTCATTTGAAGTGAGGTCTCTGGTGGCATGTGAGTATGAGGCTCAGTTCTCAGTGGCTCCAGTTAAGAAGGACAAAACTAATTGAGGCACATGTCAAAAGACAGTAGTCAGTGTAGTGACAGATCTGGAGAGGAGGCTATATAAGGATTCATTGAAGGAACTGGGAATATTGAAAAGAAAAGACTGTGTGTAGGAGGTGGAGACATGGTAGTTGTCTTAAAATATTTGAAAGGTTCTTATCACAACTGTTACTTAACCCTTCAAGGGTTACAAAATGACGTTCCTCATAATTTTCCAATGACTATTATTCCCATTTTGTAGGTGAGAAAACTGAGGTCCAAAGAAATGGTGACTTACTCATAATCACTTAGTATCAGAACCAGAATTCTAACCCAAGTTTTGTACTTCATATCCAGCACTCACTCTTACTATGTCATCAAATAGCTACCCTGTTGGAGAAGCTGTAGAAGCGACAGAGAACAGAATCAAGACCAAGGTATGGAAGTTACAGAGGTAAAGATTTGAGTTCAGTTTTACTTTTATGAACAATGAGAGCTCAATTATGATGAATGCTACAGGTGTCCAAGCAGTGGCTGGATGACTTTATCTCTCAGGGATATTTCATATACATGTAATATTTGTGTATATATACACATACATAGACATATGTGTGTACAAATGCATTTCACCAGACTTCCATGACACACAAAAAGGCTAAGAATCCCTGTTCCACAGAGGAAAAACTCTCAGTGGAAGCCATCTAATAAGACTGCTTCAACCTCTAAAATTCCTTCTGACTCTAAGAGTCTGACTCTTGTGAAGGACATTTGATAATGAAGAGAAGGAGAAGAACCCTAGCTTGAGTGTGTGATGAAGTTCAGGGAAAGAATTTTGTTGTTGTTCAGGATAGGGTAGACCAGAGCATATTTGTAGGGAAGGGGACAGTAGAGAGGAAGAGACCGAAGACACAAGAGAGAAAAGGGATAATGAATAGAACAGTGTTCCGGAAGGGGTAAGAGGATAGGATCCACACACAGGTGGAAGGATTAGCTTTGCCAAAGATGAATAACTTGTTATTCTGATCCTGGAGTGAAAAAGACGAATGAGGATGAAGATAAAAGAGATTCTTCGGTAGAAAGGGGAGAAGGAAAATTCATTGTTGTAAGGAATGGCTCTCTGGGAGAGGAAATGGGGGATATAAGGGGAGAGTTAGATGACAGAAAAAAAACAACCAAAAATAGTGATAAAATGTATTTGAAAGAAAGAAAGGAGTTTATAGTATCATGGGAATTAGTGCCAGAAAGAGCCTTAAAGATGATCTAATTTTGTCACCTCATTTCATCTGATGGCTATCATGGCAGAGTGCAGAGAACATTGGATTTAGAATCAGGATTGGCCCTGGGTTCAAGTGCAGGCTCTTCCATTTACTAGTGATACGGCTATAGGGAAACCATTTTTAAGGCTAGTTCAAAATCTGTGATCCTGTAACTTTAATTTCTTCATCTGTAACATCTGGGCTAGATGATGTCAAAGGTTCCTCCATCTCTAATATTCTATGATATCTATACATGAGATTGTCTGCTCAAAGTGGGGAGGCTAGCACTGATACCTTGAGAATAGGAAAGATTCAAAAGAGTTCCTAAGTGAAAAAAAGGCACCAGACAGAGACAAATACAAGGATTCCAAAACAAGGGAAAAGACCCCTCTAAAATCGACTTTGTGGTGGACAAAGTCTAGAGAATTATCAAGGCAAAAGTTGTTCATCTGTTTTCAAAGAGAACCGATGACATCATGGGGTGATGTCTTGACTCCTCTGCGAATTGGATTTAAGTGAGGCAGAGTTGCACAAAGTTTTGAGCCTCACTCTCTCTTCCTGAGTCATCTAAGATTAGTAGCAAGACAAAAGGCAAGATGACTGGCAATGGTCCGGGATGCAGTGGAATGCAGTAGGTGATCTTTGGTGTCTTCAATGCCTGATCAAGCTCCAAGTGCTCCACAGCTGCCATTGGAATGAATTGTTCTCATCTGCCCATTCTGCTGGTGGAAGTCCTCACATGCTCAACCCCCCTAGTGGCAAAAAGTCAAAAAGCTAAGGGACTCTACTGTGGTAACAAGCACATCATTGAAATGGCAGGCTATAGGATGGCTTTAAACAGGTAAGTGGAGCCAGAGAAGAGTAATAGTTTGGGAGAATAAGAAACAGTTGAGGGATGAGGTTGTGATGATAGTAATAATTACTTATTTATAGTCACTATAAAAATACTTTGTAGGTCATGACTCACATTTAGACAGAGCATACCAAAAATCTTAGTGCAGTTTTACGTGTTAATAACCCTGTGCAGTGACTCTATAAATGTGAGTCTTTACTTAAAAGGACTTTGTTAAAAAATTAGAAACTGAGAGGGTGCCCATCAATTGGGAAATGGCTGAACAAGTTACAGCACACATATGTGATGGAATACTGTTGTGCTATAAGAAATGGTGATGGGAGTGGTTTTAGTTAAACTTGGGAAGACTTGTATGAAATGATACAAAGTGAGGTGAGCAGAATGAGGAGAACAATTTGTACAATACTAGCCATATTGTAAAGATAATCATTTCTGAACTACTTAAGAACTCCAATCAATACAATGGAACCAATCCAAAGGACTCATGACAAAACATGATACCTCCCTCCATATAAAAAGCCAATGAACTCAGAGTGTAGATTGAATGATATTTTTGCAGGATGTAGTTAATACAGGACGTTGTTTTGTTCAACTATATGGAGTTGTAACAGGTTTTGTTTTTCTTTTTTTTCTTTTTGTTAAGTAATTTTTTGTCTTTATTAATTTGCTTGTTTACTTTTAGTTTACAAGATTCAGTTCCACAATCCCTTGAGTTTCAAATTTTCTCTCCCTTCCTCTCCTCCCCCCCTCCATGGTGACATGCAAGCAAGTATAGGATCTGCAAATACTTTCACATTAGACATTAGTCAGGTTATAAAGAAGATTGTAACGGATGGAATGAACGACAGGAAAGAGGAAACAAAACCAAACAAGAAAAAGAAAGAGAGCAGGTAGTTTGCTTCAATCTGCATTCAAACTCTGTTCTTTCTCTGAATGTAGATATCTCTCTCCATCATGAGTCTTTTGGAGTTGTCTTATAACCCTGCATTGCTGAGAAGAGTCCAGTCTATCAAACTTGGTCATCACACATATGTTGTGTTTGTAATTGTGTACAAATTTCTCCTGGTTCTGCTCTTCTCACTCAGTATCAGTTTGTATAAGCCTCTCCAGGTAAATATGAAGTCCATCTGCTCCTCATTTCTTATAGCACAATACATTGATATGCCACAACTTGTTTAGCCGTTCCCCAATTGATGGGCATCCCCTTACTTTCCAATTCTTTGCCACCACAAAAAGAGCTGCTATAAATACTTTTGTACATGTGGATCTTCCTCCCCCTTCTATG
>CM053593.1:61562119-61588061 GCA_028646575.1 Pseudocheirus occidentalis
ATAAGAGAGCAGAGCAGGGGAGGGGCTTTACAGTGGGATTGCTGTTTTAGGGGTGGGGCAGGGGCAAGATGGGGAGAAAATTTGTAATTCAAAAACGTAATGAAAATAAATAATGTAAACAAGAAAACAAATAAAAATAGTTAAAAAAAGAAGAAAAAAAAAGAAAAGGTGAGTGACCCTTTTCCTGACCAAAGCCAGTCCCCCTAAATGTACTCTTAATCCCATTCCCTCCTGTTTTATCCAGCAGATGGTCCCTCCATCTTCAGTCTCTCCCCATCTACTACTGCCTTTCTTGCTGCCTACAAATACTCCCAAGTCTTTCCCATCCTTTAAAAAAACCCTTATTAGATCCCTTTAAAAAAAACCCTTATTAGATCCCTTTATCCCCGCTAGCTATCACAACATATCTTTCTTCCCTTTCTCAGACACATTGAAAAACTCTTTACTCTCATTGTCTCCACTTCTTCTCCTCTCTCTTCTAAACCCTCAGCACTATGACTTTCCACTTCGTCATTCAGCAACTGAAACTGCCCCCGAACATGCAGGCTTCCATGAGCAGTATCAACAATGGACCAAGCTTAGTCATTTCACAGATGAAAGACATAGAAAATACAAGACCCTATTTGTATTTATCACCTGTTGATTAAGAAAAAGACTTTTAATTTGGTAGAACAAAATGCCACCTCATTATTTTACGTGATGTCTCCTATCTGTATTGAGAATATTCCAAGATTCCTTGGAACATGGATCAGTACTGTTCAATGACCCTCAGGGAAATTCATGTTCACCGAAGGCATTCATCTTTGTGTTGGAGAGGATCTAGCACAGAGCCCAGGTTGAAGAAGGATTCCCTCTGAATGAAGAGGTTCTTACCATTGCATCAATCCCTAGAATTTTGAATTCCTAGATCAATCTAGAACTCCCAGAAGAGCTCTGTGATATATCAAAGGTTATCTGGGATAGCCTTCGAACAGTACTCAAAGGACCTTCCATGCACACAAGAAAGATCAGTTGGATAAAGACTATCTATTGCCCAGATATCCGCATATCGGGATGGACATCAAAAGTGACTGGCCAATAGTCTGTGCATCTGGGATAAATTATGCAAAGGGACAATGAGCTAGGTCCAGTATTGAACAGGAGAAAAGTGCTTTCAGGAAGCAATGACCCAAAGCACCCCATGAAAGCAAAGGTCCTTCCTTTTCAGTACCAACATTTTTCTGGTGTTGCCGTAAGGCAGAGAAGCAGTGCAGCCATGCAGACAACAATAATAGGTAGCATGTACAGAGGACTTTAAGGGTTGCCAAGCACTTTCCATATGTGATCTTATTTCATCCTCACAGCAGTCCTGTAAGGGAGGGGCTCTAACCATTTTACAAATTAGGAAACAGAGACACATAGTAGGTACTTAATAAATGCTGACTGACTACTGGGGCAGATAGAGGTTACCAAGCTAGCAAGTGCATGAGGCAGTATTTGAATTCAAGTCTTCCGGAGTCCAAGTCTAACACTCTATCCTTTGGGCTCGAATCAAGGAAGACCTAAATCCAAGTCTCATCTTTGACATATGCAAGCTTTGCCACCCGAGGCAAGTCACAGTTATTTTCAACTCTGTAAGCAGGTCTCTAAGACTAAACCATTGCCTATTTGCATTAGTAGAAGTAATTGCCTCACTGGGGAGTTCCCCTCAACCAATAAAGTCACAGGTCTAGTCCCTCTCTCTGTCCTCGTGTTATACGATAGGGAGCATCATTATCTCCAGTGCACCACATACAGTTATCACACAGAGGGCAATGGAGAGGGCCGTGGTGGGGGACACACAGTCAGTGAGGGACCCGACAGGAGAAAAAGAAGTGTATTAATAAGAAGAGAAGATGGGTAAGAGCAGAAAGACAACAGGTGGAGAGACCAAGTGCTCCACAGGTACCCTGGCGATCGTAATGGGACAAGGGGAGGAAGGTCCCTTGCACATTGGGTGGATTTCCAGTGGTAAGATTTTGGGAGAAGGTGGACAAAAAGATCATAGTATTTGCAAGGATGGACAGATTGGGATCTGCATCTTAGATGAAACTCCCAGATCTAGGAGATCATAAATCCATTTGAGTATTGAGCACATATCTGGATCTTGTCATCCTTCCCCTGCCTCCATTAGAATTTAAGATCTTCCAGGGCAGGAACCATTTTGCTTTTGTCTTGTATACCCAGAACCTAGCACAGCACCTGGCATATAGTAGATGCTTATTAAATGTTTGTTAATTGATTCATTGACTATTCTTTTTTTTTTTTTTGCTTTTTGGAGGGGGTAAGGAAGGTAAGTGACTTGCCCAAGGTCACATGGCTAGTTTTGTGTTAAGTGTCTGAGGCTGGATTTGAACTCAGGTCTTCCTGACTCCAGGGCTGGTACTCTATTCACTGTGCCACCTAGCTGCCCCTTTGATTGATTATTCTTGAAAGGTTTAAAGAAAAAAATATTAAAGCTATTTTTAAACATTTAAAAATCTATTAAAACTTAAAACCACACTAAGACTTTTGGAACACCAGGTGTAAATAAAGCTTAGGCACCATTTTTACTAACCCTCAGTTGGTTTCACTCACCAATTAGTCTGTACCATTTGGTCCAAACCCCAGTTAGTTTTGGGTAGAATTAGTATACCCTGAATCTTTCTTCATTTGTTTAGGATTTTTCAGTGACTCTTGCTAGCTAACCTGATCCAATCTATATTAAAAGCTCTGCAGCCTGCTTTGTGCTTTAGGTTTCCATCTTCATTCTAGCAAAATGTCCCCAACTACTTCTTGCTTACGTTTTGTCAGGGCAAAGGCCTTGCTTTTTCTTTTAGGTCCCATATTCTCCCTCTTCTTCTCAGAGTTCAGGATTAAAAAACAACAACAAAAACCACCACATGGCTGCATAATACATTTGCCTTCCAGAAAGGCCCCAAGATGGTCCTTTTTCAATCAGAAGGAAATTTCACAGACACCTTATTAGTTTTCTGGAAGCTTCCCCTTGGCTATCAGGTGCTTAGAAATTTACATACAATTAGTCCCTTTGCCCGTGGCACAGACAAATTCTCAGCAAACACGGGATTGACCTGTTCTACATAGCCAGCCTTAATGAAAAGGAAGCAAGCTATTATTTTTTAACAGAATTTAACTTTTAATGTACATTTAAATGTCACATAAAGGGTGTCATGGATTGTTGCATGGCCATAAGACCTGGAACACAACAGTCTCAGAATAACTGGCCATGAGTATCAGAGGACAGTGGAAAGGCATGGTGGCTATGGGCAGGCTCAGGCTTGTAAGAGAGGAACTTCAAGGTGAATGGGGTAACAGATGCCATGGAGTGAACAAGAGAGAAAAAAACAAGATGAGCCAGTCATGGCATTGAGGACAGAAGGCGACTGACTGACAGTCTGAGTGCACCAGTGGTATGCTCAGCTATCAGGAGGAAGCCAAGAAGATGAAGTTCTGTGTCCCCTGTTGAGAGGAGGTGAATACGTGGTGCCCAGCATAAGCAGACATGGATGGATTTCAGTTTGTATTCTTAGAAGGAGCATCCAAGTTAGTGAGACCACACATTCACGAAAGTGTAAAATAACAGGAATTGCAAACATATAGAAACATTAAAAAAAATATTTGGATAGTTTTTCATTTTCAAAAATCTGTATTTTGCTAAGTAATCAATCAACAAGCATTTAAGGACCTACTATGTGCCAGGGTGTTGGCCAGTCTATAGACTTCTGTTGGAAGCCTTTCCTAATCCTTCATGATTCTAGTGTCTTTTCTCTCTTAATTATTTCTGATTTATCCTGTATATAACTTGTTTGTACAGATTTGTTTGCTTGTTGTCTCTCCTAGGAGTTTGTGAGCATGTAAAGCCAAGGAACAATAGATTCCCAAAAGAATGCTAAGAACAGCTTTTAAGATTCAGATTACACAGTAGTAGCGAACACTCTGTTTATTCCATTACAAATCAAGATTCAGTACAATATTCACAGCATCAACAATTCACAATATTTAGAACAAGGAACAAAAGAAGAATCACCTGGTTTCCCTAAGGGGGAAACCAGCTTAACCCTTAAAGATTCAATCAATCAATTAACAATATACTGATCTTCCACTCATGGGGCAACCATTAACTTTAGTCTCCAAAATAATCCTTAGAAAACCATACAAAGTTTCCACCCCTTGATTTCCAACAAACCTCAGTTTAGTCCAAGGGGAGGCCTTTTCTTCATTTTGACTCTGGGTGGTCTCTCTGATTCCCTGGATCCTCTTCCCTGGTCCCAGTTCCCTCCTGAATCTGCCAAACAATCACCTACATTCAGCAGCTGACAGCTTCCAGGCTCTTGTCCAGTCCTCAGAGACAAACAGCTCCCAGGTCCTTGTCCAGTCCTCAGGGCAATCTCCTGCACACACTGAAGTTCACAGGGTTCAGCACACCTCAAACCCTTCACTACTTCTCTTGCCTGGAACTCAAGGATCAGCCAGGCCACAAACAAACAAAGTCCCATCCTGTTCATGTCTCAGTTACCTTCCAGATACTGGGAGAGGAACTCTCTCTCTCTCTCTCCCTCTCTTTCTCAGATGACTTTAGTCTCCATGAATCTTCCTTCACTGAGGAGCCAAATCCAATTCTCTCCTCTCTCTCTAAAATTCTTCTTTATATACAGCACTGGCCTCCTGTCTCAGCCAATAGCCTTCTTCCAAGTCAACAGGGGAGTTCACACCTTTTCAACAATGGACAGAGTTCACACCTTCTATACTTAGCCCTAAGTTACTAGTTGCTACTTAGCCTTAAGTATCTGATAAACTGATTACTATTACAGAACTCCTTGAGGGCGAGTACTGTCTTTTGCCTCTTTTTGAATCCCTAGAACACGGTAGGCTTTTAATAAATACTTTCTGACTGACTGACTGATTAATTTCTCCTGTTAAGTGCCAGCACCTCCTACCACCTCACAAAAAGGCAAAGACAATCCAGTCCCTGCCCATTAGAAGCTAACCTTCTAAGGGAGAGAGATGCACACATATGTATATACAGAATGAATCCAAGATAATAGGGTCAGAGGAGGAGGCAGCAGGTGAGGAAGGGGAGATCAGGAAAACCTTCATCTAGAAAGTGTTGTTTGAAATGAACTTTGGCGGAAGAAGCAGGGGTGAGGAAGGAATGCATTCCAGGCCTGGGGAACCACTGACATCTGTATGAAGGATGAATTGAAAGGGAGGTACTGGAGGCTAAAAGACCAATTTATTTTAATACTTTAGGTGAGAGGTGAAGCAGACCTGAACTAGGATAACTGTGGTGTCAATGGAAATAAGGGAAGGGCATGAGGGAAAGAATAGGAGAAGAGGAAAGGCTTTAAACAGCAAAAGGAGCTGACAGTGTAATGTCCTAGAGGAATGGAAAAGGAAAGAAGGTGAGAAAGAGGGACAGGTTAAAGGAAAGGTGATTGGAAGAAGACAGGGAACAGAAAAGCTTACCTTGGTTCAAAACCAAGTGCTGCACTGAGCTAAATCCCAAATAACTTTCTTCATAGCTAGCTAGCAGGTGCCTGCTTTCTTCTTCCTGCTTCTGCTTTTAAGAAGTGGGTTGGTTCTTGACCTTCTGAAACCAGCAAGAAGCTGGTGAGGATCACGGGGGACTGGAGACAGAGACTGAGATTTGCCTTTCTGTCTTCAGTATTATGCCACAAGATACTCAACAAAAGTTGGCTCTATTTGTTTATTTATTTAATTTTTTTTCTAACCTCCATTTGCAGTCCAAGAGGCACTATAACTTGGTGAATGAGGGCTTCTGATCTTTGTCAGGAAGACCCAGGTTGAAGCCTCACTTTTGACGCATCCACTGTGTTACCGTGGGCATTAAGAAATTTAATTTTTCCATGTTTTAGGTTACTAAGACTATATATACATTACAGATGAGTTGGGCATTTGTGTCAATAGATTCTACAATGGATGTTCCCTTAACCAGTGAAATTACAGTTCCAGTCTAACAATAACCTAACAGCGCCTAGTCTTTAGAAATTATTGCCTATCTTCCCTGGGTCTTATGGTTTATGAATATAGATTGGAAAGTAGGGGAATTTTAGATGATATCACATTAAAATCTATTTTGTAGATATATATGATCTACAACTCTATTTTGTTTTTTAATAAGCATCTCCCTATCAGATTGACAAAATTGACAAAAAAAATGAAAATGACAAATGTTGAAGACGCTGAAGTGAAAAGGGTATGTTGACCCACTATTGGTAGAACTGTGAAATTGGCACAGATTGTGAAGTCCTTGAGGGCAGGGACTGACTCTTTTTGTATCCCTAGCACATAATGGGTGCCTAATAAAAATTTGACTATGATTAATTAATTGAAATTAATTTTGAACTATGACAAAAAGGCACTAAACTATGCCTACCCTTTGATGGAGTAATAACATTACTAGGCCTATATCCCAAAGAGATAAAAGAAAGATGAACAGGCCAAAGTCTTATATGTACAAAAATATTTGTTGACAGCTCTTTTTTTTGTGGCGGCAAAGACCTGGAAACTAAGGGGGTACCATCAACTGGGGAATATCCAAACACATTATGGTCCAGATATGTAATAAATTACTGTTGTATTATAAGAAATGATGAAAGGAAAAGTTTTGGAGAAATCTAAGAATACTTGTATGAACTGATGCAGAATGAAGTGAACAGAACCAAGAGAACAATATACAATAACAGTGGTGTAAAGGGAGACAACTTTGAAAGACTTAAGAACTTAAGTTCTTAACTTTATCACAACACAGTGATCAATCAGGATTCCACAGGAGAGATGATACACGTTGCCCACTTCCTGACAGAAAAATGACAGACTAAATACGTAGAATAAGACACCTACTGCTGACATGGCCAATATAGAATTTGTTTTATCTGACCAAGTCTATTTGTTACAAGCATTTCTTTTTCTTTTCCTTTTTTCCAGTGGAGAGGGAAAGGTGGGAGAGAAATAAAATAAATTTCTGGTTAATTGAAAAATATAAATACAAATCTCTCTTTTTTGCTCCTTCAGGGACTCATTTGCTGCAATATTTTTGCCTGGAGGTCTCTGATTCCAAGCAAGGGATCCCTGAATTTATTTCAGTTGGCTATGTGGATTCTCATCCTATCACTTCATATGACAGTAACAGAAGACCGAAGATGCCCCAGGCCGCTTGGATGGAGGAGAACTTGGGATCTGATCACTGGGAGGAATATACTCAGCTTTTGAGGGGCTGGCAGCAGACATTTAAAGTAGAACTCAGGGCCCTGCAGAATCACTACAATCACACTGGAGGTGAGTAGAGCAAGAACTATGCTCTGGGAGAGCATTCTCCAGTAATGGATCCCAAAGACAAAGAGAGCGGAGGAGGGGTTACTGATAGGGACAGGTAGTTACAGATTAGATGTACAAGGTGGTACAAAGGAAGACTTCAACCCAATATCAAGGCTTCAGAATTAGGAGACTGAATGAATGAAGGTCCCGTGGAGAGAAAAAGTAAAGTCAGAAGGAGAAGCATGTTTGAGGAGAAATATAAACTCATTTGAGCACATGTTGAGTTTGAGGTGCTAACAGCAAGTCAGATGAAGTAGCTTCATGGACAGACAGGTATGGGTCTGAAATTTGGGAAAGAAAGGATTGAAGATAGAGGACTGAGAATCATTGGAGTAGAGGTGAGAGTTGAAGATGTTGAAGATCACCAAAGGGGAAGAGCATCGATGCTGAGGACAAAACTTTGGGTGGCATTTTTGTTGTTGCTGGTTTTTGAGGCATGCAGGGTTAAGTGACTTGCCCAGGGTCACACAGCTAGGAAGTGTCTGAGGCCAGATTTGAACTCAGGCCTTCCTGACTCTGGGGCCAGTGCTGTATCCACTGTACCATCTAACTGCCCCTGTGTGTCTAGATCAGTATTTCATTGGTGTGAGGAATGCCTTGTGTAAAAACTCCTACCATTTCAACTTTTTTATACCTTATAATCCTGGAGCTCCTTGGGGCTCACAGCTACCAGAAGCATCCAAGGTAGGATTTGAACCCAAGTCTTCCTGCCTTCATGGCTGAACTTCTATCCATGTGCCAACCTGCCTCTCACAAGATCACGGGGTCTCAGATAATTTCTATGCAAATTTTAAAGTGATACATACATACATACATACATATATATAATATATACACATATACATACAGATAAAGAGATGTTAGTAGTTTTTCTCTCAATGATATATAACTT
Source organism: Pseudocheirus occidentalis (assembly GCA_028646575.1). Taxonomy (NCBI): domain Eukaryota; kingdom Metazoa; phylum Chordata; class Mammalia; order Diprotodontia; family Pseudocheiridae; genus Pseudocheirus; species Pseudocheirus occidentalis. Next base: position 61,570,368 of record CM053593.1, read on the forward strand.
TTTGTTGCTTGGTTTATCTGGGATTACTTGTCGAAAAAATACCTTAAGCCAAAGGAATAACTGATCATGTTCACTGGTGGCAGTTGTAGGTCCTATAAGCCCTCCAATAGGTCAGGAAAGCCCTTGAGCTGAGCGCCTGAGACTACAGTAGCTATGCACCAAGAGGAAAAGAGGGTACCCATGTTCCACTGGCCTTAACCACACTTGTGGATGTCAGGACTTCACACCTACCAGAGGATGATTGGCTGTGAGCTGCTAGAGGATGGTAGCGCCACAGGATTTCTCCAGTATGCATATGATGGAAAGGATTTCATCATTTTCAATAAGGACTCTCTGTCTTGGATTGCTATGGATAATGTGGCTAGACTCACCAAGCAGGTCTGGGAGACCAACTGGAATGAGCTACACTATCAGAAGAATTGGCTGGAAAAAGAATGCATTGCCTGGTTAAAGAAATTCCTAGACTTTGGAAAAGATACCCTCCAATGGACAGGTAAGGAACAAAGATTGGACTGATTTTCCTTTACCTTCTCCTGGCTTTATAACTTACATATTTATAGAACTTTTTGAAAGAAATAATGGCCCTGTGAGGTAAATAGTATACATGACAATAATTTCTTCCTTACAGATGAAGAAACTTGGGACCCGAGAGGTGGCTTGCCCAGCATAACCAGCCAGTGGCAGGTCTGATACTCAAACCCGAGTCCCCCTGTAGCTTCCTCTAGCTTCCTTCATGCTCACTCCTAGTGCCCTTCCCTTCCCCCAGACTTTCACTATTACTTGTCACTTCCTATAAATACTTACTTTTGTTTTGAATCAAAGTTCCCTTATCCTGAGTCATCCTTCAGGTAGGTAGTTTCCTTCTCTCTTAGAGAAACAATGAACAGACCAACTATTGTAGAGCCAAGCTCGTATTGGTCTGATCAGTCACAATGATTGTACTTTGACCCCAACATATTGATGTCATTTTGGTCCTCTTCAAAAACAAAGGACAACAACCAACCAACCAACCAAGCTGTGTGACCCTGGGTAAGTCACTTAACCCAGTCTGCCTAAGTTCCTCATCTTTAAAATGGACTGGAGAAGGAAATGGCAAACCACTCTTGTATCCTTGCCAAGAAAACCCTAAATGGTGTTACAAAGATTCAGATATGACTGAAATGACTCACCACAACCAACAACACTTACAATCTTGGAGAGTTGCCAAGAACACTAAGAGGTAAAGGGATTTACCCATGACCACACAATTAATATGTCAGTGCAGGACTGAAAGCCAGGTCTTCCTGGCTCTTGGAATCCTATCCTGGATATAATGATCATTTCTATGCAGGTAATTCCCAGGCATATACATCCAGCTGTCACTTCTCTCCTGAGCTATAATCAGTCACATATCACCAGTTGCCCTTTGGTCATCTCAAACTAGAAGTTTCATTTTCCTGTATTCATCATATGCATCATTTCCTGTAGCACAGTAGTATTCCATTACAGTCAGGTACCACAATTTGTTGTCGTTTTTATTATTCAGTCATATCCAACTCTATGGGATTCCATGGACAAAGACCATGGGGTTTTCTTGGCAAAGATACTGGATGGGTTTGCCATTTCCTTTTCCAGCTCATTTTACAGATGAGGAAACTGGGGCAAACAAGGTTATTTGACTTGCCCAGGGTCACGCAGTAAGAGTCTGAGGCTGTATTTGAACTCAGCTCTTCCTGACTCCAGACCTGGTACTCTATCTAGTGAGTCACCTAACTGCCTCCAGTAAATGTAGTAGCTGCTTTTAAAAACTAAGCTATGCTACAAAAGTTGACAGCTTTGTATACAGCTCTCTTTTGTTCTTTATGCATCACAGTGTATATATTTATTGATGATTAAGTTCATAATAAAGAACATTTAAATTACAAAGAAAGAAGAAAGGTGGGTGGGAGACAACAAGGAGGTAAAGGAAAGGTAGGGCAGTTTGCTAAAAATGGTGTAGGGAGATAAGTGAGAGAAAAGACAGAAGAAAGAGTTGGTCCTCTTGAGGTAAAAAATATCTTGTGTGTTATAAGAAGGTATGACAAACCCAAGAGAGGGAGAGGGGGACAGGGGTCAGGGAAGAGAGACAGACAGACAGACAGACAGACAGATACAGAGAGAGACAGAGACAGAGAGAGAAAGAGTCTGAGAGAGACAGAGAATCAGAGAAAGAGTCAGAGAGAGACAGAGAAACAAAGACACAGAGACAAAGGCAGAGAGACAGAGACTTGCGTTTGCTGCATGCATGCACACACACATAGAAGGAAAGAGAGAGAGGAGGGAGAGAGGAGGAAAGAGAGAGAGAGACAGACAGACAGACAGACAGAGACAGAGACAGAGAGAGAACTCTGAGAACAGCAAGAGCTAAGCCAGATTATGCCATACAGCAATCATCATAGTCCATCATTTTCTCCCTTTAAACCTTCCCTTTGCATCTCTCTCCCCCTTGCAGAATATCAGTGTATACTTTCTCCAGTCCTTTTCCTAAATCTGCTTTAAGAAAAGCATCTTCCAGTGACCATTTGCAAGACCTGAAAATCAGTAGCAATGGCTCTTCAGAGTGCAGATCATGGTTTCTGTCAGCTGGAGTTCAGTGACTGAAAGGGAACAAGTTTAGTGGCCACTCCCTTTCTTAAAGGGATTCTCTATTGTGTCTAATTGTGAATGAAAAGCCTTGTGCCTCTTAAGGACATTTGAGGCATCAGGGGCCAGATACAGAAGAGATTTTTGTGGACAGGGTACCCTTTCTTGCTGCCTCATACTTTACTATGTAGGCAGCCAACCTTTCAGTGTCTGGGGAACCAGGGATCAGCAAATTAGTCTTGGCAATCAGCCGTAAGCATTCGTGTCAAACAAATAACATGAAGCTCTGCCTGTTTGACATCTGGATGTTTCCTGGTTTCAGGGAAAATATTTAGAGATGGTACATGTGGAAGACATGTGCTATCCATACAGGGTGTGTATGGCCAGATGGGATGTCTAAAGGTAGAGATAGGTCTCATGGGGGAGGAGGCATTGATAGATAATTCTAGAGTCTTGGGGTTACCAGGCTAGCTGTTCTGTTCTCTGAGAGATGGGGTACTAGACTGGTATTATATCTAACCTGCCCCTTAAATACTGCTGGTCTGGGAGCATGATTGGTTCAGAACAAAAAGTCACTTGCTTCTCGTGGCTGCCTCCTTTAAAAGGAGAGGGTACTTAAACCCACTACCTTGTCCCTTTCTTCCAAACTCTGATGGTATAAACGACTGTGACAAATAAAGAGGCAGATAGCAAATGAAAATGGAGACTACTAGAACATACTCAAAATGCATATGTTCTCTTACTGTGAGGGCTCAATTAAGACAGAGGCCCAATCTTACCCAAAGAGAAAAGAAGCAAGCTGAAAATCAGAAACAAGTTGATGAGCTGGCGTCCCCTATATGTATGCAGTTGAATGTTTGATGTGATTTAACCTTGGTTCAGAGTTCTTGCTGGTGATGTGTTTCCTCTGATATAATTATCTAAAAGCTGATGAAGAATAGATTGAGGATATTAGAATGCTGTAGAATCAGTGAAGAGAAGAAAGCCTTTTCCTTTTTCAGATTGTTTATTTTTTCTTTTCAGAAACCCCATTACTCAGTAGAAGCTTCAAAAAGTCATTGAATGGGATTACAAGTCTCATCTGTAAAGCCTATGGTTTCTATCCCCCAGAGATTACCATGACCTGGATAAAAAATGGGGAACCAATAACCCAAGAAATTGAATATGGAGACATTCTTCCCAGTGGGGATGGAACCTATCAGACCTGGGCAGCAATAGATATTGATCCTCAAAGTAAAGATAATTATTCTTGTCAAGTGGAGCATAATGACCTCCTTAAGGTCCTCCATGTGCCAGTTGGTAAGGATATAGTATATGGCTCTGTAAGTAAGGTGGATTTTAGTATAAGGAAGATGGATTTTACTGTGTGTAAAGTAGATTTTTGTTATTGTTTCTTAGAGTTCAGTTTCCCAGAATCCACGGCCAGAACAGTCTCTTGTTCCCAAGTATTAGATATACGTTTTCACAATTATGGTTCAAAACATCACCACACTTGCACAGTATTATATAATGATAAATAATATCAACATTTGTGCTTAAATTGTAAACATCCATTGCAACTGTGCAGTAGATACAGGGAGGGGTGATGTAAACTCATGAGGCTAGTACTGGCAAGATGCCCTCTTTGGTGCCCTACAAAGCAGGTCAAGGGTAGGGAACCTTAGGTTGAATGCACAAATGCTGTGAATGCTTTGATCGGCCCCCGTCAAGGCTTGGGGGAATCTATGTGTGCCTCAACTGGCCCCCATTGAGGCTTGCGGGGTTTTAGGGGATACACAGGTTGTGCTCGTCTTGATTGACCCCATCAAGACATAAGGGTAGTTGTCTCCTCTTCTCACCAGCCCCTTCAAGAAGGGTGATTAGGGAATGCTGTAGGAGTTGGTGCTCCCATTTTGAGCAACCCTTGTGAGAAGGCTAAACTAGAATAAAGTAGGATTATTAACCCCTTCAAAGCTGTCTTTCCTGTCTGACCAGATCAAGAGTGAACCTGTGCTGGCAGCCATCCTATGTGCTAGTGTTACTTGACTTACAGGCTCTTATGGAGAAGTTACTGGGCTGCTAGAGGGAAAATGTAATGTTGTTTTCAGGTAAATGTTCTGTAGAATGTCTTCCAGTTTTATTGACCTATAAGGGAAGCTGATGGTGAGAGAGTAACCTTAAAGGAATAGTCTTGATTTTTCTGATAGGTCATAAGAAAAAAAATTCTAAGTCTTTGTTAGGGAAGAGAGGGGATTGGGGATTTTCTTCTTTTGTTTTTGTTTGTTTCATTTCAGAGTCAAAGACCATCTCTCCATTTGTGGAAGTTGTTTCTGGGCTGACTATCATTGTTTTATTCCTGATTGGTTTGGGATTTTTTGAAAACAATCAGGTAAGTGGAGTATGAGTTGTTATACAAGTTGTATCTGACTCTTCATGACCCCATTTGGGGTTTTCTTGGCAAAGATACTGCAGTGGTTTGCCATTTCCTTCTCCAGCTCATTTTACAGATAAGGAAACTGAGGCAAACTGGGTTAAGTGACTTGTCAGGGGTCACAGCTAGTAAGTGTTTGGAGGCCAGATTTGAACTCACAAAGGCCCAGCAATCTATCCACTGTGCCACCTAATAATTTGCTCATGGCAAATGGAAAATACTCTGACTGCACTGATGCTACAGTATTTTTCTCTCCCTCAAAATATCCCCATATTGCAGCCACACATTTGGGGCATCACCATTATCCTCTGACTGAATGAACCCAATGACTTTAAAAATATTTTTTTAATGAGTGGCTATGTCTTTCACTCACAGCTTTGCTAAGAGTCATAATTTCAGAGCTGGAGGGGATTTTAGAGATCTTTTAGCCCAACTCCTTCATTTTATACATGAGAAAACAGTGATGTGGAGAATTTAAGTGACTTACCCAAGGTTTCCCAGTGAGCTACGGGCAGGGCTGGGAGTAGAACCTGGGTCTCTTCACTCTCAGTACATATTTCTTTCTACTAGATGGGCTTGTCATGAGGTCATTCAGATCATTAAAGTTTCCTGGAGTTTTCTATTAGCACTTAGAGGAAATTCCTTCTTTCCCCATGGATAAAGCTCACAGATAGAGCTGCCCGGTAACTCCGTAGTGCCCAGAGCTGTATCCTTCTTATTCTTCTAGACAGCAAGTCATCACTCCTGTGGTCTGGACGAAGAATGTCAGAGAGATTTTGTTCCTTCTTTTTCCAAGCTCTCTTCCTTAATACTATCACTCATTGTTTGATTGGAGTTGGTAAAGCTGTAAATTTCTACCCCTTCAACGCAGCGAGCATTTATTAAGGCCTGCTCCCTCTCCCTTTCTCTTGACCCAATGAGATAATTATGCTTTTTCCTTTTAAATGTAGTGGCCATATAAAATTTTCTGTACGTCTGTCAAGTTTTGGTTGTGTTTGCTCTTGGTTCTAATATTTCTGTAGCTGGTTTATTTGGTTAGTTAGAGAGTACTATTAATAATATCAGGCTCATGGGTTTGGTTGCTAGTACAGGTCAATGGGTTGGGCTCTCTGTGGCTACAGACTATAGACTCATCCCATTCAGCCATCCTGTGAATGCTGCTATTCAACCTCAAGGGATACTGGGTGGGAGAGCTGGAACGTTACCAGAAAAACATCTCTGAGAGCATACCCTCCACTGATGGGAGGTCAGCTGTGTACTAGATAAAGGCCATCACTGATTCTAATTCATATGTTATCTGATGACTGACAGAACCATTTGAAAAACTGTCATGGCCTTCTGAAGGTCTTCCATTAATGGTATTCATCTTTGCCTTGTTGGCCCTTGAGGCAGATAGGTGGTGCAGTGAGTGCTGAGCCAAGAGTCAGGAAGACCTGCATTCAGATGTGGACTCAGACCCTTTGCTAGCTGTGTGATCTGGGAAAGTCACTTCATTTCTATCTGCCTCAGTGTCCTCAACTGTAAAATGGGCATAATTTTAGTATCACTCTGAGTTGTTGTGAGGATCAGATGAGATTTTTGTAAAGTGCTTAAAACTTAAAACAGTACATGGTAAGTGCTTAATTAAAGCAAGTAATTAATTAAATAGTAAGTGCTTGTTCTCTTCCCCTTTTCCTCTTCTTCCTTCATTCCTCTCTCCAAGATTTTGAGATTGATATAATGGTTATAACATTTAGAATTATAAAATATTTTGGAGAATCTTGGACAAAACAGGATAAAAATTAGGTTATTTCCTTCTATGAGGACTGAGCCATCAGACAGATGAAAATGCTCTGTTTCTGGATAGCAAGGAACGATATAGAATTGATGTCTGTCCAACTGAAATATTTTCTCTTTTCAGGTCTCAAAGAAGTCAGTTATGTTTCTGCTCCAGTTAACTGATTTAGATGCTACCTTCATATTCCTCATTCCTTCCAGTGATCACAGCCCTTCTACATATGGCCTGGGGCACGGTGGCAGAAAACCCCTGACTAGCCTCCCCAGAGAATATTGGAAAGAAGTGGTATACTACAATGGACAGAGGACCAAACTTGGAGTCAGGAAGACCTGAGTTCAAATCTCACTTCAGATACTTGTTATGTGATTCTGGGCAACTCACCTTAACCTCTTGATATCTCAATTTCCCTATCTGCAGACTGAAGGGATTGGACTAAAGGTGTGTCTAAGAGACCTTCTTTGAGCCCAAAATCCATGACCTATGATATAGTAGAAATTCTGAAGGTCCTGAAATTGGAGTCCCATAATTATCTGGTTATGTCTCAAACTTAGGTCTCTGAAATACTGCCAGTCTGGGGTACTTTGATTCACAACACATGACAGCTAGGATGAATCACCCTCTGCTGGATGGATATAACCTCTACCTATATTTTATTTATCAGTGAATTTTGAGCACTATCATGAGAATTGACTCAGATGCTGTGGCAAACATGAAATTAACTCTATAAACAGTGTTGGAATACCCAGGATTTTCACTAAGCCTGAACTTTTTATGTGTCCCCTGTGACTGAGAAGAAGCTCTAGGAGCTGAATTTTCCTGGTAATGTTGGCCTGTCTCTAGACATTGGTGAGACTTTGTCTGGCTTTATCAATGGGCATTATCCCAGACTTATTTAAAGAAAAGTTGGGTAATACTCAAAAACTCTATTATTACTTCTAGTGGCAACATAGAGACCTCAATACAAGCATAGCATTTTGATGCCAAAGCTATAACTATCTGTACACATATACCTACATATAACAGAATCTCAAAAGAGCCCAGGTTCACAATGAGGGGAGTTTTCACATCTCTGACTCATGGCCTCCAGCTAGAAAATTCATTATCGGTTACCATCCAGGATACTCTCTCCTCACAAATAGAGTTCACAAAATGAAAGAAAGATTTTATCAAAGGATCAAAGAGAACATAAAACAGAATAGTTGGAAATCAAACTGCATATTTCAAGAAGTGGTCATTTCCCAAAGGTCTTTATAGATTCTCTGTCAGACAGAGCTAGATGGGCAGGTTCCATTACTGGCTAATCCCAGCAGGTGTAAGGAAGCTGGAATCTTTCTCTCTTGCAGCTGGTGCGGAGGATTGTCCTTAAGCAGTGGTTCTCAACCTTCCTAATGCTGCGACCCTTTAATACAGTTCCTCATGTGGTGACCCCCCCAACCATAAAATTATTTTCGTTGCTACTTCATAACTGTAATTTTGCTACTGTTATGAATCGTAATGTAAATATCTGATATGCAGGATGTATTTTCATTGTTACAAATTGAACATAACCCACAGGCTGAGAACTGCTGTCCTAAAGCAAAACCAAAAACCTCTTCTGAAACAAAATTTCTTCCATTGAGGGGTTCTAAGAAGCCCTTAGGCACAGCCCTGTCTGGCAGCTCTCCCTTCTACAGAAGTGTTATGCAGTGGTCCACTAGGACCTTTCTCTTGCTGCTGCTATTCATTCCTCTTTGGGACCCTGACAAGAGCTTGCCCAGGGAGATGGTTTTGTTCTCCAAATTAAACAAAATTCTAGTCAACAGTTCCAGGTACAATATGGTAAATATGCATCTTGATGTACTAGGTAGTGCAGTGGATAGAGTATTGGGCCTGGAGTCAAGAACACCTGAGTTCAAATCCAGCCTCAGACACTTACTAGCTATGACTCTGGACGAGTCACTTAACCTCATCTGCCTCAATGTCCTCAACTATAAAATACGATTAATAGCTACCTCGAAGGGTTGTCGTGAGGATCAAATGATAAAGTGCTTGAAACGTTGCCATTGTAGTTGAGTCGTTCAGTCATGTCTGACTCTTCCTAGGTTTTCTTGCCAAAGATACTGGAGGGGTTTGCCATTTCCTTCTCCAGTCTGGCACACAGTAGGTACTTAATACACACTTGTTCCTTTTCTCCCTTTAACACTCCTCCCTGAAGGAGTACCACCTTCTTCAATACAACAAGTATTTTGAGGGCCTTCTATGTGCCAGGCACGGTGCTAAGTGTTAGGGATCCTTCATTACTGCTCTCTAAATAGGAAGAACTTCTGGGGCTGTTAGGTGAGGTCACCCAAACCGCCCTGGACCGTCAGCGGTCCCTGCTATTTGCCAGCCATACCTAAGGAGGCAGGTAGAAGGTGGGGGAAAACTGAGTTTTCTGAATCCCACAGCCTCCATTTCCTTAGAAACGGCCTATGTTTGAGAGTGGGGCAGAAGCCCCCAACACCGGCCCCTTCATCTCACCCTGCTGGCCTCGAGGACCACGGCTGCTGAGTTCCTATGGCATGTCTTTATAGCACCAGGCAGATGTCAAAGTCCAAAAGCACAAATCACTTTATTGCCGGTGTGGTCGTGGGTCTTTTTTTCTCCTTTGTTTCAAATTGTCCCTTAAGTCTTTAATTCAATTTACCCTAAATCAGGATGTATAAACATTTACTGCTCGAGTGTATTTTCTACTCCAAGTCTGGCTTAGCACAGATACCGTTGGGAGATGTATGGCCAGCAGTGCACAGGTTCCTCCGGTAATTAATTATTTCATTAGTAAGACAGGTATTCTCTCCTGTTGTATAGATTGTAGCATGCCTTTGGCTCTGTGTGAATCTGGTCTATGTGTCCCTGTTGGTTCTTCATAGGAGGAGACCCACCCAAGATTCTGGGGACCTTCCCCTAGATCCAAGGTTCTCAGCCTTTTCTGCATCCTGGACCCCTTTGACAGTCTAGGGAGTGATGACTATGAACGGACAATGAAACCTATGGACCCCTTTTTAAAATAATGATTTGTTCACTCATATGTGAAAGAAATGCTAAACTGTGGTTAGAAGTTAGTGAAAATGAAGATGTAATTCTCTTCCGGTCCAAGTTCACAAACCCCCTGAAATTACCCACAGATGCCTTGGGGGTCCATGGATCTCAGGTGGGGAACCTCAGCTTTAGATCTTGTGACACAGAGGACAGTGGAGCACGTGAGCTCCAGGGATGGATTACTGCTCCTCCGCTTTTCTAGGCCTAATTTTCGCTGACAAAATCATTTGTGCTCCTTCTTCGTGTATAGTTCTTTGTGGGTATTTTGCTACATCCCAATGTAAAGGTGAAGTGGGGGAGTTATTGAGTCTGTGGATCCATTACTCCATTCCACTTAACGTGCTGAGATTTTAGACCCAATACTTTAACCAGGTATCAATTAACAAGCAATCAAGACTTTAAGGGCAAAAAGTTCTTGAAAATTAATTGTAAAGCACTTAGAACAATGCCTAGCACATAGTGCTAGATAAGTGTTGGTTATTATTATTATTATTATTAGAACTAGATATTATAAAGGAAAGTATGCTAGGATTGGCTAAAGAAGCTTGGTCTCCTGTGGGGAATCTATAAACAGTATAGAGCCAATTCCAGAAAAGAGACAAGCTGGCGGAGAGGGGAATTCTGGCCATACGTCAGGTGAGTCACTTGGGGGGTGGGAGGAGAGGATGAATTTGGCCAAAGGAGTTTCTCAGAGTCCACAGGATTTGGGGCTTCCCATTGTCCCACTCATGTCCTAGGATCTTTCTCCCCTGGGACTGCATGTCTGAATCCAGATCCAGGTATCTGGACCTGAGCTGTGCAAATCACATGTGCTCTCTCCAAGCTTGAGTTCACTTTCCTCTGGAGTCTGCATATACTGGTGAAAAAGCAAGCCACAGACTTTTAGGAGGATATGTTGTACTAACTGTTCTTACTTCGCCATCTTAAGTAAAATGTCACTTTCTAAAAGCTAATTAAGCCTGGCTAGCTAATTGATATCAACTGATAATCGTGAGGGTAGGGGCAATTGATATGAGTTCATGGGTTTTGATATTAGAAAAGATACCCCACCCCCAACCTCTCAGGGTTTACTTTAGAGACCCAAGGGGAGTAGATGTCATCAGACAGTGGGGACAACTTCTTCGTGGGTGTGTTAGGCTAGTAACTCGTGTAGTATGGGCTGATCCTATGTACAGTTCAGTGGTTCCACTTTCAATTTGAGTCTGACCCCAGGGGGCTCATACCCCATGTACCTTTTCATTGACCTTCAAGGGACCTGCAGCGTATAGAATCCTTTGGGGACTGTGATATTCAGAGCTTCACAGTCATGTTCTTTGTATATATTATGTATTTAATATCATGTTTAAACTGATTTATCTTTATATTCCCGGGGCCTAGCAGAGTACTTTAAACAAAGAAAGTTCTGATACTTGCTGTACTGAATTTGAGCATTACTGGTAGACTGTTGATTTTTAATACAGGGAGAAGCTTGGGATCATTTTCAAAAATTATTTATTATTATATTTTTGCCCCAATTATACATAAAAACAATTTTTAACTTTTGAAAAAAGTTTTTGAGTACTGAACTCTCTCCCTCCCTTTTCTCCCTCGTCATTGGTAAGGCAAGTAATTTGATACAGGTTAAAGATGTGTAGTCATGCAAAACACATTTCCATATTAGTCATATTGTAAAAGAAAATGTAGACCAAAGAGCAGCCTGAGAAAAAATGCTATTTTAAAAAGTGTGTCTTGATCCGCATTCAGACTCTATCAGCTTTTTTCTCTGGGGATGGATAGTATTTTTCATCATAAGAACTTCAGAGCTATCTTGGATCGTTGTATTGCTAAGAATAGCTAAGTCATTCACAGTTGCTTTAGTTGAACTTAATTTATCCTTACAATGTTGCTGTTGATGTGTACAATGTTCTCTTGGTTCTGCTAACTTCACTTTTCATCAGTTCATGTATATCTTTCCAGGTTTTTCTCAGAGTATCCTGCTTGTCATTTCTTATGTAATCCATCACAATCATATACCACAACTTGTTCAGCCATTCCCCAATTGATGGGCATCCCCTAAATTTCCAACTCTTTGCCACCAGAAAAGAGCTGTTATAAATATTTTTGTACCTACTTTTCCTTTTTGTTTTTTATCTCTTTGGGATATAGACCTAGTACTGATATTACTTGATCAAAGGCTATGCACAGTTTTATAGCCCTTTGGGCATAGTTCCAAATTGCTCTATAGAGAAGCTTGGGTTCATTAAAATAGATGTGCAGTTCCCATCCTGCTCTCTTCCTCTTATTCAATTCTAGATCCGGTTAATTATCTGTCTGTGGTGTATAAGATAGACCTACTAATAGACCAGCTCTATGGTTTGTCTTTCAATTTCACGCCCAGACAATAAGAAATTTTTTTTCCTAAGGGGGTAGTTAGGCTGAATTAGAGTTATTATGGACATTAGGAAGCTTTGAAATGTTCTAGGCCTTAATGCAATTAAGGCCCTATCAGCTTTATACAAGATCATCAAAAGAACTTTAGTATCCAAAACAAAATTTCTATGTGTTTAGATTTAGATTCTCTACCTCAAATGTGAGGTGGTACATAGAACACCGGGCCTGGAGTCAGGAAGACCTGAGTCCAAATCCAGTCTCAGACTCTTACCAGCTGTGTGACCCTGGGCAAGTCACTTAACCTCTGTTGACCTCAGTATCCTCATCTGTAAAATGGGGGGTGATAATAGAACCTTTTAGGGTCATTGTGAGAATCAAATGAGATAATACATGTACCCTTAAAGCACTATATAAATTCTGTGTGTACGTATGTGTGTGTATATATATATATATACACGTATATAGATATTAGACATATGTGCTACTAGTTTATAAGCTCTCTGAGATTTTTTCCTGCCAAATATTTGTATCCCTAGGGCATAAAAAAATGCTTTCTACCTAATTGATAATTATGACTAGAAGACTAAGTAATCCTGTAATCCACTTGGTAGAGTTAACTTTCTCTACTGGGTACTTTTATAGCATAAAAAAGTTCTAGGTCTCTTGGGGGGGGGGCGGGGCAAGAATTGACTTGCATTTATAGATAGTGCCTTAAGGTTTGTACTGGGCTTTACAAATGTTTTGTTTGATCTTCTTGGCACTCACACTTGTCCTCTTCCTGGGAACTATGGGCTATTATTATCTCCCATTTTACAGATGAGGAAACTGAGTCAGATAAAGGTTAAGGCAATCAACAAGCATTTATTAAGTGCCTACTGTGTGCCAGGCTCTGTGCTAAGTGCTAGGGATACAAAATGGAGCAAAAGATAGACCCTGCCCTCAAGGAGCTTACATTCCAAGTGACCCATGGTCCTGTAGTTAGTAAATATCTGAGGTGAGGTTTGAACTTGGGTCACACTGACTCCAGGATCAGTACTATATGCTTTTTGCCACCTAACTGCTTCTAAATTTTCGTAGCTTCCACATTTCAAGAAGCATTAAGCATTTAAGGAATTAGTACTCCACTTAATTTTGTTTCTTGATCATGTTAGCTCTATCATCCATGCACAAATTCATTCTGGTCAGTGGGGCTGTCTCCAGTCATCCTGGTCTGTATCTTGCTGCTCTAGATGGCACTGGAAGAGAAAGTGAGGCTGAGGACTTTGCACAGCCCTGCCTCACTTAAATCCAATTCATTTGCAAGTCACGGCATGATCTTCCTAATGTCATGGTCCTCTTCGAGAACAAAGGAAAAACAACAAGAACAACATTCTAGTTAAAATAGGAGACGTTACCTACCGATACAGGGTGGGGTGGGGGAGGTCAAGGAATGAAATGTTTGGGAACAAAAGGTTCTAAGACAGTTGGAAATGGGTGTCGAGAATCTGAAAAAAGGTGAATCTTTTACCTGATCTAAGTGAAAACTCCCCAGTCTTTTCTCAATGACTCTTCAGCACAAATTTCTGTGGATCCAGTACCACACTGATTTGGTGCAATGACCCCAAAGCCACATTAACATTAGTCAGGATTTGAAGGGTATAAACAATAAAGATTACAAAGATTTGAAGTCACAACAATCACCTCCACTGAGTCTCCACACTTTAATGGATTTATTCAGGCCCTAGTACCCTTTTATCCCTGGATTCTTGTCCAGTTCCACAAGTAAATCCTAGAAAAGTGGTCCACTCAAAGGCTTGGGGTGGGGGGCTCCCTCTAGTTCTCTTAGCATTTATTGTTTTTCCAATTAGTGATCTCTAATGATATGTCTTATGTGACTCCTCTCATGCAGTTCTTGGTTGATAATTCATTTCCATCTGCTCACACTTGTCATTTGCTTCTCCATCACCCTTTAGGTGACCGTCCACTTAATTTATCTGAAATGGTGGCATTCCGTGTCTCAGAACTACGAAACATCCCCAGAATATTGTTAAAACAGGGATTTATTTCAGGAAGAAGCTTGAGGTTATTAAAAGAAATGTGTCATTTTCCAAAGATACTCAGGCCCATTCTCTTCCTCCTATCCTTTCTGTCATAGCTCAGAATCCAAATGCAGAGAGATCTAGATGGCAGGGTACTTTTATCTGTGGATGGTTATGTGGTGATTGCATCAAGCCTACAAACATGTAAGAGCCTCCTAAATTAGATCTATAACTGCCCAAAGGAGTCTGACCTAACCATCCACATAGGAAAACGAAGTGGACAAAGAATACCTATTATATAGCTCTAGACTATGTTAGAGCTAGTCCCTGGTGTGTGTGTGTGTGTGTGTGTGTTAGAAAATATTAGACAACAACCTAGAACCAAATTGTTAGACAACAACCAATTGTTAGACAACAACCTAGAACCAAAAATTGAGCTTTCACATTACCTGAAGTATATATTTCACATTAAATTCTGAACAAAATATTGGTTTCATTTTTCAAAATTGTCCATGGTTGAATATATCTGCTTTCTTTAAATATTACTCTTTAGTAATTGAATGAAACAGTGATCCCTGAGGACAAATGGAATTCAAGACTAAAAGCAAGGGCTCTGGTAAAATTTGGGCCTTTGTAACATTAACTGGGATCAAATTTCAGGAGAATTTTAAATGGGTAAAGCTGTCATAGAGCTGCTATCAGCTTACAACAGGTCCAGCTTGAAGACTCGATGTTAAAACTTGCATGAATCATTCCCTGCTTTAAAGGATTATCAATAGCTTTACATAGTATTGAGCAAGGTATATTTTCATTTAAGGCAGTACGTCCTCAGGTGATATATAAGCATTAATGAGCATGAAGATGAATGTTGACATTTGACCCCCTAAGTTTTCAAAACAACCAAACACAAACTACTTTATTGAAAAAAGAGGACTAATTTCTCAAAATTCTACATAGCACCCAATTTGCTAGACGTCCTCTGAAACTAGACTGTGGGGAACAAGCCCATACCAGACCCTCTGGCTGCAGGGCTTTCAGAAGAAGCTGTCGCCGGAGTAAAGGGCTGCCCTGTAATGCCCTCCCAACGTCAGAGGTAATGTTAGACTTGGACTCATAGCGTGTTATGGCCAGAAGGGACAACCCTTGCTCCCAAACCCAAATAAAAAATGCAGCATCCAATGGCCATTCTGAAGGAACTGGTGTCCACGTTGAACAGGATGCTAAATATAATAGAATGAGCCATAGACAAGAAGAAAGTCCCTATATACTCTGAAATATTTATTGCAATACTTTTTGTCTTAGCTAAGAATTGGAAACAAAGTAGATGCCCATTGATCGGGGAATGACAAAACAGATTGTAGTAATGAATGTAATGGAATATTATTGTGCTGTAAGAAATGATATGTGTGATGGATAATACAGAGAAATGTGGAAAGATCTCTATGAACTGATATGAAATGAAGTAAGCAGAACCAACAAAATAATACACACAGTAACGACAACAATGTCAATGGAAAGAATAATGCACCAAAAAAAGTGAATATAACAAAGTTATAGAGATCAAATAGAACTCAAAGAACCCCTTAACTTACTGCTTTGTGGAAGTGGGAGGTCCACAGGGGTCACACATCACATGTTATGTTGACATTTTTTCCTCTCTAAAAAAATTACTATTTGTTAGATGGGATGGCTTTCTGGGAAGGACAATAGGAGGGATAGCTATGATGATGTAAGAAACAGAAGATGTCAATACAAACTTATTTTTAAAAAAATGTCCGGAAAAGAATACTTTGCCCCAAGTGCCTGTGAAAAAGCTATTCGATTTTATATTGACAATAAGAATGCAAATGATGATCTTTTGTGTTAATAATGAATTACAACTTCAATTCATCTTAGAATGAAAAATAGATCGCATAAATTCATAAGATCTTAATGTTACATACCCTTTAATCCAGCCCCCTCATTTTATAAAGAAACAGAATCTAAGGAAGGTTAAATAACTTACCCAAGGTCACACAGGGATCATAGGATCAAAAAATACATGTAGTTCACCTCCCCCTATAACCATTTTAAAGATGAGGATACCAAGACTCAAACAGGTTAAGTGTCTTGCTCAACACCATATGTGATAAGCGATGGAAGCAGGATTTGAACCCAGGTCCCCAACTCCAAAGCATGTGTTCCCTCCATTGCACTGCACTATGTGGTATAGCAGGACCATGCTAACATTTCATAAACTGCCAGAAGAGGAAAAAAGAAACAAGGAGATATAAGCTAGAGAGAGCATCAATAAAATAAATACATACATTATCTCTGGTATATGATGGTCTAGTCCTGGAGGGTTCAAGTTCAGCCATACTTGGTATCCCATTTTGTGGGTTTTTCCTTGGGGGAAATCTTGTGCCTTGGGCTCTATTTTAAGTCATTGGAAACATTAAGCCCAGCATACACCAGAGGGCTGACCACTGCTCAGGCAATTAACAACCACTTAATAGGTTTCTCCTATGCTCTAGGAACTCTGCTGAGGATAGAAAGACAAAAGTGAGGCAGTCTTTGTTCTCCAGGAATTTATATTCTACTGGAAAGACTGAACATGCTCACAAATCAGTGAACACAGGCTACATACAAAGTAAATATGGAATGACTAGTGAGGAAGGCACAGGCAGGAGGACCAACAATTGGGAGAGTCAGAAAAGGTCTCTGGAAGGAGATGGTGCTCAAGTCGGATGAGCAGGAGTGGGGAATCTGCAGCCTCAAGACCACATGAGCAAGACACTTAACCTGTTTGAGTTTTGGATGTGGCCTTTTGACCGAGTCCCAGTTTTACAGAACGAATTCTTTTACTAAGGCAATTTGTTCTGTGAAGTTTAGATTCAGTCAAAGGGCTGCACTTGAGGACCTAGAGGACCACATGTGACCTCAAGGTTACAGGTTCACCACCCCTGGGCTAGAGTTTCCTAGGAAGGAAGGAGGTGTAGGTACAGCATATAAATGGGGGGAAGAAATGAGAACCAGAACGTTATACACAGTAACAGCGATAGTGTACAGTATTGTACAAGGAAGAACTGTGTATGACTTAGCTTTTCTCAGCAATACAACGATCCAAGACAAGGTCAAAGTACAATGATGAAGGATACTATCCACCTCTAGAGAAAGAACAGATTGAATCTGAATGAAGATTGAAGCACACTATTTTTCCACTTTCTTTTTTTAAAAATTTTCTTGAACAAAATGACTAATACAGAAATGTTTTATGTGATTGCACAGTATAACCTATATCAGATTGCTTACTGTATCAGGGATGGGGGAGGAGAGGAAGGAAGGGATAGAATTTAGGAGTCAAAACTTAAGAAAATAAAACAAAGTTTAAAGATTGTTTTTACATATAATTGAGGGGAAATTAAAGTATGGAAAGAAGGAGAAGGAGAGGAAGGAGAGGAAGGAAGGAAGAAGGAAGGAAG
>CM053593.1:61588561-61609058 GCA_028646575.1 Pseudocheirus occidentalis
CCTCTCCTAAAAGTTAACAGCCTACCTAGTAACAGTAGCCATCCCATGAATACATCACGCAAATATTTCATAAACAAACTCTTCAGTCTAAAGAAGTACATAGCCCCTTTGTTCTAAGTGGCCAGCTGTACCCAAAAACCTTAAACAACATTATCAGAGAGAAAACTCCCTCCCAATATGGTACCTCCTGAATCCCTAATCAGTCTAGCTCCCACACTTGGCACCTCCTGAAACAATCAAGCCTATTCTCCCAGCAGCCATATTGGACATATTTGAAACTTTAGTTATATTGTGAAAATCTTCTGCTTGAGCCCTCCTTTCTATCACCCCACCTGCCAAATAAGGGAAAAATAACCACAAGTGCCAATCAAAAGTAAGAGCTTTGTATGGGGTAGGGGGAGAAGAGGCTTTGTAACATTTGTTTATTTAAACCAGTCTTCTGCTTCTGTAAATTGGCATCCTCCTCTGGATGTTTCCAGTGGTGTGGACTGCCCACTATTCTTGAGATTCTAATAAAGGAAGGAAGGAAGGAAAGAAAGAAGGAAAGAAGGAATGTTGAATCTAGGGAGCAGCAGGGGCCAATTTAGATGAAGCTACGAGTGTATAAAGTGGAAGAAATAGTGTGGAATCAGCTTAGAAAAAAAAGTTGGAGATACAGTGAAGGGCATTAAACACCAGAGGGGTTTGTGGTTTATTCTGTAGGCAATAGGGGGCCACTGAAGCTTGAGCAGGGGCGTGACTTGTCATATCCACATGCCTCCATATGGGGATGCAGCTAGATGACACAGTGGACAGAACATTGGGCCTGGAGTCAGGAAGACCTGAGTTCACACATAACCTCAGATACTACTTTTGCAGCCCCGGGCAAGTCACATGATCTCTCTGTACCTTGGTTTCTTCAGCTATAAATGGTGATAATAATGGTCCCTACCTCCCAGAGTTATTGTGTGGATCAAATGAGATACTTGTAAGGCCCTTAGCACAGTACTGCATATATATTAGGCACTTAATAAAAGCCTGTTTCTTTCCTTCCTATATTTTAGAAATATTAATTTTTAAAAATTTATTTATTTATTGAGGAATTGTATTTAATGAGGAACATTCAGTTCCTCAAGCTTTTGAGTTCCAAATTTTCTCAGCCTCCCTCTCCTGTCTTTCCCCCACCCCCACTCCATGGTGGCACGTAATCTGATATGGGTTCTACAAATATCTTTGCATTAAACATTAGTCAAGTTGTAAAGAAGGATTATAACCAATGGAATGAACAATCAGAAAGAAGGAATGAAACAAAACAAAAAAGAGAGAGAGAGGAAGTAGTCTGCTTCAATCTGCATTCAGACTCTGTAGTTCTGTCTCTGGATATGGACAGCCTTTTCCATCATGAGTCCTTGGGAGTTGTCTTACAACCTTGCATTGCTGAGATCAGCCCAGTCTATCAAAGTCAGTCAATGTATCTGTAACTGTATACAATTTTCTCCTGGTTCTGTTTCTCTCATTCAGCATCTTTTGAAATAATAAATAAATTTAGCAAAGTTGTAGGATATAAAATAAACCCACACAATTTCCTGGCATTCCTATATATTTCTAATGAAGTCAAGCAGCAAGAAATAGAAAGAGAAATTCCATTTAAAGTTACCATAGACATTATAAAATATTTGGTAGTCCACCTGCCAAAACAAACCCAGGAACTATATGAACACAATTACAAAACACTTTTCATACAAATAAAGTTAAATCTAAATAATCTGAAAAACATCAGTTGCTCATGGTTAGGTTGCTCTAATATAATAAAAATGGCAACTCTACCTAAATTAGTTTACCTATTTAGTACCATACCAATCAATCTACCAAAAATTTATTTTATAGAGCTAGAAAGAAAGTAACAACATTCATCCAGAAAAACAAAAGGTCCAGAATATCAAGGGAATTAATGAAAAGAAATGCTAGGGAAGGTAACCTAGCCATACCAGATTTTAAACTGTATTATAAAGCAACAGTCATCAGAACTACTGGGTACTGTCTGAGGAATGGAATAGTAGATTACTGGAACAGATTAGGTACATGAGACACAGCAGTCAATGACTATAGTAATCTACTATATGATAAACCTAAAGACTCCAACTTCTGGGATAAGACCTCACTATCTGCCAAAAAATGTTGGGAAAACTGGAAAATAGTATGGCAGAAACTGGGCATAGACCACTATCTTACACCATACACCAAAATAAAGTCTAAATAGTTCATGATCTAGATATAAAGACTGATATTGAAAGCAAGCTGGAAGAACAAGGAATAGTTTGCCTCAGATTTATGGAGAAGGAAAGAATTTATGACCAAACAAGAGATAGAGAGCATTACAAAATGCAAAATGGATAATTTTGATTACATCAAATTGAAAAGTTTTTGTACAAACAAAGCCAATGTAACCAAGATTAGAAGGGAAGTGGAAAATTGGGAAAGAATTTTTACAACCAGTGTCTCTGATTAAGGCCTCATTTCTAAAATATACAGAGAATTGAGTCTAATATATAAGAATACAAGTAATTTCCCCAATTGAAAAATAGTCAAAGGATACTGAAATGGTCAGGAACTAGTTGAGCTATGGACTCAAGATAGGAGTCGAGAGAGAAGCCGGGAAACAGTTAAGTGATACATTGTGAAATTAGAAATCAGCGAGCTCAGTGTATTCAAAATGAAAACAGAGATCAGCAGACTCAGTAAACTCGGAGTGAAATCAATCACTAGAGAACAGGATCAGTAGGAGCAGCTACGTGACTAAGCCTGCATCCCCATGCCCAACCCCATATTCACTCTCTTGGCTTCTGTACCTAACTCTTCATTAATCAATACTGAGGTCATCACATTCTCCTGGTCCCTATTTCACGCTTCCTTGATAATAAAGAATAGATCCCTGTACCTGGATGTCATATAGTTATAGTAATCAATTAATTATAGAAAAGTAATTGCTTGCACCTGGATATCAATTAGTTTTGGTTACAGATTGTATCTGGATATCAATTTAGTTGTAGTTACAGATTATACTTGGATATGAATTTAGTTTTAGTTACTGATTATGTTGTTAGAAATCCAAAATGGTATAAAAAGTTCTGTACTTCTGCATTACTTCACTGTTCTCTTTTTTTCATTGGCATTGAGACAGCCAAGCTGATAAATCAATTACTATTAAAAACTCCTTAAAACTTTTCATTCGTACTCTGTGGTCACTTTGTTAAAACTTGCCATTTCAATATGAACAGGCAGTTTTCAGAGAAAGAAATTAAAGATATCTATAATCATGTGAAAATGCTTTAATTCATTATTGATTAGAGAAATGCAAATCAAAACAACTCTTAGTTATCACATCTCACTGGTCAGACTGGCTAACATGACAAAACAGGAAAATAATAAATACTGCAGAAGATGTGGGAAAATTGGAACATGCATTGTTGGTGGAGTTGTGAACTGATCCAACCATTCTGGAGAGCAATTTGGAACTATGCCCAAGGGCTATAAAAGCTCGCATACCCTTTGACCCAGCAATACCACTTCTAGGGTTATATCCCAAAGATATCATACAACTGGAGGGAGGACCCATACGTACAAAAAAAAATTTATAGCAGTTCTTTTTGTGGTGGCAAAGAATTGGAAATCAAGGGGATGCTCTTTAATTGAGGTATGGCTAAAAAAGTTGTGGTATATGAATGTAATGGAATACTATTGTGCTAAAAGAAATGAGAAGCAGACAGACTTCATAATAACCTAGAAATATTAATTTTACAGCTGCATGGAGGATCAGCTGAAGAGAGGAGAGACTAGAAACCAATTAAGAGGCAACAGTCCAGAACCTACATGCATGTGACTGTATCATGAATAGAAAGAAAGAGCCGTGTGAGAGATGTTGAGGAGACCACTGATTGTCTTTGGAGATGGAAGCATGAAAGATCTAGGCTGATTTCAAGCTTATGAACCTATACAACTGAGAAAATGATAGTATAGGGTCATTAGGAGGAAGGGTGGATTTAAGGGGAAAGACACTGAGTTCTGTTGTGGATATGTTGTGTTTGAGATCATAAGGTCATAGAATTAGAGCTGGAGGGATTATAGAGGCCACCAATTCAAGGGTCTCATTTTACAGATGAGAAACATGAAACTCAGAGAGGTTGAATGACATGCCGGGGGTTCTACAACCAATTTAAGTGTCAAAGGTGGGATGTAAACCCAGGTCTTCCTGACAGCTGGTCTGGTACTCTAACCACTAGGCCATGCATCCAGTGAAGATGTCCTGAAGACAGTCAGAAAAGAAGCATTAGAATAGTAGAGGGTAAGGAGGATTCCATATATAAGTTTGGGAGTCATCTGCATACAAATGATAGTGAAAGCTATGGAAATGGAAGAGATTACAGAAAGACAGAAGCTAAGACACACAGCACATAGAAGGAAGGCAAGGCCTATGACAGTGCACTGGCATCTACTTCACACGAAGGGGCAGGACATGGACATGCTGATCTTGCAAAGAAGACTCAGAAGGGTAATCATACAAATGGGAACCATGGGACAGGACAATGTCCGCCCAAAACGAGCAGACAAACACCAGGAGGAGAGAGTATGCAGAAGGTGGAGGTGGTGGGCAGTGTTAAATGCTTCCCAGAGGCTGAGAAGGATGAGAGAGAAAAGGGCATTGGAGTGCTCAATTGATGAGATTATTGATGACCCTAGAGAGGGAAGCTTTAGTTACAGTGATAAGGACAGATTACAAGGGATAGGGAAATGATTGGGAGGTAAAAACATGGAGGCAGTAAATACTGTCATGGTTTCTGTAAAGAGAAAACTTAGGATGATGACCCGAGGAGGTGATAGGGTCAAGTAAAGGATGGCAGAGATCATGGCATATTCTTAAGTAGGAGAGAAGGGCCAATAGATAAGGAAAAGCCAAATATTAGGGAGAAAGGGATGGGTGATGTACAAGCTCCTGAAGAAAACATGATGGCACAAACTAAAGAGGCAGTGGGGCCTGGGAATCAGAAAGGCCTGAGTTCAAGTCCTGACACTGGGTAAGTCACCCTACCCTCTCAGTATCCTCCGAAATTCTCTAAAACAACAAATGGCAGAACAAGTGTTGACCTGCTTTGGGAGAGAGTCTTCCTCATTAGGAGGAACCTTTATCAATGAACTCCCAGGTCAAAAAAAAAAAATAATAATAATAGTAAACTACAAGAGTGGAAAGCTATATGTGCTATAAGTAACAACTGATATATGACTCATTTTCCTTAACATTTTTTAAAGGAAAGATGTTATGAGGGAGAGGCTATTTGTCGGAAAGTGATTATTTTTATCAAAACCATATGTATCAATTATAAAGAAAATGTTACCGCTTTTCCATAAAGCAGTCAAACTCATCATGCTTTGCAAACTCTCCCCATTACTTTTTTGAAATTTGGGACAATTGTTTTTTTCCAGTCCTGTAGAGCACATTTCCTTTCCTCCCAAAACACTGATAACTAGTGGAGCTGTGAATTGGCACAATGATTCTGGAGTGCACTTTGAAACTTATGCCTTGGGGCGGCTAGGTGGCGCAGTGAATAGAGCACCAGCCCTGAAGACAGGACTACCTGAGTTCAAATCCGGCCTCAGACACTTAACACAAAAAAACTAGCCGTGTGACCTTGGGCAAGTCACTTAACCCCAACTGCCCTCCCCTCCCCCAAAAAAAGCAAAAAAAAAAAAAAGAAACTTATGCCTTAAAAACTGATCAAAATGTCTATACCCTTTGACCCAGAACTTTAATTGTTAAGTATATTCTCTGAAAAGGTAAAAAAAAAAAAAAAACCCAAACAAACCAGAAAAACTCACAAACTAGAAAGGTACCATGTATATACCAAAATATTTGTAGCAATCCTTTTAGAGACAGGAAAGAATTGGAAAGAGAGCAAGGTGCCCACCAACTGGGAAATAGCTAAACAAATTGTGGTATATGAATATAATGGCATAATATTGCACCTTAAAGAAAGCTGAATATGCAGAATTCAGAGAAATATGGGAAGATTTATATGGACTAATGCATAGTGAAGTAAGCAGGACCAGAAAAACCATATAAGTAGAAAGAAGGATAATATGAGTTTGAAAGCTCCCATAATAATAACGCCCTAGAGAAAAGTTTAAAAATGTACCTCCTCCCTTTATTGGGATGTGGGAGGAATGGAGTGGGAAACTATGGGTATGCAATATTGCATATAGTATCAGATACATAATGTTTTGGTTAATTTTGCTCAACTACTTTTTCCCTGCTTTTAAAATCTGTTACAAAGGATGGTTCATTGGATAGGGGAGGAGAGGTATCTTTGGAAATAAATGCAAGATAAAAACAAAAGATTATCCCTAAAATGAAAACACAGGTAAAAAAGGTCACTGACAACAACTTGACCATCACATCTGCCAGTTATTACATTTCTAAGGATGTAGTTGTTTCACACGTAATGAGTTGGATTCATTTAGAGCCGACGAAAAAGCTTTCTTCCCATCCCTTCACATAGCTCAGGTTTCATCTATCCTTCCCATCCCTAAGATCATTGTTCTTGGCAAAGAAAACCGAAGCAAAACCAGAGTTCAGTAGCCCAGTCCCCTTTCTCACTTTAGTTTCTTATCACCTCCTCCATCCCTGAGAAAGGGTTTTCTTCCTTCTTTGGTCTTCTGTTTTAAAATCCTTTTTGTTGTCAGCACTCATCACTGGCCTCAGCTGATTCATATTCTTAGACATATTCATATTTTTTCCTATTCATCCTGTTATCTGCCCTTCCATTTTCTGCACAAGACTTTAAAAAATATGAGTTAGTCAGCGTAGAGCCACATTAGTCTATTTAGGCAGGACCCCCTTTTCTTTTTCATGACAATTGTTTCTTTTTGAGTTTGCAGAATTTCCTTCTCAAGAGTCTCCTCTCCTTATTTGGATAACTACCCTATTTAGGGCACTGGTTCCTATTACTTCTTTCTTTGAATTCTCTGAAATTTGTTCTTCTAAAATTTAGGATGTGTATCAAACTATACCTAGCTCTCCTCTTTTTCATGAATCCTAAGATGGAGTGGCTAGTTGCATCTAGGTTTTCCATTGTCTCAACATCAGGAAGCTTTGCCTAATTTGTTGCTCAGTTACAAACAGAATGTACTCTGGGAAAACAGAGCTTTAGTCCCCTTCATGGCCAGCACACGGCTGAGAGAATGTGTGCTGTTGTCACCATATTGCCAGATCTGAATCCAGGTGCACATCGCATCTCTATCACTATCCTGAATGCTATCATCTTTTGAGCTGAGAAGCTTTTATCTCTGAGACCCTTGGTAACTCTGTTTCCCTTTTTGCAGCCGCCATATAATTGAAGGCTATGGCTTTCACATTCCTAGTTCCAGCAGGTGCTGATGGTTACCTCTTTTAAAAGGTAAAGCAGTCTGTCAATTCCATTTTATAAGTCATTGAAAAGGGATGTTTGTCTCATAGGAATCTGAGCTAACTCCTCTTGGAGGTGGTTCCAGTCACAGAGACTTAAACAATAGTTCTTAGGCCTTGCACTAGGTATTGATGGGCATGCCCACATCCTCCATAGGAAAATTCCCCCAAAAACTCCCCACCAAAGGATCCTTACATTGTAAACTCAACAAGCTGATCAGAAACTCTCTCCACATACACAGCTGCTAGATCACCTCTAACCTTCCCATCATGCTGCTAACTCAAACCTTGACTCACTCAACTTCCTCTCCCCTCTGATTGGAGGGCTGGTGGCTGGAATACCAAACTCCTCCCAATGTCTTCCTTTATTGAGGGCAGAAACTGAACTTTTTGGCCCCTCTACTTGCTGTTTCCCTTCCTCCGTTTTTCTGACTCCTTTTGTGTGTCTCTCTCCATTAGATTGTAAGCTCTCTGAGGGTGGGGCTGTCTTTCTTTTTATTACATCTACAATGCTTAGCACAGTGCCTGGCACATATTAGTCACTTATTAAATGTTTACTGAATTGGATTAGATTAGATGGCACTGGCAGAAGCTCAAAACACATAGTATAATTTCTATAAGACTCTGCCCCACCCCCAAATCTGCCCTTCCTTAATATAAGGTCTTCACTTTCACTCTTGTCGACAGCTTTCATGGTTAACTGTTTGTTTTTTCACTTTAAACAGTATTTTATTTTTTCCCCACAATTACATATCAAGTAAAATTTTTTAGCATTCATTTTTACAAGATTTTGAGTTCTAAATTTTTTCCCTCATTCCCCTCCCCTTTTCTGAAAATGGCAGGCAATTTGAAATAGTTTATACGTATTTTATCATGTAAAACATATTTCCATATTCATCATAGTTGTGGAAGAAGAAACAAATCAAAAGGGAAAAAATACAAGAAAGAGTAAAGTAAGTGAAAAATATATGCTTAAATCTTCATTCAGAGTCCATCAGTTTTTCATCTAGCTATGGATAGCATTTTCCTTTGTGAGTCCTTTGTACTTGTCTTGGATCATTGTGTTGCTGAGAAAAGCTGAGCCATTCATAGTTGTTTATCACATGATGTTACTAATACTGTCTGTGTACAATGATTTCCTGGTTCTACTCATTTCACTTTGCATCAGTTTGCACAAGTCTTTTCAGGTTTTTTTGAAGTCCACCTGTTCACCTTGTCTTATTGCACAATAGTATTCCATTACATTCACTGATGGTCATCCCTTCAGTTTCCAACATTTTGCCACAACAAATAGGGCTGCTATAAATATTTTTGCACATGTAGGTCCTTTTCCCCTTTTTATGGTCTTTTCAGGATACAGATCTAGTAGTGGTATTGATGGATCAAAGGGTATGCACAGTTTGATTGCCCTTTGGGTCATGGTTAACCTTTGTGGCTAATTTGAATGTTGTAGCAAGCTTCATAGTTGTCATACTTGTACTCTGTGGGCTCCTGAGTAGGGCTGACTTGATTTGGCACCCTCTTTTTACTTTTCTAGTTGTATGTGGGTGCTATTCCATTCAACTGTCTTTGACAATTGTCACATTCTTGCCAAGCCCTCATGCAAACAGAAGCTGTTGTTGCTATCCTCAAAGACAAGACTCACCCCAAGTAAATCTCATTAAAAATCTCTTTTCTCCTTTCATAACTGAGCATAAAGTAATTCCTTGGACTTCTCTGTCCACTTCACTTCCTATTCCTAATCTTTGATGATATTCTATATTGCATACCATTCCTTTGTTTCTCAAAGAAAAACTGTCTAGGGAAGTCATGGATGGAGAAAAACAAATATCTTTCCAGTTCACTAGGAGACTGAATACATCCCTAGTCACTATTTAGAGAGAATATAATCCATGTAAAATTCTTTGGTGATATAACTTAAATCTGAAAAAGCTTGGTGAATCATCAATTTTCTCATAAAAATATAAATGCAAAAAAATCACTTTTTAACGTTTCAACAAATTTACAGAATTCCCTAAGATTTACAATTGTGTAGATATTATCATATGGGGATATTTGATGCAGAATGTAAAATTAAAAGTCCTTCAGCATGTTACCATGGTTACCTCATACAAACTTATGGAATAGTAGAACTGGAAAGAACCTTGGGCATCATCTTGCATAATCTTTATTTTCTGGGTAAAGAAACTGAGATCCAGAATGTAATTCAATTGTCCAAGGATACTCACGGAGCACCTTACAAATGTTTCTGATCGATGATCTTCGCTCCAGCTCCAGTTCTCTCATTAACTAGCTGTGTGACCTTGGACAGGTCACGGGATTTCCTCATCTGCAAAACAAGGGGACTGGAATCTAGTCTCTAAAGTCGCATGATTCTGATATGAAGGACAGAGTTTAGTAACACCAGACCTGGCCCAAATCCAACATGGTGACATACTTTTATATATCTATATCCATCACATAAAAGAAACAGTTGAGGATTCCAACCTATTAAAGTAGCCAGTAACTTGTCTTTATATCTTTCATTTAGGGCAGCTGGGTGGCACAATGGATAGAGTGCAGTGTCTGGAGTCAGGAAGATTCATCTTCGTAAGTTCAAATCTGGTCTTAGACACTTAGACACCCTGGGCAAGTCACTTATCCCTTTTTGCCTCAGTTTCCTCATCTGTAAAATGAGCTGGAGAAGGAAATGGCAAACCACTCCTGTATCTTTGCCAAGAAAACCCCAAATGGGGACACAAACGTTGGACAACAAATATCCTTCCTTTACCCTTCTGGACTTAAAATGAATGTAAAGGATAGCTCGCTGCTCTTTTCTTGTCTCAATTATCTAGGAAAGAAGCAAATTTTAAAGTTTAGATATTTAAAAGGATCTATTAACAGTCCAAAATTACAATGGCCTAAATTTACAGCCATACCTTACTTTGCTCTCATCAATGCTGTTTTTCAATACAATAGCACCAAATGCCCACTGTGAATCTGTGAAGCCCTGCTCCAGCTCTGACAGGCCCATCTGGTTCACACTGCCAAAGCCCAGGGTGATGGGGCCAGCTGGCTCGTGAAAGGCATGTTCACTCACTGTGAATATGAGCACAGCAAACATTCATCTCCCAGTGTCCTGCCAGCTGCTCCAGTCCAGTTGTTCTGATATTGGCTCCCGAGACTCTGCTCAGTTCCCCCACGGCATTACTCTACAATTACTCAGAACTTCTCTCCCAGAAGGAAACTACTCTCTGAGAGTTTCTCCCCTAGGTGTTATTGTCTGTTCCTTCCTACCATGCATCTTGACTCCCAGTGTACTTGGCAAGCTCAGGACCCTCTCTTGCCACTGTCCAAAGTCAACTTCATCCTTTATATTACATGTCCTAGGAGTCTTCCTAGGAGGAATATCTATTTAGCTGCTTTGTACCACCAAGCTCCATCTCTGGATCCGGTTCCCTCTGATTCTTTTGAGAGTGGGGATCTCCCTGGTTGTCATTCCTCTTTCTGTGATGGCTTCCTCTATGCCATTGATTAGAACCATTTTGCTGATGCTTCATTTATAATAGCTAGCCTTTTTACAGTGCTTTAATATGTGCAAAGTGCTTTATGTGTTATTTCATTTGATCTTTACAACTATTTGAGTTAGAGGCTATTATTATCCCCATTTTATAGCTGAAAAACTGAGGCTTGGAGATATTAAATGACTTGCCCAGATTACCCCGAGGCAGGACATGAACTCAAGATTTTCCTGATTTTACCCTCAGAACTCTATCTACCAACCAACCTAGCAGCAACATAGAATATTGTCTGATTGGAAACCTTTATCTTCTATTGTTCTTTTTACCATAATTGCCTTTCAGTATATTATAGTATATATGTTATATTGTAGTATATTATAAGGGCCATTTCATTAGCAATTTGGTTATTAGCTAAACTTACTGTAATTTATGTGCTAATTGAGTCCTGGCCCCAAAGAGCCTAGGTAGAATTTGGAAGCAGGTAGGACTCTCTCACACAAGTCACTCTGGCTCATTCTCACATCCAGGTAAACTCTGGAAATGTCAGTACCTGACTCATTTTGTTTCACTCAAGAAAGGACCTCTGGTCCCTTGCATGCAGGCAGACCAATAAAACATCAGCAACAGGGAAAATTTACTTTCATCTGGAATGCAGCATGAATTTGTTCCTAAGCCCTTTCATACATCACAAAAAATTTTCCTCTGCTTTCTGGAGGTTGATGAACAACTTTGCCTTCAGGTGAGTTTTACTTTTCTTTGGGATCTCTAGAGAGTTCATTTGGCTTATAATATCACCAACTTGATAGGCCCCTTTTATTCCTTGATGAATATCCCTTCCTGATGTACTGATTCTTCCTTTTTTTTTCAAGACCATGAAGATGGTGTAGTCTGAATGACTCCAGGTCTCTCCTCAGTCAGTCAACAAAAACTTCTTGGGTGCTTCTTATGGGCCAGACATTCACTATGCCAAATACCTTTCTTTGCCTACAAAGAAAAGCCAAAAAACAAAACAGTCCCTGGTCTTAAAAAAATTTACATTCTAACAAGGAAGAGAATTGTGAATAACTAAGTAGATATAAAATACATAGAGCAATGAGGGCAATCTGAAATGGAAGACATTAACTGTGGGGAGGACTGGGAAAGACCTCTTTGAGAAGAAGATAGGACTTGAGCTAAGTGGTGAAAGAAGGCAGAAGAGCCAAGAGAAAGAGACAAGGAAGAAAGTGGGGCTGGACATTTCTACTTCCTCTTCTACCTTTTCTCATTAAGACTCTGGGTCCCTTTACTCACTTGGTTATCCATGTTTCATATCCCTTGCCTATTCTGTCAAGGCACTGTATCTGGCCTCTGCAGAAGCGGTCTCTCTTGAGATTCCATCTCCTGTTCATCATCTCTGTCTAGCATTAGCCCTTCTGTATATATGTTTATTGGTTCATTGTAGAGGAGGCTTCTCTGCAAGAAGGCAACTGTTCCCTTTAAAAACCAATCCTGAGGGCTAATGTAGGTGAACATTCATTCAAGCAGGGCCATCCTACTCATCTCATTGCTCCTGCCCTAGTAACTTTAAAGCCCTGGTAAATGTGAAGAAGAGAACAAAAAGGAAGGTCAGAAAGAAGGACAGACAAGTAGGACAGCTTTGAAACCTACAGGTCGAATTTATTATATGTCTTAAAAGAAAAACAAGTTGTACATAATATAAACCTTCAGTTTCGTGTACAATTTTTTTTCCTGTTCTATAGTGTGTGGGGAAATGCCCATTTTATGTGTTGTTTTAAGTCCAGGATGAAAATAACTTAAAAGAAAACAAACAACTTTGAAGCCACGAGCCTGAGTCAACGTCAGAGCCAAGGCCAGGTCTGTGAAACAATTATTGCTTGTCCTTCATTTTCAAAGAGGACTATTGGCATCACGAGGTTGGGGTCAGGCTACAGTGTGTTCAGCTGTGACTGATCAGACCAATGTGAACTCAGAGGCTTTATCACAGGTCAGACACAAATGGTCCATATGAACATTTGGGATGGAGATGTCTCTAAATTTGCATACCTCATGTTTCTTTTGAGCTATGAAATTCTGCTTTGCTCAAAGAGTACAGCATCTTCTTTGATATGGGCATGCTAGTCCTGTGCTAGCATCTCCCATGTCTCACAACAGATACTAAAGTTCTTCAGAGACCTTAAGAGTGTCCTTGTATCACTCTGACCTCATACGAGTGCTTGCCTTGTGTGAGTTCTCCATAAAAGTCTTTTAGGCAAACTGTACTCTGCAGTAGAGTTTGAATGCTTGGCAGTTCAATTCCAGAGAGGACCTCAATGTTTAGTACTTTATCCTGTCAGGTGATCTTCGGAATCTTCCTAAGGCAATTCAAATGGAAATGGCTCAGTTTTCTGGCATGGTGCTGGTATACGGTCCAGATTTCATAGGCAACAATGAGGTCAGCACAATGGTTCTGTAAACCTTCAGTTTGGTAGGCACTCTAATGCTTCTGTCCCATACTTTCCTTCAGAGCATCCCAAACAATGAGATAACTTTGGCAACCTCACATCAACCTCATCTTCTATATGTATACAGCCCTGGAAATTATACTGCCACGGTAAGCGAATTTTTCCACAACATTCAAAATCTATCCATTTATTATTAACTGATTCCACATATGGATGGTACAGTGCTGGCTGGTAGAAAACCTGTGCTTTCTTGGTGTTAATTGTCAGAACCAAATTAGCACAAGTGGCAGAAAATTAATCCATACTCTGTTGAATTTCAGCGTCAGAAGCTGCATTGATTGTGCAGAGGTACATGATCACCTGTGAACAGAAAGTTGAGCACCAACTCTCCCTCCACTTTGGTCTGTGGGACAATAAGGATCCAGTATGTGGAGAATTCTCCCATTTGATGAGGTGCAGGCTCTGGGAACCCCCTTCAACTCTGACTGAATCTTCCCACTTGATGAGGCATTTGCAGAGGCCATAGGCTTTTCATTGTGGTTCTGCCCAGACTCGATTACTAGACTTGCTCTCCATTGTCCATCTACTTCCCATCCTTGAGCCTATCAAAATATCAATCCACCCTTGAACTGGCCTAGCCCACCATTGTCTTTTGGCTCCAAGGAGCCTCCAACAACTTTCTACCCTTAATCACTCATTGATCTCCTTAACTCCTCCTGAAGAAGACCTTCCCCAAACTCCTCCTCCAAACCACTTCTAGATTCCTCCCACAATCGTCCTGTACATAAGGTCCCTTTTTGCCCCCGTGTGTGAGAGGGCCATAGAATGACCTAGCACAGACTTACTCTGTGACAGACTTACTCTGGCTGGCTTGCCCAATGCAAGCATCACAGATACCTAGGCTCCTTAACAGTCTACCCAATATGGTGAACTTTTAATAAACTTGCTTTTCTTTGGCTGAAAAGACTTGAGTCGAATTCATTTGTCAGGACCCAGTGTGTTGGTATTTTGGGATCTCCAGTGCAACCCTAACCCTAACCCTCTACATTTTATGGGTAACCTAAACACATCATCATTGACCAGGAAATATTCAGCAGGGTGGTGGGGGATGACTTAGCAGATTCTTCTTGTTGCATGCTCAGGCATGCCTACTGTAGTCCAGTAATTCAAAGTTCTCTGATTCCACTGGCATGGGTTAAGGACATAACATTTAATAGTAAACACTGTCCCCTTTTATACATAGTATTAAATTTTCATTGAGTATAGTCCAAGGAAGAAAAAACCATAATCCTTACTTTGCCTGTGTCTATCACTGTCCTTTGTAGTTGGAAGATATTGCTACATATGGTGATTACTCTCCATGGCTGAAGAGAGGGCTGTGTGGTGAGCAGTCCTTTCTGCAGCCCACACGTGTGAAGATTGTTCTTTTATCTGTGTCTGGATTCTATTTTCAAGTCTGGCAGCCTGAAACCTCTTTATTTCTGACTTTGACCAGTAGGCTAGTTTCTGAGGCAGTCTCCTAGCTGTCCTGAGTTGAGCCATGTATCTTCAGGTAAACTATAACACATAGAACATGTTGTCTCAGGGCTGAGCACTGATAGTAATGTTTTCAACTTCTTCACTTTGAAACTCAATCCTACAGCACATTGAAATGACTGATTATTTTTCAGGCCCAGTTCAGTCTGGATCATAGATAAATGTGGTTTCGTTTTGCTAGGCAAGGAATCACAGAATTTTAAAGATGGGAAGCAGCCTCCAAGGCTACCTAGACCAATCCTGACTGACTGAATTCTTTCTACATCACGTCGAACAGATAATCAGCCTTCCCTTGACTATGAGACTAGATAAAGCAGCTAAGATTTTACATTATTAGGCTAAAATCTCTGTTCTTATGGTGCCGGTAGCCCCAATGACTTGGGAGACACTCCCCCTGGGTATTTTTCACCTTCTTCTAATTTGACAAATAAATGCTCAGCTACTGAAAGTATTTCCAATTACCCTTTATGTAGAATTGTAGTTTGAGAGGAGTCTAGTCCCAGCTTCATCATGACTCAGTGGAGACTCACAGAGCTTAAATGAGTAACCACAGCTGGGTGGAGGGCAGAGCCAGGCCTAGAACCAAAGTGGTTTCCCCCACTGAGTCAGTGGACTTGCCACCATACTGTGCTTCCTTTCACAAAAGAAGCCAGTCACCCTTCCATTCCCCTCAGCCCCAAACCAATTTTTTTTTTGGCAGGGTAGGGTAGGAAATTGCATCTTTTGTTGATTCAAAGTGAATATTTTCAGAACAGCTGACATGGTCAAAATACTGGTTGTTCTTATTGTGTGCTTTCCAGAGAGAGAAGCAAAGAACTGTGGAGATTCCCTCATAATACACAGGGCATCTAGGCAGGGAAGAAGTACTTTCGGCACACACATAAATCTTTTTTTTCCATATTTATAACAGTGAAGATCTTGCTGTACAAAGGACTTTTGATCCAGGAATCTTGCTTGGCAATTCTAGCCAACATGATCTTTTATAGAACAACTTTCTAGGTCTTGCATGTAGTAGGCACTTTATAAATGCTGGTTGAATTTAATTGAATTAAAAACTGTATTCCAGAAGGATTCAGGTTATTAGGAAACCCTAGACAGCAGATAGTAGACAGTAAATTAATGTGCTAATGAGGTGATAATACAGTTTTGCCCAGGATTACACACCCACAGAAGCTAGCAAATTAAATGCCCGCTGATATTTTCCCCAGACATATTTACATATTTGGAATCCTGGAGACATTTTTTCCATTTGAATCTGAGATATCCCCTGCCTTTTAGCTAGCTAAAGATGAGTAAGTGAATTGCCACAAAGGTGGCTTGGCAAACACATCTCAAAATTCAGTTTTTTGTGTCAGGTTAAAAACTGGTTCTACTGTGTATTCATTCATTCATTCATTCATTCATTCATTCGTTCGTTCATTCATACAACAAGCATTTATTAAGTGAGCCTTAGGTTTGAAGCAATGTGTTACCTACTTTGTAAACACTGGTTGAATTGAAATGGAAGGATAAAAAAGAACAGTTCCCCCTTATGGAGGGGCACAGCCTGGCACAGTGGCAGTGTTTAAATGTTGGTTGTGTGACCTTGGGCAAATCACTAAACTTCTCCGATCCCTAGTTTTCAGATACATACAATGAGGTTTCACAAGATTATTTGCTGCCTTCACCTCTTTCAGATGTCTGAAAAATGGATACCTCAATGCTTTTGAAATTGAGTAACCTTAAGCAGCCTGTAGGTCTCTCTGCCTACTTCTGTCTTTTTGAGTGTCATTTTCACTTACTCAACTAGCCCACGGGGGAGATGCAGCACTATAGTCCAAATGTGGTCGGATCCAGGATCACTGAAGGGAATACTTTGATAGAAAAACACTGAAGAGCCTGTTCTAGTTTCTGTTTGTTGCTCTTCTCATTTTATTTATAAATGTTCTTGACTAAATTGATCTAGCATAGTTAGGTCACACACTAAACTTTTTTGCAGACACTGTTCTCTTCCTCTTCATTTTTTGATGTTTTTTCAGATGATATCGCCAAGGATCTCGTCATAAGTAGGATAGTCAGAAACCCAGGCCAAATTTGGAGCTCCAGTTCCAATGCTCTTTCCAATGTAAGATGTTGGAACTAGATTTGGACATCAAGGAGAGAAGGTTTTAAGCTCATGCAAGGGGGAAAAGCCCATAAATCAGAAGGACAAGACTTCTTTTGGGAGGAAGAGAAGAGGGGTGTTTTCAGTGAGAGAGTGATTTAAGAAATGCTTTAGGTAGAATCTCATTTAGGTCTCACAACAATCCTGAGTACAGCTTCAGTTATTATACCCGTTTTACAGAAAAAGAATTCTAGACTTACATCAGTTAAATAGGTGGTAGATGTAGATGCCCAAGGAGATTTGAATGAAGACCCTCTGCTGGTTCCTCTGCCTTTGATGAGCTCTCCCCAGAGCCTCCATTTGGGGGAAGGGCCATCTCTTTCTCAGGATTTTTTCAACCACATCCCCCGACTTTCCACCTCCCTTTTTATGTGTCAGCTTCTCTCATTAGAATGCAAACTTTAGAAGGATGGGGCTGTCCTTTTTGGGGGGGGAGGGGAGAGTATCCTCAGGGCTTAGCACTATGGTTGGCATATTGTAAGGCTTAATGAAGATTTGGTAACTGACTCACTTCCTGTCTCAAAGACTAGCATTTTCTCCACTATTTTGCCCCTTTCGTATCAGAATAAGCTTTAATAGCTTTAAACCACACTAAGACTTTTGGGACACCTTGTAACTACTTATTTAACTTAATTGTAAAGCAGACTTAAGTAATTTTAAAACCTGCCTATGAATCTCTTAATGTTCGTCCTAGAATGCTAGTATGTGATAAACAAAATGCATGGATTCTTGAGCAAAGCACCATACACCAAGGATCTGTCCAAAAAATAATAATAAAAAAAACACATGAGAATTAGCTGAGATGTCCTAAAATAAACATGCATTTGGGGCCGTTATATGCCATAACTTCCCTGAGGAGGCTTGTTAGTTTTTAGTTCTACATTCAGGAACAGAAAAAGGGGGGGGAAAGCCCTTTCTTTGATCGTCCCGGTTTGTTTCCCTGTGGCACCCCTCCCCCATCTTGGAATCAATGCCTTTAGCCGATATCTGGGTCAAATCGCTTTCTGAGATGGACATTTGTTTCCCTCTGCAGTATATTTAGATAAGCCACTTTTCTCTTCTTCTTACAGCAGATTCAATAGTGATTTGACAGGTGCTATCTTTATCCTATAATGTCATTTGGTTTTGTCACTTGGTTTAATTCACCCTGCATCTTGGGCTCCACGTTGCTAAAGCTTTTCAAGCAGTCCGCTGCCTTTGTTTGTTTAGCATTTGCACCTTACACTTTAACCTTTATTGCCTCCCCTCACACACCCACTCCGATAAGCTCAGCCACTTTGGAACCGTCCAGATCCAGCTGGGACGTTTAGGTGAAAGGTGAGCTTGTTCAAGAAAAAAGAGAGGAGAGAGAAGAAGAAACAGGATGAGAGGAGAGAGGGAAAGACAGGGGATTAGGAAAAGAGAAGCAATTCCCTGGGATCTGATGCCGAGCAATTTCTGACCCCAGAGCTAAATCTCTAAGAAGGTGTGTGGGGGTTGTGACACCTCTTGCAAGTATGGGCAGGGGGTAAAGGAACTGGAGATTATGCCTGAAGACTTTTCTGGTTCCCTGTGAGAGCCTAGCAGAGTGACTTACTCGCTAAAGCCAGAAGGAAAGAAAACCCCAACCAGCAACCCTACACAACATGCTGCTTTAAAAAAAGAATGACTATTTTTGAACACAAGCTGTTTCCTGTCTTTACAGGCAATTCTCTAGTTGCCTTCCAGGTGGGCCCAGGTCTTCTCGCTAATTTGATCTCCTGGGATTCCTCTCCACCCCCAGTCCCCAATCCCCCCCTCCCCCTTCGCCGAGGGAGATCCAGATGGAGGTTTTACAGATGATTCAAGTCTACTCCAAAGAGGCACCTCCTTCCCAGCACCCCGCCCACCTAGATGCCTCTGCTTTATTTTGGGAAACAGCAGCTGAGAGGGAGGATTGTTAATTGTTTGTCAAGCCTTTCCAGACCAGTTAGATCAGGAAAAAAAAAAAGGGGGAACACCGATTAATTCCCTATCCTGGGCTCTCTCTTCCACTTCTCTGGTAAGGGAAAGTAGTTTCCTTCCCCCTCCCCCCCCAACTCAAACAAACAAAAAACCAAAACAAAAACCGGACAGATTCATAAGATCCTGCCTCCTTTGCCCATTCTTAATGTCTACAGACCGTCAGCCCAGTCCGTAGTACCCGACAGACACATAAACCCACAGACCCTGGGCAGCTCGAATCCAAGGGGCAGTCAGGAGCACATTTACAAGCTTCATCAAACCTCTAACGAACACAACCTCTGGCCAGTAAAATAAGAGAGCTTGAAAACACCCACCGATTCAAACACAGAGCTTCCCCCAACAAAACACGGGGGTGAGAACAGGTAAATAACCCGTAGTATTGCCAGACCAATTAAGAGAAGCCCATTTCTAGGATGCAAAGATACTCCGGGGTGGGCGCATTAACAATCCTACATAAGGCACACTCATCATCAGCAAGTTCATCGTGACACCCACTCCGCACAGCCGGACAAACTCAAGATCAAACCTAAAGAAAACCAGACCAAAAGCTTCCCGGGACTCTGACCTCAGAGGCCACCATGTGACTCTGCCTCAAACTTACTAAGGCATTACATCAGCCTGGGAATGAAAGGAGAGGGGGGGGGGGCGCGAACCCAACTAGGAACCAAAATATTAGCCTTCTTAAAAGGGCAATGCCACCAAGCTTTTTCCTATAAGACAGATTTGCTTCTTTTAACCAATTCTTTCCTTGAGGGGAAAAAAATGTCTTGTTCTGACATTTTACTTCTTTCATTGAAGAATACCTGCCTTCTATTATAGGAATCTGTGAATCTGACCCAAGGAAATGAATAATAAAGGCTTTACCTTTGGAAAACAATGATGAGGTGGCCAGACAAGCACCATGGTTTAGGAGGCTAGATTCCTAAGCCTGGAATCAGGGAGACCTGGACTCAGATCCCGACTCTGATATCTTACTGGTTAAAGCAACCCAGATGAATCATTTATTTACCCCAGGTAACTGGGCAGGACTCCTTCTTAAATCATGAAGGAAGTTTCATACCCACCACTGAGGAAGGAATTCACTACACTGACAATCAGAGATCCTTTACACATTTGATGGAGACTAGTATGGCTCCTCTAACACTTTAAAGGTCACCCTGAAGTTTTCAGGGGCTGTAACAGGCTATGAAAGTCTCGAAATACAGGAATGTAGTAGACTATAGGTCTCCATCAATCAACAAGAGTTTAAATGCTTACTATGTTTCATAAACAGTGCTAAGTTCTGGCAATAAAAAGAAAAAACAACAACAACAAAAAATGTGGTCCCTTGTAAAGCCAATCAACAGTAGATTACTAAAAGAATGCTACTGTGAACAGCTTTTAAGATTTGGACTATACAGTATTAGTGAACACTCTGTTTATTCCATTACAAATCAAGATTCAGTACAATATTCACAGT
>CM053593.1:61609558-61626655 GCA_028646575.1 Pseudocheirus occidentalis
AGTCTCTCTGATTCCCTGGATCCTCTTCCCTGGTCCCAGCTCCCTCCTGAATCTGCCAGACAATCACCTAGATTCAGGAGCTGAAAGCTGCCAGGCTCTTGTCCAGTCCTCAGAGATGAACAGCTCCCAGGTCCTTGTCCAGTTCCTAAGAAGCTCATATCCTTACAGGGGTGAAAACATGCAGCCAATTATGTACATGTAAAATATATACAGAATAAATTAGAGGTAATCTTAGGGGAAAGGGTGGAATCAGGAAAAGACCTCAAAAAAAGTAAGATTTGAGCTGTGCCTTGAAGGCAACCAGAAAAGGCAGAAGGCAGAGATGGGGTGGCACAAGGAGAGGTGGAACATCCTAGGAATGTGGGAGTGAATAAGCATGAAGTTGGGAGATGAGTATCATGTTCCAGGAATGACAAGAAAACCACTGTCACTAGACTTCAAGCTCCTAGAGGGAAGAACCTGTCTTTTGCTTTAGAACAGTACCTAGCACATAAATACTATAAATATTTATCATATTATAAGTATATGGGCATATTACATATGACACATAATAAATACTTGACTGATGTAACAATAATGCAATATTCACAACACCCACTATGGTTATGAATATGCTGGTATAATTGTGAATCACAAAATGTAGCAGACTCTCCACATGGAGGGCAGAACCAAAACCTTTATTCAAATACCAGAAAACTGAAAGTTAGAAAGTCAAAGTCATTACAGTAGCCTCAAAATTGGTACACATGGTTAATGCAGTGAACACCCATATTACCAAGCCTTCACAAGAGAACAGACTACCTCAAGTTGGAATCCTCCTCTCTCACTCACTGTAGCTCCTTAGCCTAGTTCTTGGAAGTTGTCAGCAGAAGAAAGGTCTCAGCAGAAGCTCTGGCTTCCAGATGCTTACCTCAGGAAATTCTGCCATTCAAAGCTGGGACTTTTCCTTATATATGCCTTAACTCCTCCCTATTCTGCCCCTTCCTGTTACATCAGCAACTTCCCCCCAAGGTGTTAATTACTTCTGGGTTAATTAAATAGCTAAAACAAGGTGTTAACTTGAAACAAGGTGCTAAGTACCTGCTTACTTGCCAATACAAAGGGTCATAGAAGATTTTCAGATTCCATTAACATTATAACTGATTATTCTCAGTAGATCATAGAGTACATTTAAGGGGAGTTAAATGTAAGAGGACTGTAAAAGTAGGAAGGGGTCACATTATAAAGACCAAAACAGAGGAGTTTATATATCATGGAGATAATAGGGAGTCCCTGTAATTTATTGAGTGGGGAGAGGGGAGGTGACATGGTCAGAGTTACAATTTGGGAGGATCACTTTGGCAGCTGAAAAGAGCATGGACTGGAGAAGGGAAAGGCTTGAAGCAGCAAGACTAAATAGCAGGCTACTGTAATACTCCAAGTATGAGATGAGAAGAGCCTCTACCCGGGTGGCAGCTGTGTCAGTGCAGGGAAGGGGCTAATTGTGAAGGTAGAAAAGAGAAGATTTGGCAAGAGGTTGGCTAAGAAAGGAGTTGAAGGTGACACCTAGATGTCAAGCCTAGGTGACTGAGAGCTGGGAATCCCCTTGACACTATTGGGAAAGTTGAGAAGGAGGGAGTTGAGAAAGATAATTAGTTCTGTTTTAGACAAGTTGAGTTTGAGATGTCCAAGAATCAGTTGCTATTATGAGACTGGAGGGCTGGAGAGTATAGATCTTGGAATCATCTGTATAGTGTTGATAATTGAATTCACTGGGAACTGATGAGATCATCAATTGAGAGTTTGTAGAGAAGAAGCCCCAGGACAGAGCCTTGGGGGCCTCCTTTGGGCCATATCTGGATGAGGATTCAGCAAAGGAGAGTGTGAAGGATTGACCAGACAGGTAGGAGGAGAACCAGGAGAGAGGAAGCATCACTAAAACCCAGAGAAGAGAGAGTATACCAAAGAGAGCGAAGAATAGTATCAAAGGCTACAGAGAGGTCAAGAAGGATGAGAATTGAGAAATGGCCATTAGATGTGTTGATTTTAAAGATCATTGGTGACTTTGGAGGCAGCCATTTCAGCTGAATGATATAGTTGGAAAACATATTATGGAGGGTCTAGAACTGACCGAGAGGAGAGGAGGCTGTTACACTGATTGTAGACAATTTTCTCAAGGAGTTTAGCCAAGAAAGCCAGGAGAGATAGAGCTAGCAGGGATGAACAGATTAAATGAGGGTTCTCTGAGAATGGGGGAGACATGAGTGTGTTTGTAGGGGTTAGGGAAGGAGCCAAGAGATAGAAGAGATTGAAGATCAGAGACTGGGGGTGCTAGAAGAGGAAATCTACAGACAAATGGGAAGGGGTGAGATCAAGGATGAATGTAGAGGGGTTTCCCTTGGAAGGAAAAGGGCTATCTCTTCACGACAGACAGAGGTGAAGGAGAAGAGAGAGAGAGAAGGAGTTTGAGTGACATAAAATGAAGAGAAGAGGAAGCACTTACAAAATAGTCTCTAAATTAAGTTTGGAAAGGACCATCAACTGAGTCACAGATCATTAAAGTTTCAATTATATTTTTAGTTTTTTTTTAATGAGCCATAATCAGATCTTTAAAACAATCCTATACGGCAGGATAATGTTTATTACCATTTGACAGATGAGGAAACTGAAGTTAAGAGAACTTAAAATGTCTTGTCAAATAACAAAAGTTCAACAAATGGTGGAGCCATTTCTAGAACCCCCAAGATCTGACCAAGTCTGAAACTCTTCATGAGGCAATAATGACTGATGAAATTAAAATAACAATAATCACTAGCATTTCTATAGTGCTTTAAGGGTAGCAAAACACTTTAAAAATATTATCTTTATTTTATTTTCACAACCCTGGGAGGTAGGTACAATCAAAATAATTGGACTTTTTATTTCCCAGTCATTTTATTTCATAAGACTTGCAGTTGTTCTAGAAGTACTAGAGTCCTGACAATAATCCTAAGAAGTGATACTAGTATTTATTTAGAGTATACATTTACAGTCAGGGGTATCATTTGCAACTGAAGAGTTGTAATGGGAATCTGAAGCTCTTTCCTGCCCCTAGCCCCTTTGCTTAAGTGACTCAGAGAATGTTCACGAGGAGCCTGTGGCAAGAAGCTTGTTTTTTGGGGGGAAATGGCCACACCTTGTTGCTTTGCAATTGGACAGTGGGTCAAGAGTGCTGACCCAGGAGAAGCTTATATATATGCCCTGATGTGAGGCTTCACTTTGGGACTCACTTTGAGAAGAGTTGTGTGATTTGTCCAGATGAGACTCTGGGAAGCTGGTGAGCATCCCCCTCCCCTTTGAAAAACCCAGATGTTGGTGCTTCTCTCTCTGGTAACTTGAATAGGTAATGGATGTGATGGTCAGATGGTTGGAAGCCCATCTGCTGATCTGTTTCTTAGTCTGTTTGTAACTTGTGCCTGTAACTTGGGTTTGTATTCTCTGGAGTTCAGGGTGCTGACTTTTCCCCCTGAACTAGGTAAATGATATGTTTGTTTGATTAAAGAAAAATTGTTAACCCATTTTGAGTTGCTTTCCTTTAGAAAAGCAGATCTAAGAACCTGTGCTAGCAGCTGCCCTGCTAGCAGCTTGCCCTGCAAGCTAGGGTGCTTGCTGATACAATAGTTAGACTACTTGAACAAAATACCAAGTGCAAGATGTTATTGCTTTTGTGTATATGGACTGAAATAATGAGGATAGATCCTAGAATTTCATATATACTTAGTTTATATTGCTTATTTAGATAGGCTGTGCTGAACAAAAACCTTGTCTAGTGAATTAAACTTGTTTATAATATCTACATAATTTAGAATTGGGGGAGGGAAGAATTCAGTAGTGATATAAAGATTTATAGGTTGCCTCTTAATGAGGTGCTAATATTCAGCGAAACACTTAGCACATCATCAGCACTCAATAAATGTTTAATTGGAAAAGAGCACAAAGCAATGACTATTTTTTTTTTAACAAAAAGGTTCATAAATAGGCTTTGGAAAAGAAGTCAAAATAGACTATATATCCAGGAAGCAATTTCTATCTTATAATCTCTTATACAGCTGTTGTATAGTTTGAATAAAGTTCTAGTCACATAATTTCTGGGTAATTGATAATTTTATTAATAATGCTAGCATTTCATTAATAAAAGAGGTCAGTGACTCTCTTGAATGCCAAAGACAATCATGGCTGGCTTCTGGCTCACAGCTTATATGCCATTGGAAGAGTGAGTGTTCCTGAGGATAACAATCAACTCTGATTGGTTAACAATTAATGAGAGAATGAATATTACAATGAGAAGTGGGTTCACTACCATGAGGAACTTAAAGAGTGACATCATGTCACTCTTGGACAAAGAGACTATCTCTACACTGTTTCCCCTCCCCCTTATGTCAGTTGAGTCCCACAAACACCCTGTGAGACAGACATTATCATCACCTCGATTTTACAGAGAAGTTAAATGACTTGTGGCAGCTAGGTGGTGAAGTGGATAGAGCACCAGGTCTGGAGTCAGGAAGACCTGAGTTCAAATCTAGCCTCAGACACTTACTAGCTGTGTGACCCTGGGCAAGTCCCCTTAACCCCATTTGCTGTTCAGGTCATCTATACAATGGGGATACAGTGGAGAAGGAAATGGTAAACTAATATCTTTGTCAAGAAAACTCCATGAACTTTGTCCATAAGATCATGTGGAGTCCAACATGACTCAAAAACAACAAATAAGTGACTTACCCATTGTCTAACAGCTTAGGTGGCTGAGACAGGATTTGAAACCAGCTCCGTGTCCATTATGTGATGCTGCCTCGCTTCCCATGTTTTCTGAAACTTTCATAGTTGTCATTCCTTATGGAGCAATAATATTCCATCGCATTCAGCTGTTGGATTTGTTTCACCATCACTGGTTATATATTTTATTTTTTCTTTATATTCATCTAGTATCATGCTTCTCATTCTGTTGCTAGGACCTACTCAGTACAATATACAATACAGTATTCATTTTTAACTATTTAGAAAAGGTCTCCTTTATTGAGGGACACTTTCTTCTTCAAAGACAAAGAAAGGGCAGATATCTGGTGGAAAGAAGCAATCTATGGTACCTTTACAAAGTCACTCAAAGTAGGAAACAGCTTAGACATAACTGTTTACAGATAGTTCAAAAAGGGAAGTAGAGACTGAAGAAGATGCATCAGTAGTTTAAGGAAGGAGTTTTGGGTCCTCCTAGAAATCTTGAGTTAGCTCTGCTTTCTTTATACTGTCTGAAGGAAAGGAATCCTTCAGTAGCAGAGCAGTCAGCAGGGAAAAGAGGTTCAAAATCTGGAAAGATGTAGGTAGCAATGGAAAAAGTCATTCAGAAAAGGTGAGTTTGGGGGGAGAGGACAGAAGAGATCAAAAAGCTACCTGAG
Organism: Pseudocheirus occidentalis; assembly: GCA_028646575.1. Taxonomy (NCBI): domain Eukaryota; kingdom Metazoa; phylum Chordata; class Mammalia; order Diprotodontia; family Pseudocheiridae; genus Pseudocheirus; species Pseudocheirus occidentalis. The sequence continues at coordinate 61,614,967 of CM053593.1, forward strand.
TTTATTTCCTCTTAAAGTAATTTCTTTCCCAAAAACCTTGCTTGCTTTTTTTATCATTACAAAAAAAATTGGGTCTATAAGGTTAATTTTCTTTAGAAGGAAAGGAAAAATTATTTTAAAATAGTATCAATTTTTCTTCAAAGATTCCAAAACCATATATTTAAAGTGGAAACTGACCTTTAAAGTCATCTAGTCCAAGCCTTCTTCCCCTCAATCCTCCCTAAATTTTATAGATGAGGAAACAGATCCAAAGAAATAAGTGATTGGCCACAAGTCACACAGCTGGTGAATCAGGCACCTGAGAATTCAAATTGAACACCCAGCAACACTCATTTTGGATTTCTTTAACTTCCCCAATTTATCTCCACCATCCAGCTTTTTTTTGGGGTGTTGTCTACCCCCACTAGATTGTAAACTCCTTGAGGGCAGATTGTGTCTTTTTCAAATTTTTTATCCGCAGGATTTAGCTCAATGGCAGGCACCCTGAAGTAACTTAAATGTAAGAACTACCTCAGTTCAATTCTGGACATTTAACCCTACCTGAGTGTAAGGTATTTATCACTGTGTCTTATTAATAGGATCCCTGCTTTAGAACTAGTTGAGATTACTTTGGAGGTAATCTAATACAATCCCACTATTTTACAGATGAGGATGTGTTCAATTCACAACCTTACTGGAACAGCAAAGAAGAATCAAATAAAAGTATATCCTGCTTTTTAAAAAAATATGTAATGGAGATGTGGAGGGAGAGGAATTGGGTTTGAATTCCAGTTTTATTAATTACTACCTGTGACCCTTCAAGTACTAAATTTTATAAATTCTATGTGTTTTCCTGAAATGTTTGGTGTAAAGAAAATCTTAAAATTCTATTTTGAATGCATTTTGAGGAGTTACTATTTGAAGAGAAACTGTGGGAATATGCTTTTGGAATGAAAGTAATTGCTCCTTAATTTAAATGTTTTCTAAGTTTGGAGTTTTGTATTTTGGCTTTTCTCCAATAAAGGCATATCTGTATCTTGAAATGACATCGTATTTGTGTTTCAAACAGCTCAAAATATTACATTCACGAATTTACTTAACACCTTCCCCTAACTACATCTATGGAAGCTATTTAAATAGCTCCGACAAAAAAAAAGTAAAATTAAGTCGCACCGAAATGATTTGCCTACAGTCACATCAAGTCAAAATAGAACCCAGATCTCCCAAGCGAGGACAGTTCTCTAGTACATAAAGTAATGATGTCATTCAGGTGTAGAATCCGGAAGAGATTTACTGTTCAGAAAGTTCTAGGGCTGGCACAGGACCTCAGAGTATTTTGGTCTTCTGACGCATCCGACTGTAATGACCCGCACTAGGAGAGCGACCCCCCAGCTCTGCTTTTTGCAGGACTGCGGGCTGACAACAGGCGCTACAGAGCCCGGGCAGAAGACGCGGCTAGGCGAGAATAAGCCCAGGAGAACTTTGCAGGAGACCATAGAAGCGGCACCCCTCCCCCTCTATTCCGGGCCGCGCAGAAGTAGGGATTGACCCAAGCTAGGGACTGGGTGTCTGTAGCTAGGGAAGTGCAGGCTGGAGCCCGGCAGGTAAGGGGCCGGCTAATAGCACCTTGCACTGGGTTTCCCACGCCTCCGACCAGCTACAAAACCTGCGTCTCTTAAAATGGAATTGCTGCCCTGGGAGGCGGGGACGGGGGAGGGGGAGGGGGAGGGGGAAAGGGTGGAGTGAGAGAAAGGGTGTGTGTCCGGGTACAGTGTGGGGGGAGGGGCGCCGTCTGGAAGCGAATCCTAGCCCTTCCTCTACAGTTGGGAAGGACCTCTGAGGCTTTGGAGCCTGCCCTCTCCTTTACAGCGGGGAAACTGAGCCCCGGAGAGGTTTAAGTGACTGCCGAAGAGGCAGGAGTCGAACTCAGGCTTCTCAGCCCCCTACGCTCTTTTTACTGGCCCAGGTGGCCTCCCCCCAGGATGTCTCTTTGAAGGACCCTTACACACTGTTGGGTTTTTTTTGGGGGGGGGAAGGAGAAGTCGGGGTGGCGGCGGCAGGGGAACCACCGTTAGGAGCGCCAGCTTCGGCTCTGGGAATCCAGCCGTGTCCAGTACACACCTGAACACACACACTCCCAACCACACAAACAGCCTAACAAAGGGCTGGGTGGCGCTGGCTTTCCCCCGCCTCCTCAGAGAAAGCCCGAGCTTTCTCTGAGTTGATACCTTGGGAATTGGGGTTGGGTTGACACCAGAGAGTTGACACCTTGCGAATTTTACCTTCTTGTTCCCCTCCCCCCTCGAGTACTGCTTCCTCTTCCACGCTGTTTCCCCCTTTAAGAGAGGGCTCCGCGGGACTAACGTTCGAATCTGCCCTGTCTCCTGTCCTCGGCCTCTGATTGGCTCAGAGGGGCGCACGAGGGAGCGCGAGCTCTTCCCGAACCGGTCGGAACGGTCGCTAGTCCCTCCTGATTGGCTGGCGCGAGAGGGCTATATAAAGCCGCCGGGTCGCCCGTCTCCACTCAGTTAGCGGCGGGACTGGTTGCCAGGCTGCCGTGTTGTCTGTCGTGGCCGTGAGAAAAGGGGTCAGCGCTCGCGTCGCCGTTGTCCTGGTTGTTTGTTCAGTCGGTTTGGGCAGAGGGAGGAGCTGACGCGTCTCCGCCTCCGGCCCCACACCCTCACCGTTGACGGGACTAGAGGGTTGCCCCCGTGAGTCAGACGCCTTAGAGCTGCGGAGGCGCCTGAGCGAGGGACGATGGAGTTCAAGCTGGAGGCTCATCGCATCGTCAGCATCTCACTGGGCAAGATCTACAACTCGAGGGTTCAGCGCGGCGGCATCAAACTCCACAAGAACCTGCTGGTGTCCTTGGTGCTACGCAGCGCCCGTCAGGTCTACCTTAGCGACCCCTGCCTGGGGGTAGGGGGACCCCCGCAGCCCCCGCCGGCGCAGCAGCAGCTCCCCGGAGAGCCGGTCACGGGCTGGGGAGAGCCGTTCCCGAGAGACAGCAGCATGGAGCAGGACCCGGAGCCCGTCGGCGCCTCTCCGGTCGTACCCGAGCCGCCCGCCCTGCCCCCGGGGCTCGGGAAGCGCCCGCTGGAGGGGTCGCCGCCCCTGAGAGCCGAGGTGGGGCTCGAAGCCCCGAGGCGCCGCGTGGAGGCGGTGGAGGCGGAGAGAGGCGGCGGCCGGGGCCGGGGGGAAGGCGCCTCGGAGGGGCCGCCGCGGGCGCGGCACTGCTGCTGCCGCCGCCGCCTCTGCTGCTCTCCACACGGCGCCCCGCGCGCCGACTGCGGCTGCCGCCCGCGCCCGGACGAGGGGGCCCCGCCGCCGCCCGTCTGCCCTCGGAAAAGGAGCGCCTCGGGGGCAGGGGGCGGCCCCGCGGGGTGCCTGGCTTCGGGCGGCTCCCCGGTTAAGAAACCCCGCAGGGACTCGGAGGAGCAGCCGGGAGAGGAGGAGGAGATGGAGACCGGTAACGTGGCCAACCTCATCACCATCTTCGGGTCCAGCTTCTCCGGACTCTTGCGCAAAACCCCCGGGGGCGGCCGGGAGGATGAGGACAGCGAGGAGGAGGAGCAGCAGCAGCAGCAGCCGCAGCGCGGTCCGGAAGCGGCGGAGCCCGGACCCATGTACTGCGATAAGCCGGTGTTAAGAAACCTCAACCCCTGGAGCACTGCCATCGTGGCCTTCTGATCGCCCGGGGCCCGGGCGGGGGAGGGGGCGCCCGAGGAGGAGACTGACGCGGCGCCGCCCTGCCCCCGCCCCGAGCCGGCCCCGCCCCCGGCCCGCTGCCCCCCACCGGAGCCGGCTGGGCAGCGGGACCTGCCCGGGGGCGAGAGCGAGCGGGACTCTGCCACCCCTGTCGGGCCCTCCGGCACGCGGGAGGTCTTGTGTTATAAAGCTGTTTTTTGTAAGTTTATTGTTGAAGTAAGGCTTTTTTGTCACAGGGTTTCTTGTCTGGGGCTCAAGACACTGGGGAAGGGCGGGGGAGGGCGTGGAGCCGGGACTTTCCTCCACCCGCGGCGAAAAGGAAGCGGAGTGGGGGGGCAGGGAGCCCCCTCCCTCCCGGGGGAGGAAGGGACTTTCTACACACTCCTCACACCCAGCCCCGCACCTTCCTCTTGGACCTCCCGGCTGGGAGGGGACTCGGGCTGGAGCCCGCTCTTCTTGGGCCCCTCCTTCTTACCCCGGAGCTCCTTCTGGGGGGGGGGGGGGGGGAGGGAAAATGTCTTCTGGACCGACTCCATCATCTGACCCTTCTCCCTGGACGCCCTCTCACCCCGTAAGAGAGCTTGATGAGCTTCTTAGAAGAGATCAAGCTTAGAAATACTGAGTTTATAAGGAAATATATATATATGAATTATATATATTTTAAAAGCTCTAGGTCAGGATTATTACACAGTGCTTTTAAAAAGTGTTTAATGAAAAAGTTTACAGATGCCCTAATGGAAAGGCCTTATGGCTTAGTAGATTCGATTACTCTCCCGTCTTTGTTGTATAAAGGCTGGGGGAACTTGTAGAGTTTTTGTACAGTATTTTCTTCCGTGTATTGACATTTTTTTTGTATAAAATGTAACTTTACGTGTCTAACACGTATTAAATATTTTGAAGCAACTTTATTGTGTCCTTTTCTGTAATCGCCAACTTGGGATTGGGAGGAGAAAGGGGTCCTACCTGGGTGAGCAAGAAAAAGCTCGTGGTTCTATTACAATAACCTTCCACAGATCGTAGTGATAACTGCTTATTGCCTGTTCTCTATTAAATAAAATACATTTATGACCCAATACAGAAACAGCCTAAACTGGGGCTGCTATTAAATAGATGAGAAACACCAGTATAGGTTAGACTAATTTTCTTTTATCTTTTGACGTTTTCTATAACCCAGTCTGAAAAGGGTATTAGCAATCCTTTGGCTGTAGCATTTCCCATTAGCATCTTTTTATCCCTTCCACTAAAATGTCTTTACCAGTACTTTGAAGTAGAAAAAATAGGTTTATGGAAAAACTACACAGCCAATTAAAATGTAGCTCCCGAGAATTAGTCGACAATCTGTTGCCATGTCTAAATTAACTTAAAAATTTGTGTTTAGCCATGCCAATGTTGGAAGTTTTTCAGTTCCAGGCAATTGAAATCTTTTCTCTCTTGGGAATGTGAGGAAGGTCACTCATAAGTTGACCCACCTGTCTGGGTGGGAAAAATTTTTTTGAAATATGATTTTTCTGCCCTTTTGTCTTGCAGAGGTGTAAAAAAACCCAAGAGATACATATATGAGTTTGCCATTGAAGATGAGGTAGGCAAATTTTAAGAAGTTTACTTACCATTAGATTTTCTGATTTACTTTAAGTGACATTTGGTGACATGAGTATTTGGGTCACATGGCTAATACAAGTGATGGCAACCAAAAACAATTGACTGTACTCAAACTGAAGTTAATAGCTTCATGTAAGTGAGCTTTTTGTCTAGAGCAGTAAAAATCCAACTCTCAAGAATCAAGTAGTTTCTCCAACAAGCAACTATTATGTGCTAGGTGCTGGAAATATAAATGCAACGCCCTTGCCACTTTTTTCCTCAAAAAGTTTACATTCTAATTGAGAAAAGAAAATGTCTACCTCTAAAATTATATACCAAGTGGTTTGCCAGGGGGTAGAAAATTGGAACTCAAGCTGAATTTTCAAGTAAACTACAAATTCCAAGTGAGAAGGGAATGCAGTCTATGTATGGGGGAGATGCTTTGCAAAAAAAAAGTACAGACCTGGAGTGCTATAAAAAGTTTGGTTGGACCCTAGTCTGGAGAATAATGTGCAGGAAATTAGGATGGAGTAGGATTGTGAAGAGCTTTAAAAGCCCAACAGAAGGGTTTGTATTTGATTCCAGAGGTGAGAGGGAGCTATGGAACCTTCTTGAGCAGAGGAAGGACAGGACCAAACTTCTGCTTTGGGTCTATCATGCTGGCAGCAGTGTGAAGGACAGGGCGTGGAGGAGGAAGAAACTGGATACAAGACCAGTTAGGAGGCTATAAAAGTAATCCAGGTGAAAGGGGATGAGGGCCTGCACTAGGGTGGCTAAGTGGAGAAAGACTGATAATGAAAGTCCATAATTGCAAAACAGTTGTCTGTTGCTTTAAAACAGTGTACTATGCTATAGAATTCTATAGTAAATTATAATTTTATGAACTGAAATGAGTAGATCACAGGATTCTGAACTAGTTACAGAAGGTAGCAGGGAAAATTGAGAACTTAAAAAACTCAGGGTGATAAAACTAATTGATGATGATTGAGGGATTATAGATCTAGGCTATAGGGTCTAGAGAAGCTAAGACCCAGGAAGAGTGACTGGTCTAAGAACAGTACAGGTAGTAAGCAAGCTTCATACGATGATTTGAACTCAGATTCTCTGACTTTACCAAGATATTGGTCAAACTAGACAGTGTTTTTATTATGCTACTATGTATCTGTAGCTTAAGAGTTTAGAAATGTTAACCTGTTTTATCATGTGTCAATGTTTTTATAGGATTAAATGTTCTTTTTAAGATGGCTTTTCCTAAAATTGACCAAGGTTTGAGATAGCATACCTCAAACTATTAGTTTCAAAAGATTACTTATTCAACATCTGGTGACAATTTTATAAACATTTCTAATTGTAAAAAAGTGAATCTATTAAACTGGGGCCACTTTCACTTAATCGAACTTTCTGTATTTGAAAGGGGTTCACAGTTGCTATCTTTAGGCCCAAGAATACCGGAGGCAGGGCTGATTGTTCAAGAGATTGAACTTTCCCCCTCTTTCCTTGTGATTACCATATATCAATTAGCATGAGAACTTAGAAGGTATACTTAAATATTTAGTCCCAGCTTTGTAATGATAACAATATATATTGGCTTCTTTGTTCAAAAATAAGATCTCTGGCTATAAACCATTTATGTTGTATTTTGAAAGCATTAATGGACTTGGGTGGGTGAGTGGGAATCTTAATGTGTTTAAAAATGATTCTACTTTGTTTCAAGCCTGTTGTAAAGGAAAGAGAACTAGGGTTTGATTTTAATATCCCAGCTCTTCTACTCACTAGCTGTATGATTCTGGGCAAGTCACTTAACTTATGAGTTTTTTTTAAGCTGTAAAAATGTGAGGATATCAAATGCTTGCATTCCTTAGATTGTCTTAAACTGGCCTTAAGTCAGGAAGACCCAGGTGGAAGGACTGTCTCTGACAATTCCTGGTTGTGTGTTCCTGGACAGGTTCTGCTAACGTCTTAGTGAGTAGGCAATGCCCTAAGACTACAAACTGCAGAGAAAGTACAGATATGCTTTGTTAGACAAAGCTTCAGTGGACTGTCAGATCTGGTTAAATAAAAATACTGACCTAACGGAATTGTTTCGAGGAAAGCACTTAAAACAAAACAAAAAACCAACCCTTAAATGCTATAGAAGTGAGTTGTTACTAATGACACTTGGAAGTAATCAGTCCTTATTCTGTGAGCATATTTTTGGCTGCTCTTTACTTCTCTTTTTGCCAACCTGGTTGCTTTCCAGATTATATCAAACAACTCTGTGCACAGATGAGTAATAAGCAGCAGAAATGAGAACACACCAAGTGCAAAGATCTTGTGTGTTCACTTTCAGAGGATAAGGAAGAACAAAATAGATTACGTGATTATGCTATGGCGTAGAATGTTTCTCAAGTAAAACTGCTGACATTCTATGATGGCCTTCTCAAAGCGAGGATAGTCTACAATTAAGTTTGTGACTAGAAAGCAATCCACAGTTTAGCCTATTTTTCCTGAATTTGCTGGGAGACTTATACGGCCTCTCAAAAGAATTTTATCTCTGAATAAACCATTTTTACACTACATATGCCTTTTAAGTATTGGGTTCTCTTTCATTGATTGCCCTCTTGGAAAATGTTGACTTTCACAATTTAATTAGACAGTTAAACCATTAGTATTAGCAGAGTACTGTTCTAAGTAAGGCAGGGGAGATACAAAGCGTCCTTGCCCTCTTGGAATTTATAATCTAGGTAAGGGATGACACAGTTTTCAAGTATTGTCAGAAGGTACCTCAAAGGTCATCTGATTCTTTTATTTTTACAATGAGGGAATTGGGGTCCAGAGTGGCAAAGTTGGCAGGAACATTCGAATATATGAATGAAAAAGCATATATTAAGCCCTTATTATGTATAAAGCACTGTGCTCAGTGGGGATACAAACTGAAAAAGTAAGACAGTCTCTCAGAACTCACATTCCAATGAGAGCACACAGGGAGTTTTAGGGGCAAGTCAGATGGAAAGGTCTAGTGGTTCTTAGGGTATGGTAAGCAGGGCAGTTTGGGTTAAGAGTATTGCCCAAGGTCACAGGGCTAGTAAGTGTTGTGTCTGAGGCCAAATTTGAATTCAGGTCCTCCTGACTCCAGGGCTGGTGGGTGCTCTATTCCCTGAGCCACCTAGCTGCTCCAGTGGTGTATTTTCTAGCATCAGTTCCATTGATAAAATCATGTCCCTTTCTGATGTTGAGCTGTTTGATGGTACTGAGGACTTTAGTGGTGAGAAATTTCTTTTTTGATTCTCACTGGTGGCTGAGAAGGGAGCACAGTTGTAAATGTTCACAAGGATTACTCCTCTGGATGAAGAGTGTAGGGGCTGGCTGGAAATAGCTTGTGGCCTGGGGCTGTTAGGCTTAACCTGCTCTCTGCACTTGGTCAGCACTTGGTATTGGTGGGGATGTTGGTCCCCTTCTTCACAAGCATTGCCCACATGAATGGTAGCCATGCAGGTCAGCCTGGAAATGACCAGAGGGACTGATTCTTGGGACTTTTTGGGAAAGGGTCTTGGGCTGTCACCACACGCATCTAAGGGGGAAGGGTAGATGTAGTTAACCTATTGCTCCCTGAGTCTCCTTTATACACCTTGCTGCTTTACATAGGAAGGTTATTACCAAGTAGGGGATTTAAGGAAAAGTAAAAACCATAGATGATTTCCTAAATTTAGGGATAAATTTGTTTGGGCAGTGTTAGATAATAGAATTTAGTGTTGCTGGATTTCATCTCAAACTTAACATTTTTGGTGGGGAAAGAACTTCGGGCCCAGTTTTTGTAGGCTCCTTGCTTTAGAGCTGGTTAGATCTTTTAATCCATATAAGGGAATGGAGGTCTGAGGACCTAGAGCTAGTAAGTGGCAGTCTGGATTTGAACTCAGGTCTTCTAACTCAGAACCCAGTGATCCCATGATATCTCAATTACTAGAACCTAACAAATTTCGAGCCACAAAAACAAGTTAATTAACTTTATTTCTAAAAGATAACTGTTTCTGGAAGACTTTTCTTCATCACAGCATTGGGTGATGACTCCAGGTTGTAGGCTTAGGAAGGTGAGGGAGAGCTGGATTCTGGAAATGTTTTTGAAGATAGTTTATGAGAATGAGGGTGTGGTTGCTCATCAAAATAACTAAATAAAAGTCAGTCCTTTGTCTTGTTGGATTCAATTCTTTCAGACTTGCTCAATGTTTATACTTTGTTTAGGACTTGTGGAAGGAAAGAAAGATCAGTAGTAGCAGTAACAAGGACTTTGACAAGACTGATAGGCAGCAACTCCTCCCCCCTTTTTTTTTTTTAGTGTAAAGGTTTTTTTTAAAAATAGTTTACAGAAGAGCTAAGTCCCCATCAAAAAGGAGACAAATATGTCACTAGATCCAGTTGTATTTTTTTTTTGCTCCAAATGTCTTATTCAAAGATGCTTGGTTTTGAATTTTTATCCCACTTGGGTTTTCACAGTAGTTATCAGAGGGGTAGCAGGGTCATTTCCATTTGTCCTGATCCGTATCTGACCACTGGACCCAGAAGACTCCAGAGGAGAAAGTAAGGCTGGTGACTTTGCACAGCCCTGCCTCACTTAAATCTAGCTTCACTTGCCAGTCATGGCATCACCTTCCTGATGTCACAGTCTTCTTTGAGAACAAAGAACAAACAACAACAATCAGAGGAGTTAGCATGATCAGGAGAACAACCCTCCTAACCCAGTCTCTAAATGGTTATCTTAACAGTGAATAGGTTCTTGGGCAAAGACATTTTCTCTTTGGAGTGCTCTACTGAGAAGTTAAATGCTGTTACCAAGTATTCTTGGCACTATTGCTGATAATAAACAGTTGTAGCTCTAAGCCTGTGCACCACTGTGCTCATTTAAAATTTTTTTCTCTACACTGAAACTCTTAAAAACAAACAAACAAATCACCATTGGCAGAGCTAATGCTAGGAAGCATTTCTTTAATTCATACTACATGAATATCACCTAGGAACAACTCCCTTGAAGATATTAAAGGGAGGGGAGGGAATAGTGAGGAAGGTGAAAGGAGGAATTAGTGTAAGATCAGACTGTGAAAGTATAGTTGTTGAATGTCTTGCTAATATAAACACTGTTGGGATTTTCAGTGGGAATGAGGACATGTAACCCCTCCCAGACAATTCTTCTTGCCCCAGAGGAATATGGCCCAGAGAGTCCCATTCGAGTGTCCTCCGATTTGTCTCAGACTTCTGGAATCCTGCTCTCTGGGAGAGAAGCCTCCCGGGGCTACATTCCTCACACAGCTCCTCCTCTCCTTCCCTCCCTCTTCTACTGATCTTTGGGCAGTCCACTTAAGGGCATCTGTAGGAGAAAGCCCACGTTGGGAAAGAGTTTATTTCTAGAGGAGAATGGGGGAAGGGATCTGACCTTGTTAAAGTCTATGTTACACAGCATGTTTATCAGATGGCCTTTTAAGAGAAATGTTGACTTATTTGCCTTAATATTCTTAGAGACTCTACTTTCTTTTTCAGCCTAGTGGTGAATCTGACAACTTTTACCTTCTGCACAGTAACAGGAGAGGTGTTCTCTTCTGTCCACCAGCTTTGTTTCCAAGTTGACAGCTCTCCGTGAATGCTAGTCCATCCTGATGTGAATCTCTGCTTTACAAAATACTTCTCAAGCTGCTTTATTCTGAAAGCCTCTGGCATCTACCAAAATCTCACAGCCTGCCCCTCTCATTTTTTCCCAGGACACTGTGTCCCTAACCCTCACCAAATATTCTCACTTCCTCAATCTCTGACTCATCCAGCCCCCTTTTGAAATGGGTGTCTGCCTGGTCCCTTCACATATGATGGGATTCCCAACTGCCCTATTTCTCCATCACAGCTGAAAAATTTATCCTGGGAGAGCTAGAAACTTTCATACTTTAAGTGAACAACTAGTGCAAAGATGTTTTTTTTTAAGTGGCAATTAAAAAGAAATCCTTGCAAAAAAAAAGTGCTGATTTTAGTAAAGCAAGGAAAGATGAAGTCCTGACCCTGCCATTCTCCATAAGCATGCCATTTCATTCCCTGGCCTCAGTTTACTAATCTGCAAAATGAGGAGATGAGATTACATGTTTTCTTTAGTTCCCTTCTGGCACTAACATTTTGTAAGTCTATTCCATTATGTGTGATTGGGACATTAGTACTTATGTCTTTCGTTTTACTCAGACTGTTCTCCCTCAGAGCCCCAAATTTCTCATTTCTTGTTTTTCTTAACTCCTATAGTGCCTTCCTTGGCCCTTATGCCTAACTAGAGCTGTTTACTGGGTTCATAGACTTGGCCTCTGTAAACACTGTTCTTTTAGGTCTATCTCTGGCTGGTCCAGGCTGCCAGCCACTGAGGATGTTTCTAGTCCTGTGTAGCTTGAGGCACTTCCTTCAATGTAGCTAGATCCCTCTTGGT
>CM053593.1:61627155-61649653 GCA_028646575.1 Pseudocheirus occidentalis
GGATCTTTGGGCTTATCGAACAGTATATTACCATAGTCGTTGACTACTGAGTCTTTAGTACCCAGTCTATTCCACTGATCCACCACTCTGTTCCTTAGCCAGTACCAGGCAGTTTTCAGGACCGCTGCTTTATAATAGAGAACAGGCTTTAGTACCATGGATTTGAGAATAATAATGCATCCTTGTTTTCCAATGATGACTTGCATGCAAAGAGGGCATCATCTCACCTTCTCCAAGAAGCCATTCTCAACCCCTCTTAATTCTAGCGCCTTCCCTCTGTTAATTCTTTCCTATTTATCCTATAGACAGCTGGATTGAATATATTTGCTATCATGTTGTCTTCCTCATTAGATTGTAAGCTTATTGAAGGCAGGGATTGTCTTTTGCCTTTTGTTTGTTTGTTTTGTATTCCCAGTATTCCCTGACAAATTGTCATTTAGTTGTTTTTCATTCATGTCTGACTCTTTGAGACCCCATTTGGTGTTTTCTTGGCAAAGATATTTGAGTGGTTTGCCATTCCCTTCTCCAGCTGATGAGGAACTGAGGCAAACAGGGTTAAATGACTTGCCCAGGGTCACACAGCTAGTACCCTAGGATCACACAGTGTCTGAGGCTAGATTTGAACTCATGAAGATGAGTATTCCTGATTCCAAACCCAATGCTCTGTCCTCTGCACCCCCTAGTGCCTGTCTCATAATAGGTACCTTATAATGTATGTTGATTGGTACTGACATGTAGAATTGGAAAAGGGTCATAAAGGGGTGGATAACCCAAGTCCTTATGAAGTGGTAACACACTTAGAGGGAGGTGTCTAGTACATTGGTTTGATCCTGCATGGAAAATTTATGGGAGGCTATGAGTAAGAATCCTACAGGATACCTCATGGCTATGTTGTGATATGTACCAGTAGAAGGACTACTCAGACCAGTTAGTCACTAAGTTACCCATACATCAAAAATAACTTGAAAGAAGAACTCCCCACAGCAGGATGACACCATTCAGTTCATACAGCAGTGATGCCCTCCTTCCTCCTGTCTCTCCTATACCACCAGAAACAGAACTAGGGGTAGGCAAGACAGAGACTGCCCCAGGCAGAATTGTGGCCTGTACTAGAAATAGGGTTGGCTTTGGTGTCAGAAGGACTTGGATTTATATTCAGGTTTTGCCTTTGGGACTTTGGCAAGTCAATCTTTTTTTGGGGGGGAAGGGGGCTTTATTCATCCTCTGTAAAATGAGAGTATTGGGTTAGGGGACCCCCAAAAACCTTTCCAACTCAAAGTTTCTGATCCTATGATCTATGGTAAGAAAACAAAAGGAGGGCCTTTTGTTAATAGCAATGGGGTATCATGGAAAGAGAGACGATTTTGGTATCTGAGGATCTGAATTTGATTCATGACTCCCTGTGTGACTTTGGGAAAATTACTTCGCCTCTCTGGGCATCTGTAAAATGAGTAGTTTGGTCTACATGACTTCTAAAGACTCTTTTGACTCTGAATCGACAATCCTATTATTTTTTATAAATAAACCTATCTTTTAAAATTCCGACTAGAGTCTCCATGCCACATAGATATTTACTTGTAATAAGCCAAGGCAGGTGTGTGATCATGAAGGCTCCAGGCCTCCTGTTGACAGAAACACCATAAGAAGGCAAAATGTTCAAATGCAGGTGGGCATAATTTTCAAATTTTGCCTAGTGCATTTGAGGGCCCTGCCCTGACTGTTGTTGCCGCTGTAACTGATGCAACCAAGGCTTGGACCCTGCGTCCTTTCTGGGCCCATGGAGATACTCAGGGTTCTGCTTTCCAGCTGAGGCTGGGAACATTGACAGAAGGCAACATTCTGAATTCCCAGGAACCCCAATCCATCTTCAGATTTTTTTTTTCTTGAAAGCTCACTAATGCTTCTGACTCCTAAGTTAGTGGCCTGCTTCTTTTTTTGGTGGGGAAAGGAGGGAGGCAATAGGGGTTAAGTGACTTGGCCAGGTTCACACAGATATCGGCCAGCTCTTAGAGCACTTCTTTCCCAGCCTTTGTTTTTCAAGGGTTGTTATGAGGCTCAAATGAGATAATATATAAAATACTTTGCAAGCCTTACAGACATAAATACTATCTATCTATCTATATCTATCTATCTATTTATTATTATTATTATTATTATTATTATTATCTTGAGCCAGTCAGAGAAGGTACACTCTGAGCCTCTGTGTCCTCATCTGTGAAATGGTGGGGGTGCTGAAGGGGCTGTTGGATTAGTGAATATTTAAAGTCCCTTCTACCTCTTGATTCCTGTTGCTTAGAAGGCAGCATTTCCAGAGGGTTCAGAAAATGCAGGTCACACTCACTGCTGCTTTCTTGCCTCTTCCCTCCTGCTCACAAAAGTACAAATGATCTCACATGCCCTCAAATGGTGTGATCCGAAGAGTAAAGAGTGGGGGTGGGGTATCTATGCATTTTAAGGACATGTAGCTCTGGACTTACTTTCCGAACTCCTCTTGAACTGGCTACTCATGAACCCAGAGCAAGGCTGCTACTTGTCCTCATGTAGTCTTGGAATAATCCTGAAAAGGTGTGTGTGTGTGTGTGTGTGTGTGTGTGTGTGTGTGTGTGCGGGGCGAGTGTGTGAGATAGCTCATGAGCCCCTACAAGTGTTCTTTCCCTTATGATTGGTTGATATCAATAGCAGAAGTTAGCATTTATGTAGCATTTCAAGGTTTGCAAAGCTTTTTTTAAAAACAAATTTATTTATTTATTTTCTTGCTTACATCATTCATTTCCATGAGATTTTGAGTTACAAATTTTCTCCCTGTCTTCCCCCCCACCTAAAACAACCATCCCACTGTATAGCCCTGTCCCCCAGTCTGCTCTCTCCTACGTCCTCCCCTATCACCCCTCCGACTTTCTGGTAGGACAGGACGGGTCTCCCTACCCCACTGCCTGTATATCTTAATTCCCAGTGCAAAGTGTTGTACAAATACTATCTCAATGGATCCTCACAAAAGGGAAAGTCCTCTTATCATCTCCATTTGACAGACAGGGAAACTGAGACCAACAGAGGTTGAACACTTGCTCACAGTGGCTGAGCTAATTAGCATCGAAGGACCAGCCCTTGAACTCGGCCCTTCCTGACTCCAGACCTACTCCTTTATCTACATTGCCACCCAGCTGCCTCATTATTAATGAGGCAGACTTCATTTGTCTTTAGAAAGAGATATTTAGTAAGGCAGTAGAGTAAGAACTGTTGTTAGCAAACCTCTTTCTGAAAGTCTGTGAGCCGCTGTCCCACAAGGGCGTATTGGGGAAAGGGGCCTCGAGTTTCGAACACAGGACTCGAAGAGGGCTAACTCTGCTTCCTGGATGGTGAAAGCCACTTTCTCCCCATTTGTGGGGATGTTCAGGAATGTCAGGCCCTGCCTTTCCTCTTTGTGCCAATTAGGAGAAGGCATTTCCCCCACTTAGTCTAAGCAAGGATCCTTAACCTTCTCATGTGTCACGGACCCCTTTGGGAGTCTGGGGAAATCTACAGATCCCCTTCTCAGGACAGGGCTAGACTCTCTGCTAGGCTGTTTTCAACCTTCCCTGACCCTCGGCACCATACCCTGAGATCTGAGGATGTACTTTTGTAAACAGTGTCTGGCAGGCTCTTGTTAAAGACAAATGCCTAATTACTTTAGAGCAGAGAATGCCAGGCTGGAGACAGAGGAACCGTCTAGGGAACTCGGCCCTCTCAAAATGGCCTAGCTCAGACTAGAGGCCGTAACGATACCTGACATTTGTATCACTCTGGCTTTGTGTCAGATGCTGCGAAGCGTTTCAGAGTTATTCTCATTGGATCCTCACTGTAACGACCCTGGGAGGTGGGTAATCCCCTTTTTAATTTTTAAATTTAATTTAATCTCCATTTTACAGATGAGGAAACAGGCAAACAGAGGTTAAATTACTTACTCAGGTAGTAAGTGTTTGAGGATGCATTTGAACTCAGGTCTTACTGTCTCTAGACATGTGGATCTATCCACTTATCTCTCAATGGCTCTTGACATGCTAGGTTGCTTATCTATCCCAAGATCTGAGACTCTCCTTTTGTTTTTTTGTTCTTGAGGTTTCCTCTTAAAAAAGGTGATTGAGACAGACCTGGTGTGAGTGTGTGTGTGTGTGTGTGTGTGTGTGTGTGTGTGTGAGAGAGAGAGAGAGAGAGAGAGAGAGAGAGAGAGAGAGAGAGAGAGAGAGAGAGAGAAGAGGAGAGGGCAGCTCAAGGCAGGATTAGGATAGGATAAATTAGGACAAAAATAGAGAGGAGAGGGGGAGGAGAATGGAAGAAGAAAGGATAGGTCTAGACAGGAAGGAGGGGAGGAGAGAAGAGTTTATAGTAAACACCACCTGAGAGCCCTTAGTGAGCCTGACGGGATCATTTCCTCTCCACTCTGCACATAGTAGGCAGATTAATATTTATTAAATGAATATATGAGAAAGTGAGTGAATAATAAACAAATCAGAGCCATCTTCTAGAGCCCAATAGAAAGAAAGCAGTTCAGAGAGCAGTCTCTGGCACAGATGCTGAAGGTCACTTGCTAATGTGGCCCCCTCCCGGGTGCAGGTGTGTGGGCCAGACACCAATTATCAGAAGTGGTGGCAGCTGGGCTGTGTAAGGAACACAAAGGCAAAGAAAGAGGGGGAGAAGGAGGGGACGCTTTCTGGGTTGAGCGGGTGTGGTCACGATGACCTTGGAGATTGACCGAGGCTGAGAGCTCAGCCAGCACCCTGTAGCTCAGCTTTGATCTTGAAAGGGGTAGCCAGCTCACCTTCGGATCAGAGAGAGCAGACCAAGAACAGCTGTCCCAGTTACTGGACACCAGTGTTTCCTCCTCCCCCCTCCCGTTTCTTGATTTTTTTTTTCTCACACTGCCCACCTGCCTATGGTATAACCTCATTCATTACCCGCTAATTTAGAATGTTGGTTCATTCTGCCGTTCTGTGGAAATAATGTCTAGAAGAAAATATGAATGTAAAAAAGATTTTGGTGGACATATTTAACCTCCTTAAGAGAACCATAATGTCTTAATCATATCTTAGAGTTGTAATGCACTCTTGAGTTTTCATTTCTTGTGTATTTAAATTAAATTAAATTAAATTTAATTTAATCCTCAGGAACTGCCCTGATAGATAGATGCTATTAGCTCCAATTTCTAGATGGGAAAACTGAGGTACTATTCACTCCAATTGGTAGATTGGAAAAGAGAGCAATTTGTAGATGGGGCATTTTCTGATTCTGGTGTTTTGGTTACATCCAACTCCTCATGATGCCATTTGGAATTTCCCTGACAAAGATATTGGAGTGGTTTACTGTTTCCTTCTCTGGCTCATTTTTAGAGTTGAGGAAACTGAGGCAAACCAGGGTAAGTGACTTGCCCAGGGTCACACAGCTAGTAAGTCTCTGAGGTCAGGTTTGAATTTGTAAAGAGAAGACTTCTTTACTGCAGGCCTGGTACTCCATCAGCTGTGCCACCTAGCTTCCATAGATGGGGAACAGGTTAAAAAACCTAAAGCAGGCAGCCCTAGGTCCCCACGGCTAGCGGAAGGCAGAGCTGGGACTTCTGACTGAGTCCGGAGCTCTTCCCAACATATTAGAATGATGTTCATTCTCCAGGACTGGAAAACATTCCTTCATTTCTGATTGTTAAAATCCTTCTATTACTTCAAGGCTCAACTCAGGTGCCGCCTTCTCCATAAAGCCTTCCCTGATTTCCTCAGCAGAAAGGGTTCTCTCTCTTCTCCAAAGTTTCCTTTGAATGTATTCAGTAGGCAAACGGTGTATTTCAAATGACTATGTACTAGAAAATGACGAAGCTCCGCGCTAATTTAAACTTGTCACAATTCAGGGTGAAATTTCTCTTTGAATTTGATTCTGTGAAATTTACCCGTACTAATGCTGTCAAAGAATGGGGTCTTTGAATGAGTTTACTATCCTTAAATGTGGGACAGCTAGGTGGCAAAGTGGATAGAGCGCTGGGGCTGGAGTCAGGAAGACTATTCAGATACTTACTAGCAGTGTGACCCTGGGCGAGTCATTTAACCCTTTTGATCTATTTTCCTCATTTGTAAAATGAGCTGAAGAAGGAAATGGCAAACCAGTGCAGTGTCTTTGCCAAGACAACCCCAAACAGGGTCACACAGAGTAGGACGTAACTGAAACAATCGAATATTAACATACCTTTAAATACGATGTCAGATCTTCCAGGATCCTGGGAACATCTTTTTAGCGTAACCCATGAGTCAAGGTTCCCCAAAGCCTCTGGGCTCACACTAAATTGATTGGATCCTGGGGCCAACTCAAGGAGGGTCAAGTTTCTTCCTTTGTCTCACTATGTCCCCACTTAGGAGTTTACTTTGGGGAAATATTCCTGCATAGCTTAGGTATATCTCTTGTTTAGATTTCTTCAAATGTAGATAATAAGCAGCAATAAGGCTTACTTTGCTTGATGAAAGCCTATGCAAGCATTCAGTGTAATAAACATATTGTATAGGACAGTTCACTAAAACTTCACCCCACATAAAATGCAGAAGATGCAACGGACTCTTAGAAACCCATAAACAGAAAATACATAAAATATATATCATTCTAATATTATAGCAAGTCCCTCTGAGTCCACAGAGACCTTCTAAAGGGAAGAAAATTTCCCCATCCTTGCCTTGGAACTTTGCAAATATGGTGCAAGTGGGAAGTCAAAAAGGGAATAAAAAATGGCCTAATGCCCTGTTCTGGGGTCTCAGAAAGTCTGTCCTCCAGAGTCCCAATGAACCAATCATTTTGAGAGGCAGCCCTATTAGGGATGAGGAACTGTCCATTTCCTCTAAAGAAGGCCCCAGTGTGCATGATCATGCTTTCTATGGGGTAGTGCCTTTTGGACTCAGGATAAAGGTTTACACACTTTAAATTCACTAAACGGATCAGGAACATCCCCCCTTCTTTATCCATGTTTTCCTTATTTGGACATCAGGCAGTTTGTGGTCCCTGAAGGAGAAGTGACTTGTTTCACTGCAGGTGGCACAGAAGATATTAAAAAATCCTAGCTCCGATTATGCAATTCCGTTGTTTTCTTTCTTTAGTTTTGAAAATGACTAGAATTTCATGCAAAGAGTAGCAACGAAAGGGTGTGTGATGGGGTTTGCTCTTGGGTCTGATCTACTTAATTATGAGCTACCTTCTTGATGTTTTGCTCTCTAGGATGAAGACAAAATCCCAAACCCAACGATTTCTCCCATCGATGTCATTTTGGGGTTCTTTATTTTTCAAAAGTGTGAACTTAGCACTCATTAACACAAACCTTCTCATGCACAAGAAACAAAAACAAGTGGATTGGATATGAAGCTAGGAGTTTCTGTGACCTTATATGTTCTGGTTTTAGACAGAGTCTATTAAATTTAGCATGGGAGCTACCAAATTGCCCTTTTATCTCTTCCTTAAATTTGTTTTCTCTGTATTTTTGTTTGTACTGATGCTCATTTTTTTCTCTTTTTCTTTTGGTGTTCCATTGATTTTCACTATAACTGACTTGCCTGTCCCACAAGTAAGTAAGTCATCCTTTGTTGCATATGTGGCTGAGCAAAACTCATCAACCCCTTCTTCCTGCCTGAAAATGTGTGTCTCCTCCTGCACCTTTGCTCAGTAACCAAGAGGCTTCATCATATAGTGGAAAGTGTTGTAGCTTGGGGATTAGACAGCCCATTTTCCTCTTCTGGCTCTGTCACTTCTGCCTGTATGTCACTTAATCTTCCTTAGGCCTCAGGTTCCTCATCTGTAAAATGAGGGGGTTGAACTGCTTAGCCTCTGAGGCCCTTTCTAGCTCTAGACCTATGAACCTATGATTTGTTCTAATCTAGTTATCCATACTGAGATCTAGTGAGGCCTATAATTGATGTCACAAGAAGTATAATTGACAAATAATACAGTAGAAAGGGAGTCAGATTTGGACCTGGAATTAGGAGAGCTGTTCAGTCGTTTTCAGTGGCATCTTGCTCTTTGTTACCTCATTTGGGGTTTTCTTGGCAAAGATACCAGAGTGGTTTGCTATTTCCTTCTCCAGTTCATGTTACAGATGAGGAAATCAGGTAAATAGGGTTAAGTAAGTTTCTGGGCCCAGATTTAAATTGAGGAAGATGAATCTTCTTGACTTCAGATCTAGCACTCTTCACTGAGCCACTTAGCTGCCCCAGGACTTAGGAGAGACTTGGGTTCAAATTCTGTTTCTGAAATTTTAGTGTGAACCTACAAATTGCTTACCTTACTGAGTATCAATCTCTTCATCTGAAAAATGGGAATGATAATACTTGCATTTCCTCCCTCCCAGGGTTATTGTGAGGAAAGTTTTGTGATCCCTAGAGTGCCATCAAAAAGTTCATTATTAATAAAATTAAAAATGAAAATTTGTGATTCCCCCTAGGAGCGTTTGCATTTTGATGAGCAACAATGTCCCTGTAGGAATTAAGCCAGAGGAATAAAGCTTGTGGAGTTCCCAAGAAGAGTTTGGGCACACATTTGTAAAGGGGCAGGTAAGGTATTCCTACCTGAGAGCGTGGGTGACTTCCTACTCTACCCATTCACAAACCCAACCCTGAGAGCAAAGGAGCAACATAAAGGCCCATAAACCAATAAAAAAGCATTATACACAATTGGGAAGGGGCAGAGATTTCTTCCTTTTATAAACCTCCTTCCTCCTGCCTCCCTCTTTGGGAAGTTCTTTATAATGAAGAAATATGAATGGCCAGCCAGAGTGGCTCAACCATTTGCTCAAGGCATCACCTCCCTGATGTCATGGTCTTCTGAAGGACAAACAACAGTAGTAACCAAGATTACAAAAGGGACACCTGGGCATTGGTACCCAAGGTTTTTGGTTCCAGATACAACATTGTCTCTTTGGCCTCCTCCCATTTCCAGATCTGTAAGGACAGTGGCGGTTTTCTCCTTGCTTAAGGTTGGCACAGAGTGAGCCTCTGACTTTTTTCTTTAATCTTTCCCTTCCTGTAACCATCTTGGACAATTAGACTTAAGAGGAAAGTGTATGAAAGTCTCTAGGTGTGAGAAAGAAATGACATGTTGTTTTTTGTGCCTCAGAATCATGGTGGTTCCCTTGACCTTCATTGATGGCCAAAATCTCCCCTGAGTGCCAAATGAAATCTACCCCCATGTCTTCTGGTTCACTAAGGACCTGCCACTCTGTGTCCTTTATCAGATTTGGTTCCGCATTGTACTAGGAGTCCTTTGTCTGCCTGAATCTGACCTTTGAAATGTCACTTTTCCAGATCTAGTTGCTGGTGGGAATCCAATCTCTTAGCCATTTTCATAGGGCTGTGTGTCTTTATATTGCACACTGCTGCCCCCTACAGGACCCGTTATTATTATGCACAGAATATCTCTGTGTCCCGGGAAAGTCTATTTGACTCCAGAACAAATACCACATTGCTTTGGGAGAAGGAATTCCTCCTCCAGAATGCCCTGGTCCCCCCAATCCGCAAATGGCTTCACAGAACCTTAGGAGTCATCTAATTTCACCCGTACCAGAGCAGGAATCCTCTTTATAACGTCTCCAACAAGAACTCATTCAGCTTCTGTTCAAAGTGATAGGAGAACACATTCTCCCTTCGATGACAATTTTGGACAGCTCTCATTGTTAGGAATTTTTCCTTAATATCAGTCTGAAACCTGCCTTCTCTGCAACTTCTTCTCTCTCCTCCTAGTTCTGTTCTCTTGGCCAGGCAGAACAAGTTGAATTTCTTACACATGACAACCCTCCAAATATATGAAGACATCTAACACATCTGTCTTTAGTCTTCTCTTTTCTAGGCTATACACCCACAGTTCTTGCTATTATCCTGCACCCTAGGCTTTGGACTTAGGCAGACTGAGTTCAATTTTGGAAGCTGGATCTGGAATTATTTTCTCATTGTCTTGCTTTACTTTTCCCCAGAGCTTATTCTGGAAATTATCAAATTTTAGCAAAATATAACTTGTGTATAGATTTCTATATATATGGGTAACAGGATAGTAGGATCACCTACAAGCACTCAAGATTACAGGACATATAGAATAAAGAGCAGTCTTTATTCCTCCCACAGACAATGAAAAACACCATAAAGGAGAGCAGCTAATAAACAATTGAAATAACTCTTTATTGAATCCTACCTTTCCCCAGGGTCCTCCAGTCCTCCAGAGAGACAGCACAGTCCTGTGGTTTTGACATCTCTTGAAAAGGTACTGAGTCTGATATTCCTATTAAGTCAACTTTCTCCCAACCCCAAATTTCTGTTGAGTTTCTCTTTTACCCTAGAAATTCATACTGATATCCAGCCTTATAATACTACCCTAAAAGCTTGGATTCCTCCATTGAGGGAGACACATTTAGGTGCTTCTAGACAAGGATCCCTTTTTTTCATTAGACCTTCACTATCTAAATAACTCATATTAATAGTGGAAAGCAAAATCCAGACTTTTTTGTTCCCTAATATAGTGGCTTAGACTTTCATGCTGTTTCTCTACCTTTAGAAGTCATGCGTTTGAGCTTCTTCTCTTTCCAACAGGCTGACACTGCCCAAGAACTACTCTTGTCTCTCTACAAGACTGAGCCTTGAACTCATGAACCTCAGGTCACTAGCAAGGCTGTTGCTAGCCAGGAAATTGCCTATCTCTTTCTAGAAGGCTGGGATTGTGTTGCCCAGCAACTATACTTTCTTCAGTCCAAGAAGCTGGGGTTCAGGATCTCTTGACATTTCTCCAGAAAGCTGGATTTCAGGTACTCCTAAAATCTGAACTATAAAGTACTTTCTGTTTCATTCACACATGGTTAGGAGGATAAGATATCCCTCTGCTATTGCTTCTCCAGGATTGGTTCCAAGTCCATAGAGCCCTTGAATTCCTTTCATGGTCCTCTTGATGTGTGTAAGAGCCTTTACCCTAAGTCTCCCTGGGGTGATTGGATCTCCTTGGAACCCAGATCTACTCTTAGCTCTGTTGCTCCCTGTTCTCAGTCAACCAGTCAGCAAATATTTATTAAGTGCCTACAAAGATTAAACTTAAAAGTTCGTCCTGTATTCATTCCACACCCCTTCCAGCTAATTGTTAAACATTTACCAGCACATCTTGTTGGCACTATAAATCTTGACTGTGTGTATGTAGGACTCTAAGAGAAAGACCAACTTACAGGAATGTCAGAGGTTTTTCCTAATGGCAACCCTAATGGCAAAGGTTCATTGTCCTTTGGATGGAGAAGTGGGAAAGATTGGAATACTTTGTGTTTTCTGTATTTATTTTTAAAAATACATGTTAATTGATATATATGTATATATTTCATATCACCTGCATTGTCCTTTGTATCCCTGTCTTTCCTCCTCTCAGAGAATCATTCCTTATAACAAATCATTTTTCTATGTCTATTTACAGGTTTCTATGAATCTTTGTATGTTACTCATTTTCTGTGGGGTGAAATAAAGGTCCTCTCATACTCAATGTGCCATTGCTACTATGTATGGGAATGGGGGACACCATAACTCAGATGTGAGGAAATCTAGATACATACATACACACCATACCCTGAGAAAATTAACTTATTTTCCTGGAGTAGCTCCAGGTTGAGGAAATGAGCCAGAGGGAGCTCTTGACTCTCTAGGGCTCAGCTGCACCAGGATGGGTCTGAGCCTATGTGAGCCAGGGTCTTTGGAGGCTCTGGATCACACGTTGCGTATGTCTATGGCATTCCTTTCATCTAGAATTTTAGGAAAATGAATGGTTTGACTGGCATGACCTGTTATTCATAAATCTGTAGCTACATGGACTTTTAGGGATGACTTTCTCTCTTTCTAAATGATCACTTATTTCCCTTTAATAATACATTCCTGAATCTCTTATTTTGAAAATTGGCATAATATTTGACCATCTTTAGTCTGAGTCTTTTTAAAAAATCACTTTATCAAAGGAGGACATTTTCTTATTAATAAAATATCCATTCTTTTGTCTTTTAAAGGTGTCAGGGAAGCTTGGAATTATAGCTCATATTCATATAGTACTTTAATGTCCTTTTCAATAACCTTGTGAGGTAGATTATTTCAATATTATCGTCCCTAGTCTTAAAAGGGAGGAAAGGAAAGTTCAGAGAGTTATGGAACTTGCCTTAGGTCACACAGCTAGCAAACATACTCCAAACTCCATCTAGTGACTCATGCATGAATGGGAAGATGATTCCATTCTCCAAGTGAACTGCATGTTTGTTGAAAGGAATTATGAGTTAGTGTGAAGGCTGCTAGTGAAAATAAAGAGGATTTAAATCCAAAACACGTGGTAGTAAGACATAGAACAAAGAGACCTTACTGCTAATGATGTGGACAAGTCTTTTTGGAATGAAAAGAACAATGAATTCAATCAATCAGTCAATAAATGAAGAAGTATTTATAAAGTACCTATTATGTGTCAGGCAGCTATGTCTCTCAGTGGATAGACTAAGGGGCCTGGAGTCAGGAAGAACTGAGTTTAAATGCAGCCTCAGACATTTATTTGCTATGTGACCCTGGGCAAGTCACTTAATCTCTGTTTGCCTCAATCTACTGAATAAGAAATGGCAAACCAATCTACTGTCTTGGCCAAGAAAAACTCCATGAACAGTATTGATATACATAAGGTCATGAAAGAACCACAACTGAAAAACAACAGATGTGTTAGGAAGGTCATTGAGATTCAAAGAAAAATATGAATCACTCTCTGTCCTCAAGAAGCTTACATTTCAATGGGAGCAGGGAATGATGGGTTTATAGAAAGTGTATAAATACAAGGCAAATTTTATTTTTTGGAGGTGAAGGGGAAGGAAGCTGTAGCTGCCAGGATCAGGAGGGATTTCAGAAGGTGCAATTGAACTGAATCTTGAAGGAGATTAGAGGTAGATGTGAAGAAAGGGATGACATTGCAGACATGGAGGACAATGAATGCAATGGAATGGAGATGGGAGCTAGATTGTTGCGTGTATAACAGTGAGAAGGTTAGGTTGGTTAGACTGTAGAGTGTGTGTAGGGGAATAAAGGGTCATAAGCCTGAAAAGGGAAGTTGGGAAAATGCTTTAAATATCAGCAAAGAAGTTTTTATTTGGTCTTAAAGGTGATAAGGAACCATTGGAGTTTATTGAGTAGAGAGAGCACACAGTCAGGAACTTTAGGAAAGTTGTTTTTGTAGCCCTGGATGGATTGGAAAAGGGAGAGAGACCTGAGGAAGGGAGTGTATTAGGAGGCTATTGCAGTGGTCTAGGAGAGAAAAGAGATGATGATGGTCTAGACTACGACAGCTAGGTGGCGCTGTAGTGGATAGAGTGCCAGACCTGAAATCAGGAAGTCTTCTTCCTGAGTTCAAATCTAGCCCCAGACATTTACTGGTGTGATACTGGGCAAGTCACGTAACCCTGTTTGCCTCAGTTTCCTCATCTGTAAAATGACTAGAAGGAAATGGCAAACCACTCCAGTATTTTGGCCAAGAAAACCCCAAATAGGGACTCAACAACAACAATAAAGACTTAGGATGGAAGGGGAAAGATGGCAGAGATATCCTGGAGATAGAAATGACAGGATTTGACAACTGATTATGTGGGATGAAGGAGACTGAGACAGCAGTGAAGTGCAACAGAGAATCAGGAGAGATCCAAAAAGTGAAAAATCTCTTGGTTGGGGGGAAGGATGTTAGTGGTGGGGAGGGATGATGGGGGAAAAATTGGGGAAGACGTCCTGTAAGCAGTAGCATTTAAAGTAGGACCTTTGAAGGAATGGAAGAGTTTCAAGTGATAGAGCTACTGGAAGCTTTTCCATATGGATGTAGTCAAAAAGGGACAGGATGAGATCATGAAACAGCTGGTTTTCCAAATTGGCTTCTAATTCACTCGTTTTAGGCATGTTTGATTCTTCCTGATCCTATTTGGGGTTTTCTTGGCAGAGATACTAGAATGGCTTGCCATTTCCTTCTCTATCTCATTTGTGGATGAGGAAACTGAGGCAAACAGGTTTAAGTGACTTGCTTAGGTTCACACAGCTAGTAATTGCCTGAGGCCATGTTGAACTCTGGAAAATGAGTCTTCCAGACTCTATCCACCAAATAATCAAATTGCTAGCAAATTGGCTAGAAAGTAGTTAATGAAATAAAACAGCATGAAAAACATTCAAATCATAGTATTTCCACTGTATTCCTTTCACTGACTCACCTGGTTAGGCTTACTCCTTCCCTACCAGCTTCCACACCCAGTCACCACTTGATTTTTCTTTTTTTCACTGCCACTTGGAGCAATATGAGCAGGCGAACTTAAGAATCACTACACAACTCTTCTTTAAATTTTAAAGTGATATTGGCAGTTTTAACACCAGTCACTTCTTCATCAACTCTGTCCACTAATGCAACCATCCCTTGTAAAAAAGGGAAACAGTGAAGCAAAACTAACTGATATAATATTC
This sequence comes from Pseudocheirus occidentalis, assembly GCA_028646575.1. Classification (NCBI taxonomy): domain Eukaryota; kingdom Metazoa; phylum Chordata; class Mammalia; order Diprotodontia; family Pseudocheiridae; genus Pseudocheirus; species Pseudocheirus occidentalis. The sequence continues at coordinate 61,641,618 of CM053593.1, forward strand.
TTGTTTGACAGCATATATGCTATTCTGTACCCATGGTCCCCCACTCCTCTACTGAAAGGAGGGAAAGGGACTTTTCCATCTGTTCTCTGGAACTAAGATTAGTCACTGCATTCAGATAGACAGGGATGTGTGATAATGCAAAGAACTTTGAATCTGTTCTTCCTGTCAAAGGACTTGGCTCTTACATCCAGCTGACATTTACTACCTGTGTAACCTTATTCAAGGTCATGAGGTATTAAGTTTCAGCAAAAGTGAAAATAATGTTAAAATATTTGGACACAGATGTTAAGTATAGATTTAGCACTGGAAGGGATATTAGAAGACATCTAGTCAAATCTTTTCCTTTTATGGAGGAGGAACTGAAGCCCAGAAAGGTGAAGTAATTTGCCCAAAGTGACATGCGTAGTGAGAAGCAGGGGCCGGCTCTTGGTTGGACCTGTGTAGCAAAGGCATCCCAAGAACTGAACGCTCTAAAATGAACGCCAATGATTTCTATATGGCCACGGGCAAGTTTGATCTCTCAGCTACTCTCCTTGGGCTACAAAGCATTTAAGGTTGCACAGCTTTAAATTTATGATTTTAATTGGGATTCAGATGCCTTGTAGAACTGTTTTTCCTTATGCTATTGTACTCATTAGCACACTAACATCATGTCACATGAACTTGAACTCCTGGTTCTGCCATTTTTCTTCTCCATCCCTTGCATGATTTCCTTTGAGGGACAGGGAAAGTGACCTTGACTAAAAATATCTCACCAATTTGCCTGAAATCCTATGATTAGAGATTAATTTCTTTGGGTTAAGATGTAGGATTCTAGGCTACACAGGAATAGGAGACTAATAAGTTATCAGGAGTCTTTTATACTTTAATAGGGATTAATTCATTGGATTGTTTATTTTTTTTTTTTACAGTGGTGACTGTTAGAGGGAATGAGAAGCAGAATGTGATACACAGTTAACTATGAAGTAGCTTTATTTCTCCTCTAAACATAGGCCAATAGAGCTCTTGGTTTAGCTAAATTTTCTATCTCCTCAATTTTCACCAGTGGTTCCAAGAAGTTGTAGTGTGGACGTCCGCTGTATCCCAGCAAACCATCTTGGCAGATGGGCTAAACATGGTTGGGGTAATTGAGGGGTCTCAAACCCATCTGTGAGTTAGGGGAATGTCTACCCAAGCATATGAAGACTGTCTCTGTGGAAGGGGTAGATGAGAACAATTTATTCTAAGGGCCATGAAGGAGGCTGGAGCAGGTGCTGTGGAGCCCTTAGATCTTGGTCAGACATTGAAGACACCAGGGTCATCCACCGCATCCTGGGCCATTGCCAGTTGCCTTGGTTTTTGTTTTGTTGCTGGATTTTGATGACTCTGGAAGAAAGAAAGAGGCTGATGACTTTGTTCAACTCTGCCTCATTTAAATCCAATTTACTCACCAGTCAAGACATCGCCTATTATGTCTTTGGTCCTGGTCCAAAAAAGGATTGACTAGCAATATGTCCTCAGGTTTGGCACCATGCTCTGGACACTTAATACATGTTAGGTGATTTGAAGAAAACTGGACTGGAGGGAAGGATAGAGGTGTGAGAGCTGGGTAATGGGAGGATTTGAAGCAGGATACAGGGAGAGGTCCTCACTATGAGGCACTATGGGAAGGGAGCTGTGAACAGACTTACTGGCCATCAGGAAGGCCTCATTATCTATAGAAGATCTAGGGAACTCTTGGGACCTAGAGTCAGGAAGACCCGAATTCAAACCTGGTCTCAGATACGAATTGTGTGACCTTGGGCAAATCACTCAACCTCTCTTTGTGTCTGTTTATTTATCTCTAAAATGGGGATAATAAAAATATCTACCTTCTTCCTGAGGTTATTGTGGGAATAAAATGAGCTAATCTTTGCAAAGTGCTTTGTAAACCTGAAATACTAGCTATTATTAATATTATTATTACAAGCTTCCTCATTCTCATCCCTCTCTAGTCTCTTTACTTCTTTTTACTTTACTTCTGCCTTTGCAAATCTTAAAGAACTATATAGAAGCTAGCTATTATTACTATTATTATTATTTTGGGTCTATTTTATTTCTATAATAATAATAATAATAATAATTATTCTGTCACCAGGTCTCCAGTCTGGGGATGACTTCGTTTCCTGAGCCTTCGACTGCATTCTTGTTCAGCTGAAGCAGTGTTTCTAGATCAATAGGGGGTGTGCTGGTAAATGTTTAACAACCAGGCTGGGGGATTGGGGAGGGTGGGGATATTGATACACTTTTAAGTTTTATGGGCATTAACACTTTTTAAAGCTTAGACAATCAACAGAACAATAAATCAATCAATCAAGCCCCATTTGTAGGTATTGCTGATTTCTGTGGTCTATGTGCTCACACAGTGTGCTCCAGCACAAATCCAGGCTCTTTTTTAACCTGGTTTTTACTATCTGGGTGGCCTTGAGTGAATGATTTCACCTCTTTGGGTCTCCTCTGTAAACTGACCTCCAAGTTCCTTCTACTTCTAAATCCTATAAATACACTTCATGTCAGCTTTTTTTTGTCAGCTGATAAATTGCCCTTCAGTTTCAAGGGGTGTGCTGTTTCTGAGATGATTGAGGCACAAAACAAGTATGCCCTGGTGGTGTGTTGTTGCTGATGTATTGAATGGGCATGCTTATGCATTGATTAGGTCTTATGGGTCTGTTACAATAGTTTGATGTGCCTTGAACTTCCACATGCCAGCAGAATACTATTGGTGCTCATTACTATGGAAACAAATAGGAACCGAAACAGCGGGATGCCACTTATGTGCTGACAGATTTTATGCAAGCATGGTCTTAGCTGGGGAATTTTTGACGGGGGAAGGTTTATCTAATGGGAACAGTGCTTCCAAAAAGAAAAGGACTTTGCACATCAATGAACAGGAAAAGGAAGGAATAGAAGTTGGGAATGGAAGACAGAGTCTTAGCATCTGAAACTAGATCAGAGGTTCTTTCCCTGGGGCCCACTGTTCTCCAAGAGGTCCATGGATGGATTCCAGAGGGTCTGTGAACTTGGGTGGGGACACAACTACATCTTTATTTTAACAGAATTGATTTTCTTTGTAATCCTATACACTTCATTCTCATTCTGAGAAGGGGTCCACTAGTTTAACCAGGCTGCCAAATGGGTCCAGGACATACAAAAAATTAATGATCTCTGCTTTAGAGCCCTTGTTTTACAGATGACAAAACTGAAGATCAAGGTGGTCAGAAAATTTGCCCAGGGTCACATAGACATTAAAGAATAGAGCTGAAATTTCTACCTAGGTTTTCTGAAGCTAGCTATTCTTACTACATGACACTGTTTCTTTGCATTGGGGTATAAAGACAAAAATCTAATGACCATGTTAAAGTTCTAATATAATATTTAGGATGTCAGTGGAAAGGTGAACAAAGGGAAGGAAGAAACTGTGACTACATTGATATCAACTTTGGAAGGAAAGGACAGATGCTGTGATTGACAGTCTATTACTTGAAAAAGTTTTCAGCAGTCGAGGAAACTGTCCTTTTCACTTAAGAAGCACTTGTTTTAAATAGCAAGTTTTCTATTTAACAGAAACAGAGCACAGCTCTTTCAGTGTCATTGTATGGACATTACTGGACCAATCTGGCCTGAGAACTGGTAGAAAGTGTCAAGAATAAAAATTCCAAGCAGTCGGGGAAGGTCAACACCAGACAATGGGGGAGAATCTGCTTTCAGTTTTGTTAATTCTCCTTTGATTTTTAGGATTTCTATTTTGGTGTTTAATTAGGAGTTTTAAATTTGTTGGTTTTCTAGGCTTTTTGTTCATCAGAATGTCTGATTCATTGATCTACTGCTTCTTTTTTCATTGATAAAAACCTTTAGAGATGTGAAAACTCCCTTAAGTGTTGCTTTGGCAGCATGCCCAAAATTTTGGTATGCTGTCTCATCATGAGATGGGGGAGCATTTGTATGGGAACTGCCTATTCCAGGTTCTGGACATCAGAGTAATAAGGTGAAAAGAGGTAGAAAGGTTATGTCTTATTACTGTGATGCCACTGTGACCAAGAAAAAGAGATCTATGACCCCAACAAGGGCTTTCCTGAAGGGATGAAGCCCAGAAAAAATGTATTGAGAGGCACAGCTCTATCATAAATTTGTCACTGAATCAGTTGGTCTTTGAAAGAGAGAGAGACAGAGAGAGAGACAGAGAGACAGAGAGAGACAGAGAGAGAGAGAGAGAGAGAGAGAGAGGTTGGGGGGAGGGAGAGGGAGAGGGAGGAGGAAGGGAGATGTAAGCTCACACTCAGAGAATTCACTTATCTAGGAGTTGATGATATCCCCAAAAAGGAGAGGACCAGGATACATATTAACTTCTGCAAATGAAAACCACTCATGGATCCTGATGTCCTGTTCCTGGAACACAATTGCTGCAAAGCCCATCAGGGAGTTGGTCAGCTCTGCCAGGACTGCAGACTAATAGGGAGTTGTATACCATTATTCCCCAGTCACTATCCTTCCCCATTCCTTTCCTTTATATTTAAGAATAAACAGTGACTCAGAAAAGTTTTACAAATGCACCAATTCAGGTGGAGAAAATTGTGTACCTGTGACTCATAAATAAGTCAGAAGTAAGCCAGATAAGGATGTCCACTTGTTGGGGGTTTGTGTGATTACCTTAATGTTTATTTCTAAGTAACTTTCCTACCTCCCTCTCCCTGAACCCAAGCTTGCCTTGCAGAAAGGAACCAAGACTGACCACACACTTTCAGTAATGAACATTATCTTTGACAAGCACTATTAATACTTTGTTATTGTTCCGTCATGTCCAGCCCTTCATGACTCCATTGGTGGTTTTCTTGACAAAGATACTGGAGTGGGTTTGCCATTCGTTTTTCCAGTTCATTTTCCAGATGAGGAGAGTGAAGCAAACAGGGTTAAGTGACTTGTCCAGGGTCACACAGCTAATAAGTGTCTGAGTCTGGATTTGAACTCAGGAAGATTAATCTTCCCAACCCCAGGCCAGGTGTTCATTACACTGTGCCATCAAGTCTTCCTGACTTCATGCCCATCTCTCTATCCACTGTGACACCCAGCCAGGGGCAGTGAATAGAGTGCCAGGCCTGGAGTCAGGAGGATCTGAGTTCAAATCTGGCCTCAGACATTAATTGTGTGACCCTGGGCAAATCACTTATCCCTTCTTGCCTCAGTTTTCTCATCTATAAAATGAGCTGGAATAGAAAATGGCAAACCACTCCAGTGTCTTTGACAAGAAAATCCTAAATTGGGGTCATGAAGAGTTGGACAAGCCTGAGAAACGACTGAACTGAAATAAGTATCTTAAAATGAAATTTTGGCGTCCCTGGTTCTCTACAAAACCAATTTCGGCTTGATCAATGTAGGAAGTGGATAATTATGACAGTCATGACCTCATCAGTGTTATTGGAGGCAAAGACCTGTTTTAGTGGTAGCATATAAATCCAGACTGTCTTGGACAGAGAACTCACTTTGAAGCAGCAGGAAAATCGTTAGTTTAAAAACCCGGGTTCCTACCCTTACTAGCCAGCAACTCTTTGGGCTAGTCATTTAACCTCTTAGTGTCGTGGGTGGCTCTCAAAGACTTTAAATTGCAGACTAGTTGTGAATTGGTATCAGTGGAAGGAATGACCATTTTGGGAGTTCCCTCCCTTGATGAATTCTAATTCCTTTAGATGTCCCTTTATGTGATCATTCTGTCGTTCTACTCCTTTCTCTGCCCAGTGCCCCAACCTTGTTCTCCCCCCCTACCCCTGTGTATCTTTCAATCCATCATCTCCCAAATATTCTCCCATAATTTTTTGTCCTTTCCTTATCCTGACCTGTTGATGACCCAGTTTAACTCTATTCTATCTTCTTCTCTGGAGTGCCCTGCTTCCTAACCTATTGAAGATTTTACCCTGCCAAGCTTCGATCCTGCATTATTCCCACTATATGATGATGCCTTTGTTCCTATTCACATGGGGCTGGATGCATTTGGAGAATATCATGAAACTGTTATGACTTGAAACCACTACAAAAATGTTACATAACTTCAATTGGGCCCTGGCTTCCACAAGGCAATCCTTTATACATCTCTAATGAATTCACTTTCCCATTCAACACATTGGGTTTTCCAAGCCTTTTTATTCCTCTTCAAATCTCCCATAACACCCTTTCATTTGAGAATCTTGCTCCATATTTTACTAAAAAAATTGAGACCGCTCCCTGAAAGCTCCCTCTTCTCTGCTCCATCTCACATCACCCAGATGGCTTCCATCACTATGTTCTTCTGTCTCATTTGACAAGGCCCTTCTCCTTGTCAAGGTGAATCCTTCTGCATTCACAAGGGATCTCATTCCATCCTTTCTTCTTTAGCAGATTAATTCCTCTGTCTTCCCTATTTCTCACTCATCTTCATCCTCTCCTTGTCTAATGGCTTCTTCTGTGTTCCCTGAAAACATGTTTCCTCCATGTTCAATAAACCCTCACTTGTTAAGGTCTAATATCTCTTCTTCCTTTTGGATAAACTTGAGAAGGCCATCTATAATCAATACTTTCATTTCCTTTCTTCTCACTCTCTTAATTCTCTACAGTTTAGATTCCTTCCTCATCATTCAGCTGAAATAGCTCTCCCCCAAGTTACCAATGATCTCTTAACTGACAAATTGAATTTTTTTCAATCCCCATCCTTCTAGAGTTTTCTGTAGCCTTTGATACCATTGACCACCCTCTTCTCTTTAATACTCTCTTCTCTAGGTTTTTGTGGCATTGCTCTCTCCTAGTTTTGCCATAGATTCAATTATCATCTTTATGAAGGTGATTCTCAAATCTATTTGCCTTGTCTTAAACTCTCTCCTGACCTTAAGTCTCATATCCAACTACTTGCTGGACATCCTGAACAGAATGTTCTAAAGGTATCAGAGACAAACTCAACGTGTCTAAAACTGAACTCATTATTTTTCATCTCCTTCTCCCCACTCCCAAGACTCTCACCTATCTTCAGTGTTACTGTTAGGGGTGCTGCCATCTTTCCAGTCACCCAGGCTTATAACCTAGGTGTCATCCTTGACTCCTTAACTTGTTCTCATCTCCCATATCCAATCAGCTGCCAATTCTTGTTGTTTCTACCTTGCCTTTGTAACATCTCTCATATGAACACCTTCCTTTACTTTGACATGGCCACCATTCTAATCCAGGCCTTCCTCACTTCATGCCTAGACTATCCCAATAGCTTTCTAGTTGGTCTCCAGAAGAGAGCGAGAGGAAGAGAGAGAGAGAGGAAAAAGAAGAATAAGAATAAGAATAATAATAATAATAATAATAAGAAGAAGAGAGGAGAGAAAGAAAGAAGATAGAAAAGAGAAGAGAGGAGAGAGAAGAAGAGAGGAGAGAGAAAAAGAAAGAAGAGAGAGAAAGAAGAGAGAAGAGGAGAGAAAGAAGAGAGAAGAGAAAGGAGAGAGAAGAGAGAAGAGAGTGAGAGAGAAAAGGAGAAAATTATTTATTTTTAAAAGCCAATTGAATGGGTGGACCTTACTGCTCAGATGCCAAGCATCTTGAACATAGCCAGTGTGGGAGGCCACAGGAACCAACCAGCAACCTCCTTTATCAAGGGATCTGAGCATGGAGCATGGAGCCCACCCAAAGGGCACAGGGTCAACTCCATGGGAAGTGCCCCAGTCCAACAGTTCATTGGACTCCCTTGATTATCCCCATTATGTTCTGAGTCCTTTCAAAGATGAACAAGCAGAATATAGGGTCTCACTTACCTGCCAGGGAGCTGGCAAGTGTGGTACATGAAGAAACATTTCTGTATCCCAGTGGTACAGAATAATGACCCAATGAAAGTATGAACTTTCTCACTTAAGGTAGCACATTAAAAGGAAATGTGGGGGAGGGGCGGAGCCAAGATGGCGGCATAGAAGCAGCAAAGGACCACAGCTCCCACACAAACACACTAAAAAACTCATAAAATGGGACGCTAAACAGATTTTCAAGCTCCAAAACTCTCCACAAGACAGGCAGCTACAGGC
>CM053593.1:61650153-61701395 GCA_028646575.1 Pseudocheirus occidentalis
TCTCTCTCTCTGTCTCTCTCTCTCTCTCTCTCTCTCTCTCTCTCTCTCTCTCTCTCTCTCTCAACTTCCTATCCTTCCTTCAAGCACCAGGTAAAAGCCCTTTACTGTACAGGAAGCTTTCTCCAGCCCCTCTTAACTCTGCTGCCTTCTCCTCTTAATTATTTCCTATTTGTCCTGCATATAGCTTGTTTGTACATAGTTGTGTACTTGTCTTCCCAATTAGACTGTGAGTTCCTTGAGGGCAGGGACAGTTTGTCTTTTTTTTGAATCCCCAGTGCTTAGCACAGTGCCTGATGCATAGTAGCTATGTTTATTGATTATTGAGTATGACTGTTTTTAATAATATTTTTCCAACTATTCCAACTCTTGGGGAGAGTCCCTTCTCCACATGTTTCCTTTCTACAGCCATCCTGCAGATGTACAGCTCTGACCCCGCAGCTCCTCTGCTCAAAAATCCTCAGTGGCTCCCTATTATCTATAGAATTAAGCACAAATTCCTCAGGCCTGTCATTTAAGGTCATTCGCAACTCTGGCTCCAACCTACATTTTCAGCCTCATTTCAGATGACTTCCCCTCACACACTCCATGTTCTCAGCCAAATGGGATTCCCAGCTGTTCCCTGATCTCCATTTAACACCATATGCCTGTGTTCATTCGCCTAGAATATGCTCCCTCCCTGTGTCTGTGGATCGAAATCTTTCCTTCCTTTGGGGTCCAGGTGCAGACTTCTTCCTTGAAGCCTCCACTGATATCATCCTAACCCTCCCAACACACACACACACACACACACACACACACACACACACACACACACACACACGCCCCATTGTAAATTCCTTGGGGGGAGGAGGGGAGGGGACTGGGGACAGAGGTTAGCCCTAGTCTTAGCTATGTATGCCACAGCCTGGCACCTAGCATAATGTCTGGTATACACTAAGAGTTTAATATTCTATTAAACTAATATTAATTAATTTTAGTTAATTAACTTATTAATTAATGTTCAATTAAACTGATAAACTAAATGTTTAATGATCGATTTATTAATCAATCGATTGATCGATCTCCAGCCCTTAACACAATCCTTTGAACAGAGAAGGCATTTATTTAATAAGTGTGTTGAAAAAAATGAAATTGAACTGAAACTGACAATGGAAAGGGAACAAGAGTAAACAAAAGAAAACAGTTCTCCCTTACTAGACTGGAGGCTCCTTGAGGAACAACTGCCATAGACCAGCTCTGTTCTGTACATGGATCTGAGGAAATTTAACATCACTAATATACTACGGACATAGTCTTTGCCTTCCAAGTTTTTACCAAGACACGGGAGTGTGTGGGATATCATCTGTCATGTTAGGGATTATGTGTTCCTTGAAGGCAGGGATCATGACACTTCTTTTTACCCACCGGTACACTTAATTTAAAACTAACGGATTTGAATCTTTTATACTATTGCTTGTATCATTATTTATTAACACTTTCTTTGAGAGTGTGATGATCAGTAGAACTAAAGTCATTACTAACATGAAAATATGTTTTGCATGATTGCACACGTATAACTAATATCAAATTGCTTAGGGAAGGGGGAAGAAAGAGAGGGAGAAAATTTGAAACTCAAAATTTTATTTTAAAAAATCAATCTTTAAAAATTGTCTTTATATGTAATTGGAAAAAATAAAATACAATTTTTAAAATGAATTAATAAAATAAAAAAGAACTAAAGTCAATAGTCAATAATCAATAAACATGTGTCAAGTGTCTACTAGGTTCTAGGCACTGAGGAGCTGCAGTAAAGAGAGCAAAGATGTCCAACTGAGAATAGCAGATACTGAATGTTTGTTGAGTGGAAGGCAACATTATGGAATGAAAAAAACAAAACAAAAACCATTGACTTTTAAGGACCTGAGTTTAAATCCCACCTCTGACAAGGTCTGCATGACCCTGGATAAGTCTATTACCTTCTATAGTCCTCCTCTGAAAATGAAGATCCTAGGAAAACAGCCTGAGAAAGTTGGGGAAAAAAAAGTGCTGAGTTTCTTGTAAGCAGAAGAGCTGAGTTCCATTCCTGGCTATGAACCTTAATGATTCTTGTGGCTTTGGACAAATCATGTCTCCCTGAATCTCAATTTCCTCATCTGTAAAATGGGTATAATTATCTTTCTGCTGCTTACCTTAGAGGTTTGTCTTAATGATCAACTCCATATTTATGAAAGTATTATATAGTGGAAAGAGAACTGTGCTTACCATGTGGAAGCCTTGAGTTGAGACCTTGTTACTTTAGTGAACTTACTTTAACTCCCTAAAGTTAAAGACTGTGTCTGACTGTGTCACTTCCATACTATTCCCTTGCCACTCTATAACCCTCTCCCCCATGACTCTCTATTACCTCCAGGATCAATATAAAAATCCTCTGGCTTCTTTATAACCTGGTCCCTTCCTACATTTTGTTTTGTCACACTTCACTCCTCTCCATGAGTTCTAGGGACCATCAGAACTGACCTTCTTCTATGTTCCTCATGTAAGACATTCCATCTCCTGACTCCTTGTATCTTCCCTGTCTTTTACACACACACACACACACACACACACACACACACACACACACACACACACACCCCTGATACTATTGCCTTCCTTCTGAGACTACTTCCCACTTTCACTGTAAATATCTCCCATGTACATAATTATTTGTTGTCTTTCCCACTAGAATGTGAACCCCTTGAGGGCAGGCACCTCGTTTTTTGCCTTATCTTTGTAACCACAGCATTTAGCAGAGTGCCTGGTACATGGTAAGAAATTAGTCAATGTTTATTGACCTACTGACTGAACTGACTTTTCCTCCTCAGACTACTTTGCCATGAGTAAACCACTCTGCAAATTCCGAAATGCCCATATCCCTGTATGACTATTATTAGGCAAAAAGCAGAGAGGTTTTAAAGTTCAAATCAGTCAAATAAATTGAGGCTACTTATAGCAGCTGGGATAAAGAATATAATGAAAGAAGAGAAGATCTAAATGTAATCCTGCTCCCCACACGCAGATCTTAGAAGAAAGAAAAGATCAGCTCAAACAAGGTTTGGGGATTATTCGATTTCACTAACTCCATCTATTATGTTGAAAACCCCCAGAAAAATGTGTGAATCGAGCAGTAGCCAGGCAAGCCCTCTCTCAGTAATGCCTTGCTCCCTCCAGCATCTGTTGGTCTCACTGGGGACTTTTTATAGCAGCAGCTTGACCTTCCTCAAGGTGAAAGTGGTAACACCGAAATGGAGTTCTTTCTTCTCCATACCACACTCCCTCCTCCTCTCCCCAGTTCTTTAGCTAAGAAACAATGCCTTCGGGTTCCAGTCTGCCTATCATTGTTCCTTTTGCAGAGCTAGGCTGGCTGGAAATATGAAATCAAAACTAGGTCAGGTTAAAATACGGGGAACCTTCCCAGAACCACTGCTGTTAAGAACTTCAAGGAATAGCCAACCTGTAATCTTCAATTGACAGGAGTAGGGGAAATCATCTGATATCAAATAGACCTATTTGAATAAAATTAATCATACTTAGCCCTAATCAGGCATTTTAAGCTTCCCATTACTTTACAGTCATTAATTAATTTAATATAAATCACCCTTGCTATTGGAAGGACATAGAAGGACAATTATCCCCATTTTACAGACGAGGCCTAGAAGACTGAATTGAGCTGCCCACCGGCTATGTTTCAAGGAGAGCAGGAATAGGAGGGATTAGAATTGTATGCCAGGCCTCCCAAAAGGGTTGCCGAGTCAAAAGGATTGGCTGAGAGCTGAGATTCTCCCAAGTAGGCTCCTTCTAGTGTAGCCGCAGAGACACAGGGCAGGGGGAAGGAGAGATTGTTCCAAAAACAATCAAATCCTTGTCACCTCCAAAGGAAATAAGCTGGAGATGTAATAATATTCAATGTCTGACCTGTACAGTACTCACCAAATCATTCGTGACTTAACTGAATGAATTGTGTGGGCTCTCTCAAAGAAAAACACCAGATAAACACAAAACATTCCCCATTTATTACAGGCACTGGACTGTTCAGTTGTGCTTGTCCAAACTAGGGGGATTCCACATGTGACTGGTGACATCTAATTAATAAACTCTGTGAAGTCCCTGAAGGGAAATGCTTTGAAATCACCTTTTTTTTCTTGATTTATCGAGAAGCACACATTTGTATCACCCACACATAGCCTCTAAAATGAGAAAGCTTTCCAACATCTCTAGTGTCCCTGGGAATTAAAGCATTGCCTTTGTGACTTTATTTTTTTCAAAGCCTTCAGTTATTAAACATTCAGTTATTAAATTCTGTTATTGACACTTTGAACTATGATCCAATTATTAGGATAGGCCTGTCTCTGCCCTCCTTCCCCAACCATGAACCAGACTTGTCCACCAGGTCTAGCCCCCAGCCCAGATCTCTACCCTTTTTACCACAACTGGGATCAATGAATGTCTCCCCACACTACTCTAAGTTCCCTTTTATTATATCATGGATAAAACAGTCAAAGGTGAATAATGGTGAGAGCTTTCAAATGAATATAACTTTTTCCAATGCTTATCTCTTTTCCATTTCTTGGGTCTGTTCTTCCCCTCCTATTTTTATCCCCCTATCCCACTCCCACCTCATCATCACCACCATATTTCCTTTCACTTTCTTTCCATACAATTTCATTTTCCTCTTCTGACTTCTGTTTTTAAAAATGGTGAGTCAAAAATAAACAAATATTAGAAGAGTGAGTCTTCTTCCCTTTCCCCCTGAAAAGGTGAGCAACCTGCTCACTTCTTAGCGACACCCTTTTCCTTCCTGGGCCTTTCTCTTTCCTTGTGCTGTGTCCCCTCCCTTTATAACCTCAGTACCCCTTCAGACCTTCCTCCCCTTCCCCAAATCTGTTGGCCGTACATGTTTTCTGTTCCTAACATGAGTTTCTTTTTCCCAGAGTCTGTTCCACTTTGATCTCAGGCCCATCCTTCCCCTCCATTCAGCAGAAAACTGGCCAGCCCAACTTTCCTCTCCCCCATCTGAATGAACACAAAGGGGACAGAGGCACCAGATGGCCCCTGAGCTGACAGAGGGGCTCAGAGAGTCTGCTGGACAAGGAAAAACCCCTGCTGAGTTGCCTGTGCATAGCTCAAGCTGCTGCCCAGCCTAGCAGACGGAGCAGGGGAGAAAAGCAGGGCTCAATGCCAACAGCCTGGGCACAGCATGGCATCATGGAGAGTGGGTATGCCATTTCAGCTTGCCACAGTGCTGCCTGCACTTAGGGTCAGCTCCCAGAGGGTTATTCTCACCAGCTGAAAGGGTGAGGGGGAGGAGTACTCAAGGGAAGGCTACCCTATTTGCCAAAGGGCTTGTGGAGTGACCTCCACCTTTGTATATACCACCTTTCCCAGGTGGTAAGAGAAAAAGATCGACCTACACCCTATGGAAATTTCATCCAGAAACCTAGCATCCTAGACTTTTCTATTTGGAACTTCTGTGAAAGATGGATAGACGGATGGACAGACGGACAGACAGACAGGTAGATAGACAGATCGATCGATCAATGGATTGATAGTCTATGAAGCACTTACTATGCTACAATAACTAGGTGCTTTAGTTTGGCAGATAGAACACAGAGAAGACACTCCTTCAGATTTGCCAATGTAATATATGGCTGGTTAACACTGTTGGTACCATTGTATATTTATGCTGGTTCCCCTGAGAAGTACACTTCTCCATGTGTCATATGTCTGAATGAGTCAAACTAGGTAGCTTCTCTCATGCAAAATCTGATTTAACGTGATTTATTCCCAAGTTTTACCTTCAGTGACATCCCCTCATAAGCACAGACCAACTTCCCTTTATTCCCTCCTACAGACAGACACAAATAAACCAAAGGTTCCCCTTGCTAAGGGTCTGCTCTTTTTCTGGAAAAAAAAAATCATCAGACAGGATCCAAACTCCAAAGGGGTAGATTCTGAGAAAGAAACAGCAAATCATACAAAGGGACAAAAAAAAAAAAGACCTTCCCCAAGTCCCATGGTCCTCTGAGTTTTCCAGCTATAGAGCACATGTTTATTTCTAGGAGACTGCCCCCAACAAAACAGAGGCAAATGCCTAGGGCAGATCACTAGCTTCGGAGTGTGTCTGACATTGATTCATAGAGGTCACTGCCTTTGTGGAGACCATTAGCTAATACAAACTCACTCCAGCTAAATGGCCACAGCTCATGCCCGTTCCCTCACTTTCAAGTCCGTATGTCTTCCATCTCAGTTCGTTTGACAACCCTCTCCCCTGCTTGTCCTTGTATAGAAGGGCATCACTTCCACCAACTGAATGCCTTTGCCATACTTCAAATGTTCATGGGTCCACATCAGGAGACAGGAAGTCATCCATCCGTGCACCCACAAAAGATTCAGCAGTAACGGAATTTTTTTCTACCTCAGACCTTCTAAGTTCTTCTATTTAGATAATGTTCCTAAATTGAATGCTTACCTTTTTCCCTCAAAAATCCTTACAGAGCACTTAAAAAGGTCTAAATTTCAGAGTCCTGAACTTAGAGAAGAAAGAAAGGTCTGCTTCAGAGGTGGGTAACCTGAGGCCTCAAGGTCACATGCAAACCTCTGGGTCCTTGGGTACAACCCTTTGACTGAATCCAAACTTCACAAAACAAATCCCCTTAATAAAAGGATTTGTTCTGTAAAATTTGTTCTGTAAAAAAAGGACCTAGAAGGCCACATGTGTCCTCAGGGTTTCAAGTTCCCTACCCTTGGTCTACTTCTGTGGGTATTACCTGTGGTTCTTGAACCCTTTCTGGTTACCCTGAACCCATTTTCAGCCTATTGCTTCCTTAGAAAAGGCTCAGCACATTTCACAAGACTCTAGGCCAATGGTGCCAAGAGATAAAGGTTCTAGAGTTGGCACCTGCTCAGGCAGGACCCTGAAATAGCCTCTTCTACCCACACAAAGTGTTGAAGCCAATCCTGAGAAGTATTTCAGTAATCCTCTCCTCCCACCAAAATTTATCTTCATTCTTGTAATAAAGCCACCCCCTCATAGAACCACCTTCACTTGCCAGGGAGATTAATCTTCTTCAGCAGGGCTGTGGTCCAACCAACTACCCTGCTATGCCCACCAGCAGCATTCCACTCCTAGCTTTGATTATTTCCTACATTTGCCTTCACCCCAACATCACTACTGTCTCCTATTCAGCCCTGGACATTCTTTAAGCTCCTGCTAACAATTACCCACCAGCAGATCATCAATGTTAATTATCCTTCCGCTACTCTTTCTAATATGTTCTGTGTTTTGCTTCAGGAGTGACACTATAGGCACATAGAGACACCCCAGGATCATATATATACATACCACCAGTAGCCTCTTCCAGGGGAGTTGGCAGCCTGTTACACACACAACAAGACAGAAGCAGAGAAAACCCTGGAGCCCTAACCCAAGAGAAGCCTCAGTATCACTTCTGAAAGGTTATCCTGTTTTTTGCTCCAGTTTTCTTCAATATCCTGCACTCCATGGACCACCAGCTTTGGCCATTTAAAAGATACACCGAACAAGTGTTTTTAAAAATTGTTATAGCATGTAATTGGAGAAAAAAAGAAAATATATATTAAATAAGGAGAGGAGTAAGAAAAAGATACACCAGCCTAGCTCCACAGCATTATAGATGCCCAAATCCTCCCTATGATATAAGCCAGATACAGGTAAAAAAAACTTCCAGAGTTTTACATCCATCACTTGACCCCCCACTGTGTTCCTTCAAGCCTGTATTGACACGTTCCTACATACAACTAAGTTTACTTAGTCTGTGGAAGCAATAGCAGAGTGGAGTGATCAGGGAGCACTAGAACCTCTAGTGCAGTGGTTCTCAACCTTTCTAATGCCTCAACCCTTTAATACTCATATGTGGGCATATCTGCATGTGGGTGGACCTGCCTGGAGACAGATAGAGGAGCAGTGTCCTTGGTTCCTAAGACCATTGGAAATATGTGTTTTCCAATGGCCTTAGGCAACCCCTGTGAAAGGGTCATTTGACCCCCAAAGGGGTCATGACTCACAGGTTGAGAACTGCTGCTTTAGAGTGACAAAGCATGTTACATGAAATATCTCTCATTTTGTTACATGAAATATCTCTAGTGTGAGGGCTTGCCAAGCCCTTTTTTCTGGGCTACTCATCCACCTTTGGTGTCTCACCTGTGGCTCCAAGGTGGGGGGGGGGGGAGGGGGGGCATGATCATGAGCAGCAGCTACCCTCTGGGAAACCATCTTGGCAGATGGGCTAAACCTGGTTGGGGTAGCTGAGGGGCCTCAGATACATTGATGAGTTACAGGGATATCTACCCCAAGCATCTACCCCCTGCCCCTATGAAACAGGCAGATGAGAAGGTGGAGGTGGAGGTGGAGCATAGAATTCCATCAGATATCAAGATGCCAGGGTTATCCATTGCATCCTGAGCTACTGCCAGTCTTCCTAATTTTTTTCTTGCCACTGGACTTTGATGATTCTGGAAAAGAGAGTGAGGCTGATTACTTTATGCAACTCTGCCTCACTTAAATCTGAGTCAAGTACAAGTCAAGACATCAATCATCATCTACTATTTTACCCCAACATCATGATGTCATTGGTCCTTTTCAGAAATGAAGGGCAGACAACAGCAGCAGACATGACCTATAGACAGCAAGAACTGAGAAGAAACAGTGGCCCAACATGGGATTTATAGAAGGCAATTTGGCTGGAATATTCCATCCATCCTCCCCCTCTCTTGACTCTCAGGAGAGGCTGACAATGGGTATAAGATCAGCTCTGTTCACTGGTTCTCTTCCCTCTCCCCCTCTGCTCTGATTATCCTTGGGGAGAGGGTGTGGGGGGGGTGACTGCCCCCTCACTCCAGCTCCTGCTTCTAGCCCTCTCTTCTCAGAAGGAGGTTTGTATTATTTCAAATCAGGTACATAAGAAGCCAGGCATGCCTTTTATTACCTAGCTGTACAGACCTCACCACCAAGAGGGACAGCAGATAAAGAAACTGGCTTCACTACCACCAACATAAGACTGTACACCAGTCATGTCAAATTCAAGTAGAAACAAGGGCCACTGGACAGTACACAAGTACTTAAGGATCCCTGTAGACTGTATAGAGACTTAGAAAACCATATATTAACATTATCTATGTTCTGTTGTATTCTTATTTATTTTGTTAAATATTTCCTAATTACATTTTAATTTGGTTCCTGCCCCAATCCAGTGTTGCCGCAGCCAATCAGTCTGTTTAACACCTCTGCTCTACCTACACCAAAGCTCAGGCGTTCTCTGTGACTCCCCAGATTTCTACAGCTTTGTGGTCACTATTTGCATTCCTTAAGCTACTGAGAAAAATGCCCAGCCCCTCCCCTGGAGTAGTCCAATCCTTCCCCCCATTGCCATACACCCCACCCTCCACCATCTCAAGTTTCTTCTTGTTTTACTGAAATTGTGTGAGACTTTAGATCAGATTGAATTATAGGACAACTTTTTGGCAATGACTTGAGGTTGAGAGGGATCTATATTTTTTAACGAGGGGAAGGAGCAACAGGGGCCTGTCAGCTCCAGGAAGCCCTGCTTGGTAACTGGACATCATGGGAAATTTCTGAGCTTGTTTTGTGGTCAGCCCTCATGCAACAGTAATCCACCTTTGAGAGGATGGCTCATATCTTGGGGCCTGAGAGATAGCTGGGCTCCAGTAAAAAAAAAAAAAAGAAAAAAGAAATCTCAGACTTATGAAGGCAAGAGAAACAAAAGAAAAGGAATGGATGGGAAACCCCATATCTAGCAAGAGTTCAATCAAAGGGGGGGCGGCTAGGTGGCACAGTGAATAGAGCACCGGCCCTGGAGTCAAGAGTACCTGAGTTCAAGTCCAGCCTCAGACACTTAACACAAAAAAAAACTAGCCATGTGACCTTGGGCAAGTCACTTAACCCCAACTGCCCTCCCAAAAAAAAGCAAAAAAAAAAAAAAAAGATCTCAAAAAAAAAAATGAGTTCAATCAAAGGGTCAGTGTGATGCCATGGAATAAGCACAGGAGCTAGAGTCATCAGCAAACACTAGCTTTAAACTTTCTATTTATGTAATCATAACCACTGCCTACTGGCTAACCTTAGGCCTGGTGTCAAAAGACCTGAGTTTGAATCCTGATTCAGACTCTTCCTCACTGGGGCAGCCAGGTGGCACACTGGATAGAGCACTGGCCCCAAAGTCAGGAGGACCTAATTTCAAATCTGGCCTCAGACAGTTGATTCTTACTAGCTGTGTGACCTTGGGCAAGTCATTTAACCCCAACTGCCTTGCCTTACCCCTTCCAAACATAAAGAAATAAAAATTATCTTCCTAGTAATGTAACTTGAGACAAGTCAGCCAACCTAAAATGTTGATAATAACACCTATTTCCCAGGATAGTTTTATGACCAAATCAAATAATATACATTAAGCGCTGCATCTGTGTTAACTTTTATTATCTCTGAGTGTTCATTTACTCACCCCTACAATGAGTGCAATAATACTTGAGTGCTTACCTTACAGAGTTATTGTGGTAAGGAAAACCCTTCAATTGCTATAGAAATGTGAGTTACCGTTGCAATTATTATCAGATGAACAGAACAATAATTAATAGACCACATGAGGCCTAGGCAAGAGTAAGAATACTAAACGGCTGGAAAGAAAAATTTATCATTTGAGAATTGGGAAGGAGAGGCCATGGTAGGAACTATTCTGTTGTTTTTTGTTTACAAGGTCATTTGAGGGAGTTTCTGGTGGTTCTTTATACCAATGTTAGGAAAAATTGAGGAACTGAGAAAACATGTGGAGCAAATTTCAACTTTGTGGGACAAATTGAAAGTTCCCTAGTGTTTACTCAGGGTTTGGGGTCACATGTATCCTCCAGTAACAAAAAAAAAATCTGTCGGAAAAGCTGACCCCCTCCTAACGCAAAATGGGAATAGTAAGAAACCAAGTGAAACTGAACACCAGCTGAAGGTCTGATATCAAAGGCACATGGAGAAATCTCTTACTAGCAGCCGTAGGTTGCAGGGCCTTCACTCCTGCAAACTGGTCCCATTAAATGAGTTGCTGAGTCTCAGAGACACGGACCAGGGAATGAGTCATGGACCACGGGTCATCACCAGGGAGATCTCTTCCCTCCCCAAAGTTCCTCCAACCACTACAGTTCATGCCGAACCCTTCTTTTCTGAAAACCTATGGCATTGGTTTACAGCATTTTCAAAGAATTTCACAGTTGGGAGAGAGACCTCACTACACATCAACCATTTAAAAAGAAAAAAAAAAAAGAATTCTCCCTATAACTGAGGTAGGACAGGGTTCCCGTTTCCCTGCAAAAAAAAAAAAAAAAAAAAAAAAAAGATTCATTTTCCCTAAAAAACAAAAAAAGTTGTCCCTGGGATTTAACTAGGGACCTGCCTCCCTCGATACAGTTTTCAGTTCACCTAAGGACATTAAAAAGTCCCACCCACATGGAGTCAGAGTCCTTTCAACTTGGTGGATTTCTGAAGACCACGTGTCACCGTATCCTTTCCTACTGACTAGATGACTTGCTTCCATATGGAGATGAGGGTGTATATGCTTGCTTAGTTTGAACAAAGTAAAACTCTTTCTGTTAACTGTTAGGGCCTAATTTCATCCCAATATCAAATCTGAGCTGTTGTTTTTTAGTTGTTTTCAGTCCCATCTGACTCTTTATGACTCCATTTAGAGTTTTCTTGGCAAAGATACAGGAGTGCTTTGCCATTTCCTTCTCCGGCTCATTTTACTGATGAGGAAACTGAGGCAAACAGAGTTAAGAGACTTGCCCAGGGTCACACAGCTAGTATGTGTCTGAGGCCAGATTTGAACTTGTGAAGAGGAGACGTCCTGACTACAGGCTCCATACCCTACAAACTATAATGCCATTTAGCAGTCAACAAATCTGAACTAACTTTATGCAAGTGTTAAAACTGTCCCTAACAATAAACCAACCCACTCCCCAGGAAAAAAAATATTCGTAAGACACACTTTTAATATTAACATTTTCTCCATCACTTTCTTAAGTATATATCAACAAAGCAACCAATGAAGCCTTGATTTATAGAATCGGTGATTTCCAAGGTGTAAATAAATACTCTCACTGAACATTTAAAAATGCTCTCTAGCTCTCACCCAAATTTACCCAACAAATAGTTATCCTAACTGCTTTAAAAGGAGTCCAGCACTTCCCAAGGTCGCCAGTTCTACTTTGAAATATCTCTAATTTGTGAGGAAGCTTTTCCTGGTATCAGAATTAAAGAATATGTTTTCTTGACCTATTCTTATTAAATTATCATTAAATTTCCTGTAACAAGACTTATCGTTGTTGTCATTGTTGTTATCATTTCTCCTTTGTTCTCAAAGAGAACTGTGACATCAGACAGGCGATGCTATGACATGAGAGTGAATTGGATTTAAGTGAGGCAGGGCTGTGCAAAGTCCCCAGCCTCACTTTCTCCTATGGAGCCATCTGGGTCTGGTGGCCAGATACAAATCAGGATGACTGGAGATGGCCCCTTTGCAACAAGGCTGTAAGCACTTTGAAAGAGTCCTTTATAATCCCACAATGCCCAATAGGTCCTTGGGTTCAATAAGCTAGGACTGACAACATTCAGAAATAGAATTCTGGATTTCATTTGTTCATTTTTATTGGGGGTCTCACTTGATTCATTTTAATATTGAGAAAGTTTTTCTATAATAATAATTAGTAATAGCTCACAGTTATATAACACCTACTGGGTACTTCACAAATATCCCATTTGATCCTCCCAACAACCCTGGGAGGTAGATGATATTATTATCCCTATCTCACAGTTGAGGAAATCGAGACAAGCAAAGACTCGATGATTTGGCCAGGGCCACACGGCTAGCAAGCGCCTGACATTGAATCAGATGCTGTCTCCCTGACTTCTGCCCCAGCGCTCTGTCCGCTGTACCACCCAGCTACCTCTGTTCTCTCTGCAGAGGTGACTACGACGGTCACAATTATATACAAATGTAACTCACCACTGGCACTTCCAAGCTCAACTAAACTGCCAGTTCAGTGCAGGATGACTCTGACTCCCAAGATGATTGGGATATTACCCCCCACCCTGTCACACCCCCAAAGTCAGGCCACACCCCTCTCTGCACTCCCCTTTCCCAAGTAGTGTCCTACCAACTTATCCCTGCCCCGCCCCCAGCACTGTTTCTATGATCCCTACAGTTATTCAGATATTGTTTTCATGGGCCCAATGAACCATATCAGTTGAAATCTGACTTTTATTATTATTATAAAAATAACTTATATTGATACAACACTTTAGACCAGTGGTTCTCAACCTTTCTAATGCCACAATTCTTTAATACTTGTATGTGGGTTTATCCACATGTGGGCAGACCCACCTGGAGACAGATAGAGGTGTCTCGGGTCCTAAGACCATCAGAAATAGATGTTTTCCAATGGTCTTAGGCGACCCCTATGACCCCTGTGAAAGGGTCGTTCAACCCCCAAAGGGGTTGCAACCCACAGGTTGAGAACCACTGCTTTAGAATGACAAAGCATGTTACATGAAATGTCTCTCATTTGGTCTAAGGAAGCTCAGTGTATTTGATAGAAAGAGTCCTAAACTTTGATTGGAGGTGTCCTGGACTCAAATTTCAACCTTGGGCAAGTATGCTATAATAGGTAAAAGAACTGGAGTCAGAAGGCTTGAATTCAAATCCTGACTTTATAACTTATTAGTTGCTCGGCTTTGAGGAAGCCACCTAATTAATCTCTTTGATTTCCCCCTTTCTCATCTGTAAAATGAAGACAATTACACTTTTGCTGCTATCCAGCTCAGATAGAAACACTGCCAACTGCATATTGACTTAGAAAACCACACATTAACATTAGCTACCCTGTATCATATTTTTATTTATTTTGTTAAACATCTCCCAATGACTTTTTAATCTGGTCTGGGCCTCACTCCAGGCCTATAGGCCTCAAATCTGACACCTTTATATGACACGTTTGTTGTGGGGAACATGGGATTTTTGTATGACACAGCAGAGGGAGCATCAGACTAAAGGTCCACCTTGTTCTACTATGAAATAGCTGGGTGTCTCTCTACAAGTCACCTCCCCTCTTTTCTCATTCATAGAATGAGGAAGATGGACAGAATCATCTCTAAACATCTGTCTGACAATCTGTGGAAAATATAGCTAAAGTGCATATAATAATGTATGCATCTATTTAAGCTACTATTGCATCTAAAGAAAGTTTTTGAAATCTTCAAGAAGTCTCATTTAAATATAAAAGCAGGAGGTAGACGATAGTGCTTAAGTCTGGGAGTTGGGTAGACTAAGGTTCAGGTCCTGGCTAGGATTCACAGGAGCTATGCGTCCGAGGACAAGTCATCTAGCCATTAAGGCCCCTCGTAATGTGACAAGACAAGTGAGCTGGTGATTTCCATCAGTGAAGGGAGTTTCCACACCTAGACTTAACACTGGTGATATCACAGGTCCAGACCAAAATAATTTAAATGTAAACTGAAGTACAAATCTGACTGGTTTAGTGTAATTCTTCTCTTATATTTTCTTGATAATTTCTAGAGGAGCTACTTCTATGAAAGACAACGTGGGTTCTTTACCATGATTCTGGGGCCATGATGCTACCTGCTTTTGCAGATGCCTGAAGGTAGGAGCAGAACCATGCCTAGCAAATCTGCCATGAGAGAAAAAAAAATGGGAGAAGCAGCACATAAGTGTAACTGAAATCAACTTTGTAAGGGAGGGCGCTGAGCCACTGTAGGACTAACCAGTGGGGGAGGAAGAAGCTCCCTGTTCCTATTTTAACTAATGAATACTATCAACCAGGTGCTAACTTTATTGTTTCTACAAGTACCTATGGTGTCCCCTAAATAGCAGAGCTCTGCCCTTATTACATCTTTGTTCAGGAAGAGATGTCGACAGTGTAGCTGCATGACTTCCTACTTGGTGGTAATGAGGGTGTTTGCTTTAGGAAAAAAAAGTCTCCCCAAAAATGAAAATGTATTGGAGTGGGGGGAGGGAGAGGAGGAAGAGATCAAAGGAAGGAAGAAAGAAGAAAAGGGGAGGGCAGAGGAAAGTGAAGAGGACTGGGGAGGGAAAAGAAGGGGAGAAGGAGAGGGAGATGGAAGAGGAGGGGGAGAAGAGTGAATAGAAGGAAGAAGAGAGTAAAGAAAAGAGGAAGGAGGAGGAAGGAAAGGAGAGGGAGGAAGAGGAGGGAAAAGGTCAAGAGAGGGAGAGGAAGACTGAGAAGAGAGAGAAGGAGGAACAATTATATAAGGCTTAATTATATAAGGAGATCACAATTATATGAAGCTTCATGGTTTTCCAACTTCTTTTCATATGGAACAGGAGGGCAGAGAAGAGGCGAACTGGAGCTCATTCCACAAAACACGCTCCGTCTTTTATTCCACTGACCCTCACAACTCCGTGAAGTAGCTAGTACTAATATTACAAATGCCATTGTATAGAATAAAAAATTTAAAACTCAGAAACAAAGTGACTTAGGAAGAGTCACAGAATAAATGGCAAAGCAGGGATTCCTTGGGTGTCCAAGTCTGGAGCACTAGACTTACTCTTCAGATATACTCAATGGCATTGCATTGTGTTCTAGCTATATTAATGAACTGGCTTAATAAATGCTTGTTGAGTGAGGGAGTAAACGAATTAAGTTAGAAAACAATGAGAGAGAAAAAAAACACCTAAAGAGAGGCTCCCACAGCTCCTGGGGGGGGGGGGGGGGATTGAGGGGAGGGGAAGAGACCATATTGAGGAGGAAGGGATAACACTATAGATAAATGTGGATTCTCTGATAGTACCTGATATTTGTGTGTGTGTGTATGTGTGTGCATTTTATTAAATTGATTTGTTTAATTACTTTTAGTTTACAAGATTCAGTTCCAGAGTTCCTTGAGTTTCAAGTTTTCTCCCCTCCCTGTCCCGCCCCCCCAACCACCCATGGCAGCATACAGTCAAATATAGGATCTGCAAATACTTTCATATTGGACATTACTCTGGTCGTATAGAAGGGTTGTAACCAATGGATGGAACAATGGGGAAAAGGAAACAAAACCAAACATGGAAAAGAGCGATAGCATGTAAATTGTTTCAGTCTCCATTTAAACTCTGTTCTTTCTGGATCTTTCCCTGAGTGTAGGTATCTCCTTCCATCCTGAGACTTGTAGAGTTGTCTTGTAACTTCGTGTTGCTGAGAAGAGTCCAGTTTATCAAGGTCATCACATATATGATGTGTCTGTGATGTGTACAAGTCTTTCCTGGTTCTGCTCTTCTCACTTAGCACCAGTTCGTATAAGCGTCTCCAGGTAATTATGAAGTCCATCTCTTCCCCATTTCTTATAGCACAATAGTATTCCATTACATTCATATACCACAACTTGTTCAGCCATTCCCCAATTGATGAGCATACCCTTAATTTCCAGTTTTTTGCCACCACAAAGAGAGCTGCAATAAATATTTTTGTACATATGGATCTTCTTCCTGCTTCTGTGATCTCTTTGGGATACAACCCCGGAAGTGGTGTTACTGGGTCAAAGGGTATGCAACTATTTATAGCCCTTTGGGCATAGTTCCAGATTGCCCTCCAGAAGGGTTGTATCACTTCACAGCTCCACCAGTGCATTAGTCCCAGAACCTGAAATTGTGAAAGCAAAAACATCTTTTGGGACTGACCTCTTGGGTCAGCCCAGAAAAGGTGAAGAAACTCTCCCTGATTTTCCTTGACATGGCAGGATACTCGAGGATGAATTCCCTGACTTCCTAATTTAGGCAGCAGCTACTCCTCCCTAGGTATAGTTCCCTACTGACTCAGGTGTGCATCTCTGTTTCTTTCTGGGCAGTCAATCAGAACCAGAAGGGTCAATACTACTCAGAGTCACCTCATGTGCGACCTTTGGAATGGGAGTCAAGCACCAGACACCACTGGGGATCTGGCCTGATGTTGAGGTCAGTAAGTGGCACTCCTGGCATGATCTTGGAAGGCTAGAGGTGGACACTTAAAAGTTAATCTGATATTCCAAATGAGTCAACTTTTTAATGATCTACCAAATTCAAATAATGTGTAAGCCAGTCTGACTTTCTGTCCCCCAATCACCATATACACACAAACAACAGAGAGATAGTCAGTCAGTCTAATTTTGCTTTTACTGTGATACAGTCAGAAAAATATAGGATTTGGAGTCAAAAGACCTGGATCCAAATCCTAACTCTCCAACTTATTATCTTGTGCAACCTTGGACAAGTTACTTGACTTCTCTGGCCTCCAATTTCCTCATCTGTAAAATGAGCTTGTTGGAAACAATTCTCCAAAGAGGAATTGAACACTATTAATAATCATGTGAAATGTTACTCCAAATCACTAACGATAAAAAGAAATCAGTCATTATACATTTATTGAGCTCCCTACTATGTGCTTGGCACTGCGCTATGGCACTCTGCACACAATCTCTGCTCTCAAGGAGCTCACAGACTAATGGGTGAAGACAACACAGAAACAATTATATACAATCAAGAAGTGTGTGTGTGTGTGTAGTGAATTAGAAATAATTAGAAAATTATAAATAATAAAGAGAAAAAGCACTAGAATTAAGGTGGATTGGGAAAAGCTTACCATAGATGGTAGAATCCAGGTTCATTCACACCCATCCAATTGGAAAAGGCGAGGAGGGAAGGAGAATTAATTCCTAACCAAGTCATTTCTACACACACCATCACTCTCCCATTTCAAAGCCCAGCAGATAACTATAGCTAAGGAGAGTTTTATGGGAATCCCACAAAAGGGAGAAAGGGCTTTCAGTAACCAGGAGCTAGCAATGAGAATCATGTGTCTCCAGTGAAAGAGTATTTCCCCAGTTTGGGAGAGCTGTTTTATAACTATTGCTCTTGCTGTATCTTCTCTGTAGACATCCCATTTGAAGAAAAAAAAAACTAATTGATATCACCTGGATAATATTAAGGAGCACACCCAATAGGGGCTTGTGAGTAACAATACTAGAATATCCCAGGGCCACTTAGAGTCATCCTTAGAACCTTAAGGGAGAGAAGTAGTCATGGTACCAACCCCTCCAATTTGGGTGGGAGTTGAGGAACAGAGGGATATATAAAATCTGAAGTAAAGGAAAATGAATGCCATAGAATAATAATGACAAAACTTGGCCCCCCAAAAAGAGATGAAAAATACACCTTCTTTCCCTCTTTTTAGAAGTGGGAGACAATGGGGAGACTGTGCAGATACTGTTAGACTCAGTTGATAAGTTTTTTGGTGTTGCTGGATTGCCTTCCCTCCCACACGTCTTTCTTTTTTTTCATTGCTAGAAGTATAACGCAATTTTCGAACCTCCCATTGCCTGACATATAGTTTCACCCCTTCCCCAGAGTTCTCGAGTATCCGTAAGAGAGTTTGGAGGGTGCCTAATCTTTGGTGTTGGCTCAAGTCCCTAGCCACTGTATTTCCTCAATTTTAGGGGTCCTTAACACCCCAATTCCATTTAACTATTAACAGTAAAATTAGCTTTTACAAAGCTAATACTTCAAAAGCATAGCTAGAACAAACATACAAATGTTCTCCCAACACAAGGGGTATATTTTCCACCAACATCCCACCACCACCTCCATCTCTAGGGAGGAAAAGAGATTAGGTTCACAGCATAGTTCAACTCCTGTACAGCATCAGTCCCATCACATCCTAAGTCTGAAGCTCCCTTGGGCTTCTATCCTGGTACCCTGGCTTCTCAGAGCTTCCCTTCTGGGCTGGCAGCAACATCTGGTCTGGAATCCTGGTTCCAAGGTTTCCATGGTACTCCACCACCTGCTCAGAGAACTCACTAACTCAGATTTAAAATCAAAACAAAACAAAATACCACATACGGAAGGAAAATTCCCATTGTCCACCCTGTGTAGTTGAAATCAGCCCCAAAAGTTGGCCAATCAGTATGTTTATATGTTGGACAGAACGGAATAGAAAAAAGAAAGTGAGCTAGACTGTATTTAGAAAACTGTATCATGTTTTTATTAACTGCAGACTCCTTCCTGAAACAAAGTTCCATCTTTTTAAACATATTCTTCCAGTGATACTGGAATCCAGTGATTGCAAAGTGTAGAAAACCAGTCACCCAGTGGGCAATGGAGAGACACACGGTGGACATAAATTAGCTGTGACACAATGCCAACAAAACAATATGCAGGGGAAATGGTATAAAAGACATTATCAAAGAAATATATGAACAGAAACAGGCAGATTGTTAATTAGCAGAGGAAAATCAATGGCCAGTCCATGTACTCCTCTGGTACCCAGGCAATTTCAAGAATCTAGAAGAAAGCCCCTGGTAGTACTATGAGCAATTTATCAGTGGAACATTTATGGGAGGATGTGGACAAGAGTTCCATAGAATGAGAAGGCATGGTTACCAATAGTACCACTGGAGAAACTAGCCACAACAATGAAATTACAGATCCACCAAAGTATTCAAAATATGTACAGAAGATGAACACAAGGGTTGACATCAAATAGGAAGTCTACAAGATGGAACCACCATCTATACCCAAAATGTTACCAAACTGTGCTCTTGGCTTCAGGCATTCTCTCTGGCTGTCCATATCCTCCCATTAATGTTATAATAATCATGGTTTTCACAACCCCTGTTCACTTTAACAGATGATCTCTATAAGTCTGCTAAAGTGAACAGGGGTTGTGATCTATCCAACATGGGAGCTCCCACATGGATAAAATGAAAGATTCTTAAAGTATATAAGATTTGAGCACTTAAAAAGAAAACCATGATTATTATAACATCATGTCAGATTGACCTTACATCCTTTTTTGACATGGTTAATAGACTAATAACTTGGTGGAATGCCACAATATACTTGATTTTCAGCAAAGTGGTTGGCAAAGTCCTTCATATTATTCCTATGGACAAAATGGTAAGATATGGGCTAGATAGCAGAGCAGTTAGGTAGACCTGGAATGGTTGAGCCCAAAAGATGCTAACTAATGGATCAATGTCAACATAGAAGGAGATCTCTAGTGGAGTATCCCAAGGACTTATCCTAATACTCTGAGCTCTTCCATGTTTTCTATCCCTGTTTCTCCTAGCCAATACCCACCAACAGTCATAATTTCTAGACCATCTTTCTGTCACCACCACCCATGTCTGAAAGTGAGAAGGACATGGAGCACAAATAATCATATAACTTCCCTTGGGCAGCCTTCTCATGAGGAATACTAGGAAAGCTCTTCCAACCTTGAAAGACTATGTGTGAGTGTTTGTACAAGTCTAGTCTATAGGGAGTCCTCAAATCCATCGTGGCCATTTACAATGGGCTGATAGAAGAGGGATAAGAATTATTTAGAGGACATTGTACACAGTAACAGTCACATCATGTGACAACTAACTGTGATAGACTTATCTCTTCTTAGTAATGCAAGGATCTAAGACAACTCCAAAAGATCCATAATGGAAAATGCTGTCCACATTCAGAAAAGTGTAGTCTGAATGCAGATTGAAGAGTATTATTTGTTATCTTTTTTTGTTTCTTATTTCTTGTGGTTTTGTCCACTAGTTCTAATTCTTCTTTACAACATGACTAATGTGAAAATAGGTCTAATGTGAATGTATATGTAGAACCAATATCAAATTACATACCATCTTGGAGTGGGGGAAGGGAGAGATGGGAAGAAAATTTGGAACTCAAAATCTTATGGAAGTGAATGCTGAAAACTAAAAATAAATAATTTTTTAAAAATTATTTAGAGGTCAGAGCTAGAAGTCAGTGTGTCCAGCTCCCACCACCCTCCCCCAAAAGAGGAATGTCTCTCTATACCACCCAGTCCCATGCTCACCCTTTCTTCAGACTTCAAAACCTAACATTGCAATAAGAATACAGATCTAAAGTTGGAAGAGACCTTAGAAGTCATCTAGTCCAACTCCCTATATTACAAATGAAGAAACTCAGGCCTAAAGAGATTTGCCTAAATCACACAGTAAATGGCAAACTCGGGATCTGAACTATTTCTTGATTCCATCTCCAGAGTTCTTTACAAAGCACCATGCTGCCACTCTATCACCTGACTCAGATAATAAGATATATCTACTTTTGACAAGTAACCTCCCTAAGAGATACCCTACTCTGTGGAAATAAACCTACATGATTTCTTTCTTTTTTCTTCTACTTCAGCCTCAAAGCATACCCCAACTGATGTGGGAAAATAAAACTCACTACGGAATGATCATTCTACAGAGACTAAGACCTTTCCTCTTTATTCTCCTAATGTTCCTCAGGCCAGGACCACCAGAGAAACACAACCTTCACAAAGCAGCCTAGAAGGAAATCTCTAGTAGAGTGTCCCAGGAACTTGTGCTAACCGATACTAGAGGCAAATTCCAATTATTCCAGGCCACTGAGCAAGAGGGTCCAAAGGTAAAAGACCTGCTACTCTCTCATCCTTCTTCTCCCCAGCCTTTTGGAAAGGAAAGAAAATGCAAACTGTTCCAGCAGTCCCCATGGAAAATGTCAATTCTCCTCTTGGGGTAGTCAGATCCTAACAGAGCATACATCCCTGCTTCAGTAGGAATAAAGACAAGCTCCTTTCAGAGGAAGAGAAGGAAGGATCCCTATAATAAAAATGAGAATGAAGAGTAAAGGTCAAGCCCACTTCAATTGATCTGATTCCAAAATAAATTAAGGTCTCAAACAAGTGAGATAATTTCCAGGAAAAAACAATTAGGTGCTTCCCATAACTTTCTCCTGCCCTTCTACACTATTTTTTTGGTTTAAGCTACTGGTTCTTAAAAAAATAAAATTTTGTCTATGAATCACTTTGGTGGGTCAGAAGACATGAGGACTTCCCCTACTTTTGCTTACTACTACTATAATAATAACAGCATGCCACATTCCTCTCCCTGGCTTATACCTGCTGGGCCACTTCTTGCCCCCTCCCTCTGCCTCTCAGGCTATTGCCTACACTACTTTAGGACAGAGACAATAGACTGTATAATCCAGCTGGGCGACTTCTCATCCAAGTTGGCTGTGATGGTGGCAGCAGAAGCATGGCACCTCTGCCCAAAGGCCTAAATCACAAATGGAGAATCTTAAAAGTCACCCAAAGGGAGGCACCTCCTTAAGCCCTTCCTTCCATTTTAGACTAGCCTGTAAACTCTCCTAGACCAGGTCCTATCACCATATGATAACAAACAGTGATTTAGATTCCCTGTCTCTACCTATCAGACACTTGGGAGATTTGAGGGTGTTTTCCAAAGCCAGAAGTCCTCCGGGTGGGCAAAATCCCCCAGTTGTCTGGAAACTGTAGGGAATAGTTGTGGGTATTCAAAGGTTTCATCACAGGCACTTCATTTAGTAGTGATGTTTTGGTATGGCCCTGCCTAACTGACGGGGCAGAAACACCGTGGGAGAACATAAAGATAATTAGTAATGGTAATAACAAGCAATGGGACTTGTTATTTATTTAGAAGCAATAGTTAGAAGCAGTTCCCTCCACCACTGACCTTTTCTGATTCCTCAGCCTTCCCACCCTCTGCTGACTAAGCAGGTAGCTATAGCCTTGGGAAGTTCCCAAGGAACAGCAGCTTTAGTTGCTAAAAGCCCCAAGGGGTCTAGGACCAGTTCTGCCAGTTATAATCTGTCCCTGGGTCCTAAGGGGCCCTGAAAAGAGGGAACAGGAGGGTGGCATAACTTGAAAGTTCACCACTGACCTGACAGGGAGGCTCCAAAATCAGGAGTTGAGAATTAGTTTAAACATGACAAGGAAAAAATAGAAGTAGGGGGAAGTAATTTTATGGCAAGGGGAGTATGCCCTGAAACTATTGAGAAGAGATAAGTGAAGCCAATAAAGAAACAGACCATTTGATTCCCTGTTTCCTGGAAATACCCTTATTTACTAGTCATTGACCTCAACTGGACATATAAGGAAAACACATGGGACAGGATTTCAACACGGGGCAAATGTCGCCTTGAACACGAAACCCTTCCAGGTTGCCTCCTACTCTTCAACACTAGACAAAATGCTAGATCAAAATCCAAGGCCACTCATGGCTACAGGTTATTGGCTGCAGTAACTGACACCTTGATTTGCCTTCTCTCCACCTTATTGCCTCCCTCCTCTATGAGTCAGGGTTCAAGGTATTGTTAGGTCTACTGGGGAAAAGAAGTTGCCTTGATCCATCAGCCAAAGGATTTTAGAGCTAATCATTAATAGATCAATGTCAGCCTAGAAGGATATCTCTAATAGCACTCCCTATCCATCTATCCTTTGCCTGATATAATACATTTAACTTTTTCTTTCAAAAACAATTTTTAAAATCATAAAATCTATAACATTCTCAACAAAAAGAACCCTCTACCAATAAAACCATATGAAAACTATAATAAAATATACTTAACTAGTTATTACTAGTTTGTTATTACTAGTTATTACAAAATATTCACTTCATAGACCCTTCAAATATCTTTGAAATTTTACATTTGCATATATAAAGGGGGTTTTTTTGTATCAACACAATGTTCATGTTTAACTTGTTTACAGATTTTTCACCACAATATCTTGCTCCACCTCCATAGAATTTCAATGAAGTAATTAGAGAAAATTTTATCATCCTCATTTTGAGGAAACTGTGGACTGAGGGCTAAAGTAAAATCTCAGAGCAAATAAGTGGCAAAGGTGACATTAGAACCCCAATTCAGGGAGCAAGTTCCAAATGGCTCATTAGAGCCAGTTGTTAAATTTTCAATGTGTGTATCTACACCTGGAAATTGGCAAACACTACAAACCAGGGTTTGGTTTATTGTTTTATTTGATTGTCTAGACTTAAGAAACTAATAAAGAAAATGTTAATAATGCAGGTTAAATTTTAAAGTGTATAGAACATTTACAGAGACCTAGTTGTCAAACTGTACCACAATAACCCTGCAAGTCTTCCTACTTCTTTGTCAATATGCCTTCCACTTCACCAATTCTGCTTCCTAGTTATACACAGAGTCACACAACTGAAAATAAAAATGGCACCTGAGTTTCCAACAGAGGTTGGATTGAATGATTTCTATACTTTTTACTCTGATATTCTGTGTTTCTATGATTTATCTAGATACACATATAAAAAGAAAGGGACTCAAATACACAGACTCATCACTGGATAGAAATTCGAAGGTATCTTGTTTATGATGACAGAAGCCAGGAGAACCTTGGATGTCAACCTTAGGTCACCCAAGTAATAAAACTTCATTTTACATGTTGAGGGCATTAAGGCCCACTAAAATGGGAGGTGATTTCCCAAGACCACACAAGTAGTTAATAACAGAATTGGGATTTAAACCTCGGGCCACTAACTCCAGATTCACTCCTCTCTCCACCGCACGGCACTGCTAAAAGGCAACTCCAATCAGCTGAATTAATTTTGCCATAAGTAATTTCACCTTTACTCTTCATTCTCAATTTTATTAAAAGAAAAAGAATACATATATATATATATATATATATATATATATTCTTTCCTATCTGATATCACATTCAACTTTTTCTTTCAAAAACAATTTTTAAAATTATAAAACCAACAACATTCTCAACAAAAAGAACTCCCCACCAATAAAACCCTAGGAGAACTATTTTTCTTCTTAAAAATTGTACACCCAATCGCTCACATTGCTGAAAGTGAGACGTGCTCTCCCAGCATTCCACGGCTTTGTTACTAACATGACTGAGCCTCAAACACCTTTCACAAGATTGAGGGTGTTCACCCCCAGAGTACTGGCTCGCATCCAATTATGACAATTACCAACTGCTTGCTCAAAACTTCCCCAGGCATTTCTTCTGGACAAGGGTTTCTTTTCTCTCATCTTTTGATGAACTCTGGTGGAGTGAAGCAATACAGAAAGAAAGAAAATGGTTCAGCCTCAGAGGAAAGAGATGATGAGCGACCGACCGATGAGTAAAACTGCCTCACCTCCCGTATGTATACATCCCATGTGGTGCATGTACTTGTGGCCATGCAAAGTAGAAGAAAGGGTCAGGACAGGGAGGAAAAAGGAAACTGGATTTAACAAGGAATATGGAGGGAAGAAAGTAAAAACCCGAAGAATTATAGGCTGAAAGGGACCTTAAAAATCATCTAGCCCAGTCCCTTAGTCTTACAAAGGAGGAAACAGAAAGAAGAGTTTGCCTAAGGTCATCCAAGTAATAAATAGCAAAGCCAGGACATGGTACTTTCCACCACCCCAAGCTGATTCTTTGGTTCCCCACTCTGCTTCTCAAGAGATGTTCAATGAACAAAGCCCTGGACTTTAACTTAACAAAAATCTGGATTCAAAAACCACTGTAGGTAGCTACTAGCTGTATGAACATAGTCAAGTCACTTAATCTCTCTTAACCTGAGTTTCCTCATCTGAAAAATGGGAATGATAATGATGTGTATAGCACTGCCTTAACAGAGTTGCTGCAGAGTATCAAATGTGGTAATCATGTAAAGGGTTTATAAACAGCAGAATGCTATTATCAGCTATTAATCATTACAGTGAGACTAAGTTACACAGTTAGTCAAATGGCACAGGTCTCTCTTCCGACTCTTGAGCGTCTTGTACTCTTTCATCCAATATTTAAATGATCAGACTTACAGGGAGTCTTGGTCACATATCACTTTTTAAAGGGATAAATAATTTTTAAAAAACTTGACACTATTAAGAGTAAAGCATTAACATCTAAAGAGATAAACATTACATGTGTACAACTTGATTATAAAATAGATCAAAGGAAAGATAATTGAATATGTGTCTAAGTATAATGAAAAGACATGATTGCTTCTCACCATATTCTTCTCAAGAGTTCATTCTAAATACTGCCTAACTCCTGTTAAGAATTGGA
Source organism: Pseudocheirus occidentalis (assembly GCA_028646575.1). Taxonomy (NCBI): domain Eukaryota; kingdom Metazoa; phylum Chordata; class Mammalia; order Diprotodontia; family Pseudocheiridae; genus Pseudocheirus; species Pseudocheirus occidentalis. Next base: position 61,676,101 of record CM053593.1, read on the forward strand.
GAAATCATGATGAAAAATGATGTCTACCTCCACAGAAAGAACCGATAGAGTCTGAATACAGATTGAAAGCAAACTACTTCTCACTTTATTTTTTTCATGGCTTTTTTGGTCTCTGTTTTCTTTCACAACATGACTAATATGGAAATATGTTTTGCATGACTGCACATGTATCACCTATATCAAATTGCTTACTGTCTTAGGCTGAAGAGAGAGGAGAAAGAGGAAAAGAATTTGGAATTCAAAATTTTAAAAATACATATTAGGAGTTAGATATATTCAGTGTATATATCTTTGCTCTTTCTGGGAATCCCACATCAACAGCTTCTTCATCAGGCTAGCAGACCTCAGACTGATCTTTAATTTAGATTAAACAATGTTAGCTGGATCCCGTCCTCCTCAGGTCCCTACTATCAATGCATTGCAATATAACTTTAGTACAAGTACTCATTGCAGGAATGCAAAAGGAAAGGTTCTGGGCTTATCCTTGGAGAACTTGGATTTGAAGATTCTGTGACCTAGGAAAAGTCACTTCAAATCTCTGGGTTTCAGTTTTCTCATCTATAAATGGAAAGCATTGAACTAGATTATTTCAAAGGCTTAAATCTCCATAATTCTAAATGTGATATGCATAATGCATGCATGTATACACACATATATACATACGCATACATGTGTACATATATGTGTGTGTGTATGCACGTTCCAAATCAGAATTTAGGGCTCCTGAGTCCTTAGGAGGAATGGCCCAGGTCACATAATTCACTTGCTCTCTCATCCTCTTTCTGCCCTCTTCAGTCCTAAGGTATTTTCCCTCTCCTGACCCATCACAGCCTTCTTCCCAATTTATCTACTTCCTGAGATGATTCTTTCTGCTCTTGCTCACTTCTGCTCTGCTGCTGGCTAGCAGCCTGACGAGTAGCATCTGCTTAGGAATGGGGGGAGGGGGAGATCTGTAGGGGGTAGTTGAGGAAGGCTGAGGGGAAGGAGGTCCACAGGGGGCAGCAGCATGAGACAACAGGGTCTCTAAACATGTCTGACAGAAAGACACAATCGGAGACCTCAAGCTAGGCACATTAATGAGCTCAGAGAGCCATGACTCACTGAACCAGGTGGGAACAGAAATCCTTCACAGTTTCAGAAAGGGGGTGGAGGAAGCCGGGAGAAGCAGACATACAAGCAGGAGAAGCAGCAACCAGAACCACCGTGGCTTGTTTGCAATTTTTCCCTCTCTCCCTTCCTCCCTCCTTCCTTCCCCCCCCCAAGTTCCTTCTTTCTCCCCACTGCTGGATCCTTACTAGAGAGGAACCCAAGGGCTTAGCCAGATGTCTGCCAGATTTCAATGAGATTCAGAGTGCAGAAGGGGGGAAAGGGGGGAACAGGACTCATCACTGCTGAGGCAAGAACCCAGATTGTCTCTGTTGGAAACCTTTGTAGTTTATTCCCCAAAAATGGCGTCATCAACAGCCATGCGCACCCTTTCCACTCACACCTCTTTTTGACCCCAGACCTCAGCTCTGCGTGCCAGAAAAGTGCGCTGAGGAAGGGGGGAGAGGTCACTCCCTATGTCAGTGAAAGCCTTCAGTCAATGTTCCTATAGCTATGATCACCAGTAGGGGTGGAAATATGGGGAAATTTCGTAGGATTTACAACGAGAAAGTTCTTGTAGTTCAACCCTATTACTTTATAGATGAGGAAACTGAGACCAGAGAGGTTGCAATTTGTCCAGTAGTCACACAGGTCAATAATAGGGTCAATATTTTTGTCCAGGTCCCTGGTCTCCTTAGGCTGAAGGTGGTAGGTGCTCTTGAGATCATGGGTACTAGAATCAGCACTACAGAACCATTTCTGGAAGGTTTCTTTCCCAATAGCCAATAAGTTTATCGCTCTCACAACCAGCCTTACCATTAAGCAAGGGAGCGACTCATGTGTTATGGTTTAAGAGTTGCTAGGCAGAGATGCATTCTCTCAAAAAGACCTCTTCCAGTTCCCAGTATTTCACAATTAGATATTCATTCCACTAGGTCTTGAATGCTAATTTAGTCTTATAAGAATCCTCTATTTAAATGCAATTATACCTTGAGCCCTCCCAAAGGAATAATACTTTAAAGTTTGTTGCTTTAGGGTAGGTGGAAGGCCAGGGTGGGCAGAATGAAAGCTGGATAGCTGACTACTAGCTCAAAGAAACAGGACACTCGTGTAAGCAATTTGAAGTAGGAGGAGAGGTAGCCATAGAAGCAAAGAAGAGGAGAAAAAGACTCTGATTGGACCCTATATTTTACATCAAATTCCTCTTCCCAACCCCCACCCTCCATAAGAAGCCATTTAAAACAAGTGTCTTAAACAAAGGCTTTTAAGTGTTTGTGTGCTAATTGTGGCAATTATAGCCTCCCCTACCATGCTCAATATATTTAACCACCTTCCTGCCTCTCTTGACCTCCTCCCCACCCATGACTCTTCCTGCCACCCACCTGTCAAAAATGTCGCAAGAGTCCATTGGCCAATGTTTATAAAGCACCAAGGAGAAGCATTATCCTATTACTCAATCACTGAGTCATCTGGTCCTCCCACTTTGCTCCTCCTGTCTTCTGAGCTCTGGGCCAGACTGGCATCTGTGATTCCAGTTCAACATCTCAGAGCCAACAATAGATTGGATTCTGAGGTTGAACTGAAGGCATATCTTCAGCCCTAAGCGGGTTTCCTTAGGTCGATTCCTTTCAAGAGGATGGGGATGAGGGAGAGGGGACAGAAAGACACATATTTTACCCAAAACTCCCCATTCACAAGTCCTTAGCCAAGGCAGGACCTAGCCATCAAGTCGCTTCTATGTATTTCAATTTCTCAGTCAAGATACTGTGCATCCCCCACCTGACTCAGCTGTAGTCAGCATGTAAAGCCAGAGAGCATGGGGGAGGGGGAGAAATGTGAGTATTCAGGGAAGTTCATTGCAAATGCATGGTGCACCCAAGGAGTCTTAACAGTGACTGGACACAAATTCAAATGCCTACAGATCCCCATACTCCCCTGGGATCCGTTTTGTGCTCTTATATCTCTGTTCAGTAAATGTGGACCAGGTGCACAGATGGAAGCCAATTGCCCATTCCTGGCAAGTATACCTATGGCGCGAGCTTCAAAGTTTACGCCACAGGGCATTTGAAGCCACCAACATCTGTACCATCTGGCTTTCAGATATCTGCTCCCACTTAGCCCTAGCCCTCCCTGCCTTTCCCCACTTCCATCTGGTTACAGCCTGTAGCCAGAGTCCCTTCCAAAGGGACCCAGAAATATCGTCCAAATTTTTTCTTAATATAAGAGCAGAGACTACATCTTTCAAAGTCAGTCACAGAGGAAGCATTGCTTAAAGTAGAAAATACATTCCCAGCGGCCTCTCTGGCTTCTCTCTCTCTCCCTTGATCCTTTTAAAATCCAGACTAAAGGAATCTACAAAGATATCATGGACAGACCCGTCACCCGAAGTAGTCAGAGGAAAAAACAAAGTGATACCATCTGAGTGGCTTCATTAAATAATCCCTAAGTGTTTGTATCATCAGAGAAGAAAAGAGGGTATTCACATATCTTATTCTCTGACTCCCCTGTGAGTGGTTAAATTTTAACCAAGTGCCAACTTTTAGGAGAAAACATCCAGAAACGGCATGAAGACATTTGCAAAGGGATAAAACCTCCTGAGAGTAACAAAAGACACAATTCCTTCTCAGCCATTCCCATGGAGTATGAAACAATCTTTTCAGTGGAGTAGAATCTTAATCCAGTCTCCTTCCTTTTTTTTTCAATCCTAAATGAGTTTTGGGATTTTCTATAGTACGGTCATCTTACTGTAAACCATGGCCATAAGTCTACTAAACACCAATGCTTCATGCCAAAGATCTTCTATCCTCAATTCCCTATTCACATTTACTGGTCCTGGGTCCCCTTCCCACTCTGCTCCCATCCCCCCAGCTCTGTTCTTGGTAGGTGATTACTAGTTTATCTGATTATGTAATATTTACTGATGTATCTAAATGGATGTTAATGTTATTCCTCCTAGGACTTCTGGGAAATGTACTTCGGGAAATTAGACTCACCCAACGAAGTGACTCTATTCATAGGAGCTGGAGGCTTGTGGGAAAGATGTTTGGGGGCTGTTGGGCTACATTAAATAACATTGTCTGGGCCCACCCAAGAAGTTCTTGAAGATTTAGAGGACTAAGTTTCATTCTAGCTAGTGGTTCCCCTGCCTTGTACCCCTACTCAAAGGAATACTTCCAATTCCAAGGGATCCTTAGGAGCTTCCTCAAGCAAACAGGAAGAGCAGAACTCCCTAGGGATGAGTCAGTGATATGGACCACATGCTCAGGGACCAAGACCCTGGTCTAAGTTAGATCAGCTTTGAGAGAATCCTGACTATAGTTGCTGATAACCTGTCTTGGGTCTGATTGATGCTGCTCACTGAAGAGGAATCCTAGGCCTTCTTAAGTCACCCTTGGATCTGGTTTTAACATAGTGATGTGTGCCAGGACCAATAATTTAACCTCTCGGAGCCGAAATCTCCTTGTCTTTAAAATGGAGGTATTGTCAATCAACCACCTCTCAGAATAGTTTTGGAGGAAAGCGCTTTGTGAACGTTTACAAAGCTATGGAAACATAAAGCCTGCTCCTGTAGTCATGGGTGGATTCCCCCACCAGACTTAGCCCTAGTCAGCATTCCCACTTCTAGGAGTGGGAGGTGGAGAGTTCAGGGCTCACTGGCATCCTCAGATGAATCTCATCAGCTTCTTAAAATACAGCACCATTTAAAAATCCCACCTGCTCCATCCTCGGTCCAGGCCCCCAATAGGATCCAGCAAGAATGCATCTATCTTCATAAGCCTAAGCACTTTAACCCGCCTGCCTCATTCTTTCAAAGGAGCAGAAGAGATTAAACCTCATTGTCTCTTCTTGACTCCCACTGACTGACATTTTTTTTCCCTTGTCTCACCTCATTACCTACTCCTAGAGCAGACCATTTATTTTCACCTCTTCTTCCCCTTGGCTCTCCCCAATGAGCATATTCCATCCTGATTCAACCTCCGCCCTTGGAGATACAATATCCACCACCCCCACCCCCATTCTTTTCCCATTAATCCAGCTCTAATCTGTCTTCTGTCACTCTCCTACAGATAAAAGCCAGACAGTCATTGGGGGGTCTTGAAATCTGGGGCAAAACATCACAGCATCTGAGAAGGGGAAAACCAATCCCAGGTTAGCAGTTTGAAGAATATGACTCCTTAGGCTTTGTTTAGGGGAAAATAAGAGAAAAACAGACTTATCTGGCCATTCCAATGATGCACATTGTCTTGTATTGTCATCTAACATTTTTATACATGTAGATGCCCTCTCCCCAGAGATTATACGCTCTTCAAGGGCAAAGTCTTATGTGTTTTTTTTAATTCCACAAACATACACACATTATTTTAGCAGACTATTGAGCATATAGTAGGTTTTCAATGGACGTATTGAACTGAACTATTTACACCAATATTTCAAGGGTCTGTCATTTAACAATAATAGCGTTTATATAGCACTTCAAGGCTTACAAAGCACTTTGCAAATCTTATTTCATGTGATCCTCACAATAATACTTCAAGGTAGGTCCTATTATTGTCTCTATTTTATAGATGAGGGAGATGAGGCAGACAGAGGTTAAGTGACTTGCCCAGGGTCACCTAGCTGAATAAGTGTCTGAGGCCAGATTTGAAATCAGATCTTCCAGATTGGAAGCCCAGAGGTCTCTCCATTGTTCCAGACACTTACCTCCCTCAGTGCTGGCCCTTCCTCCCTTAAAGCAGACTGTAACCCTTCTATAATTTAATAGTTGATCACTTCATCACCCTAAGCCAATCTGATACCAGTTTTCTCCATACACAGCAAGACTGGTTCTCAAACAGGAGACATACAGTCAACAGCCAGGACCCTTCACTCCATAACCCTCATTTGGCCTTTATATATCATGAGGTCTTGTTACTCTTATCATCAGAACCCTTAAAGTTAAAAGGAATTTGAGAAGCCACCTGATTCTCTTTTGCCGAATCACTCCCAGAAGAACAACCGTTCAGGTTGTCTGAATAACCTCGGAATGGCAGGTTCACTACCTCACAAGGTACTTACTTGTTGTATGGTTCTGGCTGTCCTTCCAATGAGGCAAAATCTGTGTCCCTGAAACTGCTACCCATCGGTTTTAATTCTCCCCTTTGGATACAGCAAAGAGTCTGTCTGTCTGCTTCTGCTTCTGCTTCTGCTTCTATATAATGGCTCTTCAAATCTTTAGAGGCAGGAGGATGTTAAAGTCAATATAGGAGCCTTTGGGGAGTGGAGGTTAACGATCAGTAAATAAACAGAAGTTACTGGGGGCAGTGTGCAATCATTTACAATCTCTTGTTTATGTGTTCATTGATCTTAGATGGTGTAGCTATTTTTTCTTGTGTTCTTACCAAAATATTTGAATACTTCCACCTGTCAGTGGAAGCCAAAATAAGATTTATGTTTAATATAGTAAGACAGTACAATATATCAGGGAAAGCTGTGAATTTATAGTCAGAATAATAATAATGATACTAGCACAGATAACAAGATTAGTTTGGTTTAATTTGCTCCTACCGAATTCTTATTGTCTTAGAGGGTTGACGTGTTCTCTTAATGTTTGTTGATTGATTGATACTCAGTTATGTATTTAGTAATCTTGTTTGGAATATTGCCAGGAACTGATATTCTAGTTTGCCAGTCTGTAGTTTCCTGAATCCATCTTCTTCTGTTTTTTGAAACTATGAGCAATATTTGCCCATCTCCAGTCTACCAGCACCTCTTCTATATGACTTATCAAGTATTACCAATCATGGTGCTGTGATCCCAAAGTCATGTCAGATTTTATATGTAAATGTGTCTCATGGTCACAACTAGACTACAAACCCCTTAAAATCCCTGAAGGATGAGGCAATGCAAAGTAGCAAAAAAGGGCAATGGATTTAAAGTCCTTAGAACTGGCTTTATCTTTATATCCACAATGCCTAACATAATGCCTGGTATACAGTAAGCACTTAATAAATGCTCGTTGGGGGCAGCTAGGTGGCTCAGTGAATAGAGCACCAGAGTGACCTTGGGCAAGTCACTTTACCCCAATTGCCCTGCCCTCCCCCCTCCAAAAAAAAGAAAAATAAATGAATAAAGGCTTGTTGGTTGACTGAATCCCTGTTCCAACCAGCTAATTTTTTTGAGTATCACCTTTCAGTACTGTAAAATTAAAACTGTTCTGGTTGTTGTAAGAATCAAATGTGGTGATGTATCTAAAGCACTTTGTAAATCTTAAAAGTATTATATAAGCTAGGGGTGGGGAACCTACAGGGCCACATGTGACCTCCAGGCCACAGTTTCCTCACCCCTGATATAAACTAACAATTTGGAGAAGTGGTATTCTTTGTGTTGTACCCCCACAGTGTACAAGCACATAGTAATTGTTGGATAAACATGATTAATTTGTCAATTAAAAGTATTACGTGCCCTCTATGCCCCTGCTACTTGAAGAGTAGGAAGCAAAAATACCAATTGCCTATCTTTCTTTAAAATTTTCTCTTATGAACTTAATCATCAAAATACATGAACATTTTAATATGCAAAAAAGTACAAAGAAAGATTAGCTATAAAACTGTGAGCTTATGTTACATATAGTTTGGGGGGTTTTAAGCATATATGAAATTGACCATGATCATTACCAAAATGTTCTGCTTCTGACTACTCTCCCATCCTTGCCAATTCTCTGGCCTCTTTTGGCTACCTCTACTTAACAGATGTACTTTTTGAAGAGGAAAAATAAAGGCCAGAGTTGAGAGGGCTTTGTGATACCCATGTTAGCCCTGAGGATAACAAAGTAGGCAGTCCCCCGGAGAATGACACACAGCTGCTAGTGGGGAAATCTACATGGAGAGCAAAGCTTGACTGTCCTGCCTGAGAGAGCAGTAAACCTCAGAGAAGGCATAAAACATCCTGCATACCAGGCTCACTAAAACACCACTAAACATTATCCAGGAGAGAGACACCCAGACATGTAATTTCAGGTGGCCTTTGAGATAGGGATTCCTCATGTAAAAGTCTAGCTTGTTTTACCTCCTACGAAAAGAAGGTGATGCTCATTGTAGAAAGCATTTGGTTTTGAGGCACGTCTGCTCATTGTGGTATAAATAATTAAATATTTAATAATATTAATAATAAAATTAATAATAATAAATTAAAGAATGGATATTTTAACATTTGAAATAATATGTACATGAGAAACTTTTTCTTACTAAGTCAAATACCTTGGATAAAATAGGTTTTAGATTCATAGAACTTTTCTATTTCTGGGGTCGTCCATCTGGGCCAAGGTGAGGGAACGTGAACTTTACCATGTGCTAGATTCTCTGGATACAAAGGGTAAGGATAGAGGAACCATGGGTGAAAAAATTAAAGATAGAAATTTTAATTACCTAAAGCACAGTTTAATACTGAGACCTTTAAGGAAAAAAAATCCTCAAGTAGGGAGAAGAGAAACAGAGTGAAAGGGGACATGTATCCTTGATTTTGCCTTGTAAGAAGACCTCAAAGTGTACTGCTTCAGCTGTCACTGAAAGAGCTAGACAAAGACAGGAACATTAAACTCCTCCAAGCACAGAAGACAGGCAAAAATTACTCCAGCAGTGGGTCAGAGAGGTAGCAGCTAAAACTACTCTAGGTGGACCTTGGCTTTGACTTTTCAATCCTGAAAAAAAGATACAAATTCAAACAATCCCACCTCCACCCCAAAGTCCACCTCTTTTTGCTGGTGACTTCCTTCCTTCCCTCCTTTTTTCTTCCTTTCCTGTAGGAACCATTATGCCTGGCTTTCCGGCAAATTCAGGGTCCTGCCCTTCCTTATCCTCTGGGTTGGGTGCCAAGATTCCCCCAGGGTCAAATATTCCCTTTATGAACAATGTAATTGAAGTTGAGGGATTGCTGTTTTCTTTGGGGAGGTAGGTGGGGGAGGAAAAAGGGAGTGGAGGAATGGAAAAAGTTTGAAAAGAGAGGTTATAGTGAATCAGATAGGATGACAGAAGGGAGATGAGAATGAAACAGAATGTCAGATATTTAGTGTAGTAGGAACAGGACTGAGAAAGCGCAGACCTGGGAATGGTTTCTTAAATTCAAGTATTAGAGCAAGGTGGTCTCTAGTGAAAGAGATAAACAGCGCCCAGACTTTTTGTTGGGGGGTCGGGGAGGGCCAACCTACCAACACCTACCACCATCATCCTATTCTCTTCTCTCTCCAAAACTGATTCCTGAGAGATGGCGGGTGGGGGGGGGGGGAGAGAGAAAGGTCAGTCAGGTGAAATAAAGGTGATCAATCAGTTGCTCACTTGCTATTCCCTCTGCGTTTGTCACTGCTGTTATAAGCCTTTGAAAAGAAAGAGGCAAAGGGGAGGGACAAGAAAAGAGTTAAGGAAGGAGGGTGAAACTTGCTTCAAAGGAATAGGGAGGCTGAGCGCTTCTTGAAGGTGAGGATGCGAAAGAGTTCTGAAAAAATGAAAATAGTAAATATTCTACTAGAATCCTGAGGAAAGAGGAAAAACATAAAGGGGGAGCCGAAGAAGATAAAATGTGCGAAGGGGCACTTCAGACATTCACAAAAATAAACGTGTCCGATCACCACCACAATGGGAGGAGACTATACAAGAGTCTGCGGAGTTTCGTTAAAAGCTCACGCAGGGCCCTGGAGAAGATGGAAGGAAGGAGATGGAGAAAAGCACCCGTAAGAAGGGAAGTCTGGCTGGTAGGTGAGAGGTGGAAGAGCCTCATCCCTTTCCATTCCCCGCCCCCCCGCCCACCTCGAATGCCAGGTTTCTCGGATCGGCCCGGGGGACCCCCTGTGGCCAGCAGGGACGCATTGTTTGAGCCCGCGATCTCCCACAGTAGATTCGCACCCTGGCACTGCGCCGCTGGCCCAGCTCCGCTGTTGGGAAGAGCGGCGCCGTTGCCATGGAGACCAGATAGCTGATGCCGCTGCTGCTGCGGCTGCGGCTGCTGCTGCTACTGCCGCCGCTGTCTCTGCAGCCGCTGCTGCTGCTGCTGCTGTTGATGCCCCTCCTCCTCCTGCTGCTCCTCTCCCTCGGTTGTTTCATCCCCCACCCCCACTCCGGGTAACCCTGGTAACCGTGTCCGTGGAGAGCAGGGAGGTGGCCCCCAAACACAAACAATCCATTCCTCCCTGCCCTGTCCTTCCCCGCGTGTCCCCAGGGGCTGAGGTCTCCCCGCTGATCCTCCACACACACACACCCCGCTTTCCCCGAGTCCCTGGGGGAGGGAAGGGGGCAGCTCCACGGGCGCTGGGAGCACAGGAAGGGGACCTGGCGACCACACCGCTGTCACCTTTCACCGGGGCGCTGAGGCCGATCTTTCCTGATGGGGAGCAGCGGGGCGCGTCGCCAGGTTCCCGTCCTGGCTCCCCGGGTCTTTGGCTTCATACGGCCGGAACCCCTCTCCCCAGGAGCCACGCGAGCCCGCCCTCCAACTCAGGAAAGGTTCCCTCCCTCGGCCAGCCTATAAGGGGGAACTTGGCATCTAAAGAGGCTCCCGCCCGCCGGCTCCGAGAAATGATCACGAGGCAGGAGCTGGGGCTCAAAGAAAAGCCACCTTCAACCAGTGGCCCGAACTCCCCACCTCCCCGGGAGCAGGCAGGAGCCGAGGACACATCCATCACTATCTGCCCGCCTGTCTGTGGGCTCTGAGCTTGTGCTGCTCCCAGGGCTCGTGCTCTGGGGACAAGGGGGAGGGGAAGGGACGCCCGCGAATGCCAGAGACAGGAAACAACGCGTTCCGGAGAAGCTGGGATTTCCAGGGGGCAACCGCACCCATTACTTAGGCTCTTCACAACCCCGGGGACTCCTCCCATTCCTTTTAACTTCCCTGAGAGCCAGCCCAGGGGACAGGTTTAGACACCGTTCCCTTCCCCACGTTTGGTTTGTTTGGCTCTAGGATATGGAGGGGGGGGCGGGGGGAGAGGGGAATGTTACAGACCCCGGTGAGGGAGGTTCTGGTCTCTAGCTGAAGGGCTGGGGTTCGGGGCAAGCTAGAGGAGTGACAAATTCTCTGAATTAGCCGCTCCTCCAGACAAAGAGGAGGAGGACTTTACAAGGGATAAAAGAGGGGCTCCATTCAAACAGGGGCCTGAAAAGTTACGTTTCAAGTAATTACTTCACAGAGAAAAATCTACTTCTATTAATGTCAATGAGTCTCAAAGTCAAACCCTGAGAGGCAGTACTCCAAGTGTCGTCAGCTTTTCTTCTGAACACAAGCACCTTAGGGCCAAGGGGCTAGGCATGAAAGAGTCGCCAAAGCCCTTCCTGTTCACCAGAGCCAGCTCTTTGTGTATCACGGTATCTGGGGTAGAGGACCTAGGTCACCAATAGTGAGTGACTAAGTGACAAATGAAGGAAGGGGAAAGCTCCAGTTCCGTTATCACTCCCCTAATCAAAAATCTTTACTCATTCCATACCAAAAAAGTCCTAACCTCTCCTCCTGACATTAAAGACGCTGTGCAATGTGTCTCCTAATCTACCTTTTCTATCTTATTTTCCGTTACTATAGTTACCCTAAAATCTAGCCTACCTCATGATCCTATGATCTCATCCCAATCCTTTCCACCTGCACCGTTAAGTTACTCGTTCAGTTCCTTCCTCCTGGAATGCTTGGGGAAATCCCACTCACCCTTAAGATGAGGCTACTCCTTTCATTAAGCCTTTTCTGACTTCTCCCAACCAGATGAAATCTCTTTCTCCTCTGAAGTCACCCCAGAACTTTCTCTGTACCTTTTAATACATGCTTTCCTCTGCATGTGCACTTGAACTGCCCACAGTAATAGCACTCAACTGCTTCCAAATTTTAAATAAGGCTTCCCACTGCATAACAAATAAAATGCATTCTTTTCCTGGTAAGTTCTCTGGTGAGTACAGAAAATGTGTTCCCTCACAGGTGTAGCAGCAGAGGCTCACATGCCCCTCAGAGAGACCTCCAAACCCACGGAGAGGAGTGAAAGGGGGGAAGGTCCAGGTTACAGTCGAATATGCTAGACAGTAAACTCAATGAGGTATTTGTCATCCTGAAAATATCCATTACAGCAATGCCTTGCACATCAGATTCACAAAAAAGAAAAAAAAAATGTTGAATTGCTAAAGAGGAGGGGAAAACTCAAGAAGCAACATTCTCAAGTTAGAAACATAAGAAAGTAATAGACTGTGGCTATGTAAATTGGATGTAAATATGTAAAGCAAATGCAAATCAGTTGGTGTCTTTCCTATTCATCCAGAGCCAGATAAGGCTGTCAGGAAAATCCTAGGGAAGATAACTGCCCTCCAGGGAAATGGATTGAATTGTCCTTAAGAAGGAAAAATCTAATATTGCACCCTCTCCTCCCTCCCTCTTAAACCATTAGGGTTCTAGTTCATTCAAATGAGAAAGCCCTGATGAGCCACTAATTGCTCAAACAAAACAAAGAAATGTTACCCTATGAAGTGCCTAATTCCGGGCAGGCATACTAACTTTTCCTTTTACTGAACCATCAGGTAAAGGTTTTTCATTCAGCCCACCCAATATGCTTCTAAACCAGCCTTGTCTCTATCCCATGACCAGAACCAACCCTGTAGTCTGAGTAAGAAACTGTCCACACGGTGTGATCTCAAGAACCCTAGGAAAATCCAGCTCCCCCAAATATCCACCTTTACCCTGCAACTTTAAAATTAACCTCTATAGTTTTAGGCTTCTATCTTGCTAAAATACAAATACCACTCACTAGCAGAGGAAATATGGTAACTGCTCAAGATAACAGCTTACATTTATTTGATGGTACTTTCATTTCTCTCATTAAACTCTCACAACCATCCCACGATTCAGGAAGGACGTGTGATTGACCCTCTTTTACGAATGAGAAAAGTGAGTCTAGAAAAGGTTAAGTAATTTGCACAAAGCAACAATTACTTAGTTATAAGTGACAAAAATCAGAACTAGAATCAGATCTTCTGACCTCTAGTCCCAGGGCTCTTTCCTCTGAACCAGGCTGTATCCCTTTACTACAGAGGAAGGATCTGAGAGCCTCTTTTAAGAACAGAGAGGGCAAAGGACCCCAGGGGCTAAAGAGAAGAGGAAGGAAGAGTACATTGGAGAAGCTGAAAGACATAAAGCCCCCCACTACCACTGGAAAAAAACCAACTTTACAAATTTTAGCTAGAGCTAATGCTTGAGTTTTAGAGCTGAGGAAGGGAACTTAAAGGTCACAGGTCATAGAGTAACCCTTTCATTTGAAAGATGAGGAAATAAAAGTCTAGACAGATTGGGACTTAGACAAGATCTTGGTTCCCAGTCTAATGCTCTTGCCCTAATACCATTTGCCTGTGACCAAGCCAAAGGAATGTCTAAAGTATGTCTGGAAACAATGATTTCAGGCTTCAGATAAACCCACTGCCTCACTTAGTCACATTAGGCTCAGGATATCCTAAAGAAGAAAGAGAAAACACACACAATCTTTATCTTGTTGAAACTTTGTCCAAAATCAAATGTTTCCATTCATTCGCCCAACCAAGATTCACAAACGCCTGCCCTTCAGGATTCTGTAATCTAATAATACAACATATATTCAACTAAACACAATTTAGGATATGATAAGGGCAAATGGGTTCAGACAAAATGTTCTGTGAAAATTTTGAGAATGGACAGCAAAGTTCAGCTAGGGAGAAGAGGGAAGGCTTCCTGGAGGAGGTGGCACTTGAACTGGGCCTTAAAAGAAAAAGATTTCAATAAGCCTAGAAGGGTATTTTCTAGGCATGAGGTATGATATGCCAATGACTGGAGGGATAGTACAGGATGAGACCTGGTGACACGCAGTCATCCAATCCAGGCTAAAGATACTGTATTCTATCATATAGGAAAGTGGGAGCCACTAAACTATTTTGGAATAAGGGAGCGCCATGGTCAGATCTGTGCATTAGATTATTTTGCAGGTGTGTAGACAGACTGCAGAGGAGAGAGAATGGAGGAAGTAGTCACAACCATGCAGGGGAAAGATGAATGGTTGAATTAAAACTGCAGTCTGAGGGAAGCAGAGAGACAATTGAAAGAGATATTATGGGGGTAGAATTGACAAGATTTGGCAGCTGGACATTGGGGATGAAGGAGAAGAAAGGTCCAGAATGACTACAGCTTTAGGAACCCCAGCTTTAAGAACCCAGATGACTGGGGAAATGGTTGTGAAGAAAGTCAAGGAGGGAGCATACTTAGAAGGGAAAATGAGTTCACCTTTGGACATGCTGACTTAGAGGCACTGGGGAGACAACGAGGCAGAGATGTCCAAAAGGAAGTAAGACACTCTAGTCTGTGATTAAGGGGAGAAACTGGGCTCAAGCTCAGATGTGGAGTCATCTGCATAGAGGTGATAACTGAAGTCATGAGAGTAGAATGAGGGGGCTATATTAAATGATCTCTAAGTCTGCTTGTAGTTTGAAACCTATGCTCCTATCAATCCACAAACATTTAATAAGTACCTACTATGGGCCAGTCACTCTACTAGCCAGTGGGGATACAGAGACAAAAATGAAACAGACCCTGTCCTCAATAATAATAGCTACTGTCATTGATATAGTATTAGGCAACTAGGTGGCACCGGGAATAGAGCACTGGGCCTGGAGTCAGGAAACCTGGGTTCAAGTTCATCCTCAGAAAATTAGCTCTGTGACCCTGGGCAAATCACTTAAAACTCTCTGCCTCAATTTCCTGAACTGTAAAACTGGAATAATAGCAGCACTTTATCTCTAAAGGCTGTTATGAAGCTTAAAGGATATCATAGTAAAGTGCTTGACACAGAGTCCACAACACAGTGGACTTTACACATATAAGCTTTAATAGTTTAAAATTGCACTAAGATTTTGGGGAAGTGACATCTGAAATGAGTCAGAAAAGCTGAGAATTCTGAGTTTTAAGAGCAAGGGAGATATACATCCCAGGTAGAGGGCATAGACTGTTCAAAGGTACAAAGACAGGAGATGGAATTTTGTGTTTAGGACCCAATAGGCCATAAGAACATAATACAGACTACATGAAATGCCTGGAAAAGTAGATGGAGCCAGATTTTGGAGGCCTTTGAGTACCATGCTAAATGTAGAGAGTACACAAAAATTTAAGAACAGTCTTGGGAAACAATCACTCTTAGGGCAAAAGAAATTAGATGAACTAGCAAAGTTATCCCAAAAGTAGTCAGAGAGGCGTAGGACAACCACCAGAACAGATGATGTCATTGGGAACTATATCAACACAGAGAGGGCCTGGCCACAGGTGTCTAATGTTATAGAAAGATAGAGGAGATAAGAATGGAGATATGAATTTGTCCATTAGTAGGGTACTAGTCACTTTAGAGAAACCAGTTTTGATAGCAGAGTAGTAGGGTCAAAAGGCAGAATAATAAAGTAGATGTAGTGAGTCATACCGAAATAGAAAAATAAGATACTATCTTGAGGGAGTAAAGGAATCAAAAGAATGGTCTGTTTGCTTGGTGGAGGAGGGTTGAGTGTTTAGGCTAAGTATACTGGTAGGCAAAGGGGAAGGAGATCACCAGGGAGAGATTAAAGATGAAAAATAGAATGAAGATTGGAGGAGACAGGAGAGGATGATGGAGTTAACACTGGCAAGGAGGGCAGTTTCATCCTAGGGATTAGAACAAAGCAGGAGAATATGGATGAGGACAGAGAAAAGTTTTAAGATGTGGAAGATGAATGATGAGGAAGTTCAAAGCAGATGACATCAGACTTCTCAGTAAAATAGGAAGTGAGATCATCTATTGAGGGGAAGGAAGGTAGGGGAAAAGTCTAGAGCATGGGAGGAAAGTTTCTGAGCATGCTGAAGGGAGTGTAATAGGAAGTCAATTCACATTTTTTTTCAGTAGGGTTGTATAGTGGGGAGCTGAGGACTCATTTGAAAGTGGTACGTGAATCAGTAATGGATTTAATTAGTCTCATCACTTCCTCTAGCAGTTCTCACAGATCTGGAGTGGGACCAGAGGGTGGGTGGTTGGGGTGAGTGAGGACTGAAGAGTAGTTGGGTTAGAATTAGAGAACAAGGAAACAAGACATTTTAGGGTAAAGGACAGTGCCTTGTTGAAATGACTGACTGCAGGCTCAAGATTAGGAAGGGAGAGATATTTGTGAGATAGAAAAAGGTTAAAAACATAGTGAATGTGAACAAGCAGCCAAGCACCCAGCAGGAGTATTGTCATCTAAATTAATCCTTTCCTCTTCATACCTAGATACAATTATACAAAGAGATAGGAACTAATTTTCGGGGGGGGGAGGGGAGAGGAGATACACATTAGTAAATTCATATAGCAAAAGAAAGTTTGGAAGGAGGGTCCAAAGGTCCTAGAGTGAAGTCAGAGTTCAGGAAGAGTGGGACCGTAATGGAGATGAAAGGGCAGGTGGTTAAAGGAAGGATGAGGTAGTGAAGTTTGGAGAAGGGAAAGCTAAGCTTTAACAACTCCTATGCTTAAAAAGGAGGTGGAAGTGATAGAAGTGGAAGAGATGGAAAGCTTAAGAAGCGAAAGTGTTGAAAGGGTCTTTAGTTTGGATAATGAAGTCACAGAGGGTGATAGCAGTTGAGTTGAGAAGACTGAAAATCAAGTGCTAAAGACATTAAGACCATCTTTGCTATTATAAGCAATGTCCTAAAGGGTGGCTAAGAGGCAAAGTGAATAGAGTATTCATCTTCCAGAGTTCAAATACAAACTCACATTCTTACTAGCTGTGTGGCTCTAGGCAAGTCACTTAACCTTGTTTGCCTCAGTTTCCTCATTTGTAAAATGAGTGGGAGAAGGAAATGGCAAACAACTTCAGTATCTTTGCCCAGAAAATGCTAGATGGAGTCATAAAGAGTCAGACATGACTAAAACAACTGCACAAGAACAAAGGTTCACACATTATGGCACAGGAAAACATGGATATGGACGGAGTTCACTATTCCTCATATTATTCTTTTCAGCTTGGTAGTATAACAAAAAAAGGAAGTGGGATGGAAGACACTATATTGTCATTCAGATGGGGAAAGGTTTACACTAAAAAATGAAGGGGTTTATTTATGGTCACAGCAGCAGGGAAAAAAAGGACAACCCCCAGTTCTATTCCCTCATTCTTTGACATTGGTATCACTGTTAAAAAACAGAAATTTCTCACAATTACATATAAGCTTTATTTAGATTATTCATTTGATGCTACAATAGCCTTCTGAGCCAGGCAATACAAGCAGAATTATCTCCCTCATTTTACAGGTACAAAAACTGAAGTTCAGCATCATTAAGGCATTTGAGTGGCAAGTCTCAAACCCAATTCCTCTGACTCCAAATTGAGTGCACTTTTCTGGTACACCTCCATGCCTACAACCATAGGAACCCAGAAGATAGGAAATGCTTTCTTAAGACTTTGTGGGTTATTTTTCCCAGCCTTTCTGAGATATTACTGCATTGTGTAACTATTTTGCATATGGAGAAACTAAACCATATATATTATGAAGTTCATCCAAAGTCACCCATCATCAGTGGCTATCCAATAGGCCCAACTGGAATCAATTCCCAAATTCCTCTTCTTAGCCTAAGGGCTGTCTTCTGCAGTCTATCCTAAAGAATAAGAAGTAAAAAGCAGTAACTTTTTAACTAAGGCAGATAAGGAGACCCATCTTAACCATCTGTACTTTGACTAAAACTACAGAGGGGTTTTAAATGATCAAATACTTCAAAATGGTCAAAAAGAGACAGAGTGAATAGCCCCAAAGGCCAAAAAAGGGTTTCAGAGATTCCCATTAGTGTCAAGGAACTAATTCTGTCTGGAGGGAGAACTGAAGGTCAGTGGAAGATCCCTAAATTTGTCCTCAAGTAGTCGGATGCCCTTCCCCTTTAACCATTCTCCCACCTCCCCCCATACCCCAAAGGGAAAAACTGAACTTCAATTGTTAACTGTAATCATTTCCACCCTCAGCCCCCCTTTGGACTAGGTTTCACAAAGCTTAGTTTATTTTAATCAAAAATGCCTGGCAGTGAGAGATAATTTTTAAAGTATGTGTGAATTGCACTTCCTAACTGTACCCCACCCTCCATCCACCTTTTCAGCAAATGTCACTGGATGACCCAAGACAATTTCAAAGGACCCATGATGAAAAAATTGCTATCTACCTCCAGAGAAAGAACTGATGAGCTCTGTGTGAAAATTGAAGCATAATTTTCTCACTTTATTTTTCTTGCTTTTGAAAAAAATGGCTAATATGGAAATATGTTTGCACAATTTCACATGTATAATTCATATCATATTGCTTGCCTTCCCAGTGAGTAGAGGAGGGTTGTAGAAGGGAGGGGGAGAATTTGGAACTCAAAATTTAAAAAGAAAACAATGTTTAAAAATAATTTTAAAATTTCATTGGAAAGCAGTCTTACTTAAGCTAATAAGGTATTATCTTCACACTAAAACAAAAAGAAAATCACATAGACTCTAATAAATGAATTTACTAATGTGTATCTCCTCTCCTTCCCCCCCCCCGGAAAATTAGTTCCTATCTCTTTGTATAATTGTATCTAGCTATGAAGAGGAAAGGATTAATTTAGATGACAATATTCCTGCCGGGTGCTTGGCTGCTTGTTCACAGTCACTATGTTTTTAACCTGTACTGTCTTTTAGGCATTATTTAAAGCATGTCCCCCAAATTCCCTGTTCTGCAACAGGGAGAGGAGTGCGTGAAGAAGAGGGATGGCACCTGCTTCTCATTATCTGGGAGTAATACGGCTCCGCTTACTCTGATGTTTTTCTCTCTGTTCCAGGAAGCCAAGAAGGCCAAGGTCATCTTCCTCCTCAGGTGGAACCCTTGGTATTCATTATAGGTACCAGGTGAGTAGCCAATTTAAGTCTTTGCTCAGAGACCTAGACATACATCCGCTTGGGACCATGTGAAGACGATCAACTTTACATCACTAGAGACCTCATTAGGACCTGAACTGGTCTTTCTATTTCTCCTCCACTGCCTCCTCGGCTCAGTGGAAGGGGGAGGGGAGAAAAAGAAGGGAAAGGGGAAAAAAAGCCCACAGTCCCCAGAGCAGCCGGAGTCCAGCAGCAGAGAGCTGAAAAGTGAGTAAACAAGCAATTACTGAAAAGGTAGATGGGGTAAAGTGAAAATCAGTTTAAATGATTCACTTCTACTTTTTGCCTGGAAGGATTTCTCCCTCCCCACCCCCACCCCGCCCCCAACACCTTTTCAGTGCATCAAAATGTAATTCCCACCACCCCCTACCTTGTTTCTAAAGTGAAATTCCATCTCCCAGTGGTTTCTGGGTATGAAATGGGGTCCTGGAGGTGAACGGCAGGGGCTAGATTCTCACTGGCTTTGTCTGAGTCACTGTTCTTTGGACCCCTTTGTCTATTTCATGGGGGAAGAAGTAAAAGCTAACAGGGATAGGGCACCCCACCCCCACCTCCAGCTCCCCTGAATCCCTTGAGGCCACAGAGATGAGATGGCTAAGAAAACTTCTGAGAAACTGGAGATGGAACTCTACCCCACTTCGGGAAGTGTTGGGGGTAGGGGGCGGGGAAGTGAAAGAAACCACACATTCCTTTCTGTTTTGGCATAGGAAGCGCTAGCCTTCTGCTTGAAGGTCTGTCCCTCTCTCTCACTCTTCTCTTTCCCTGGTTCTATCCCAATTATGCCTTCATGGAAATAGCATCATCTAGTAATGACAGCAAGAAGGCAGAAGGCAGGAATCCTGGGTTGCGGCTACATTCTGTGTGGGGTTGGACAGCTTCCTGTGGGTCTCTTTCTCTTGTGTGTAAAATGGCTATACATTTTGCTTTGTAAAGCATCCTCCGAGGTTTTCGTGATCCCGTTACAAAGTGAGGAACATTAATACCTCTCTATTTTGCTTTTTTCCCTGTTTCCACAGGACTTTGTTATGTGGGCAAATGTTCTTTCTCCTTTTGAAATTGCCTAGGATTTGCAGTTCCTCTTTTAGTCTGCCTCAGTCTTCCTGCTTTCTGATTCTGAATGTTAGTCTTGCATTTCTCATGAGCAATCTACACTTGGCTTCTATATCCTTCCTTACTTACACATCTACCTTCTCTGTGAGCTGCCTTGAGTAGCTAGACCTCTATGTCTTCTTTCCCCCGGTCTGTGCCCTGCTTCTCTTTAGTATACATGCCTCAACCTGTCCTTGGACCCAGATTAATTCTCCATAATACTGAAAACGACAGATGAGGTCAGACATGGTGAGAAGAGAAGGAAAAAAAAATTTCCCCAGGAAACCAGTCTCATTCATAACCAGCTTTCCAAATGGGAATAACAGACGGCTGTGCCTGTTTCTGTATGTGCTAGGAGATGTGGGGGAGGGAGAGGAGAGTCGGGTGGCAACAGCCCAAAATCTTGTTTTACCCATAACATACTACTACATTCCATTTTTTATTTCCCTATTAATCTTTAAAATGGAGCCTACATCAGGGATCTTCAGCCCCCAAAGGAAAAACATCAGGCATCTCTGGGGTTTGGGGGTACAGTCCTCTTAGCCCCCGGAATTCCAAAGCAGTTTGTTACCTTGCCAACTGGTACAAGAGAGTTAATGCTGCTAGAATCCTGGTTGGCACTGTTGGGAGGGAGGGAGAGCAGGAGGGAGGGAGGGCTGCGGATACTAACAAGGTCCCTGGAGTGCTTTGTTACCATCCCAGGTCTTCTCTTATTTGACAGAAGGAGGAGAGGAAATTCTTTATTCTTCCTGGTAATAGACCAATGCTTAGTGATTTTGCACATTCAAGCTCTATTCCATCTCGACAGGAGGTAGCTGAAAAGGCCCTGGATTTGGACTTGAAGGACCTGAATCCGATTCCAGACTCTTCCACTTACTTCCTATGGGACCCAGAACAATTCAGTTCACCTTGCCTCTTGGGCAAGGACATGGATGAGATGTGCTCTAAGGTCCCTTCTGGCTCTGCCTAGGATTGCTACCATCAACCACTATACCTTTTAGCTATTTTTCAGATATGAAGAGGAAGAGGAAGAAGAGAAGAAGGGAGGGGAAGGGAGTGAGGAAGGGAGAGAAGGGGGAGAGAGGAAAAGAAGGAAGGAGGGAAAGGAAGGATGAGGAGGGAGGGGGAAGGAAAGAGGGAGGGAGAGGGGAAAAAACCTTTCATTTAACCCCACTGCCTCCTCATGCTACAATCCTATTTCTCATCTTCCTTGGATGTCAAACCTTTCAAGAAAGATTCTACACCCACTTCTTCTGTTCCCTTAGCTCCCTGCAATCTGATTTCAGTCCTCAGGCTCTAATGAAGTTACTATCTCCAAAATTACCATGGACCTCCTTATTTCCCCCCTGCTCTGTCCCTGTCTTCCCTGCCTCCTCTACTGCATTTGACAGTCTGGAATCCCTTCTTGGAACTTTCTCTCCTTGACTTCAATGATCTAGTGTCCTGGTTCTCCCACCACCTCTCCAGCTAATGTCTGTTTCCTTCAATGGCTCTTCATCTTCATCTGCCATGCCCACTATGAGCTGTCCTCAGTCTCAGTCTGTAGTTCTGTCTCCTTACCTAGCTATTCCTTGGAACCTTCTCTCTGTTCCCTGCTTCTGCTATCATTTTTGTGTTGATAATGACTCCCAAATTTATCTCTAAAGTCCTGTCTTCTCCTTGGGGCTTCTTATCTTTAACTGCCTCCCAGACACTTTCAGTTGGAGGCCTCGCCCTAGCCCCCAAATCACCAAGCCCTCTGACCTTGAGAAGTCACTTAAACCCTTTGGGGTCTGTTTTCTCATCTGTCAAGTTAAGAGGGTTGGACTAAATGATATCTTCACTTTCCGCTGTAATATGCAAAGACTGTGAGTAACTGAGGCACCCCTGTTCCTCTTCTAACAAGTTCTCTTTATCCCAACAGCTTTTCACTGTTGACAGTGGCACCATCCTCCCACTTGGCCTCAAAACCTTGGTGCTCTTCTTTAATGATATCCAATCAGTCACCAAGTCTGGTCGATCCTCCCTCTCAATGTCTCTCCTAGGTTTTCCTTTCTTTTCATTCCCACTAATACTCCCATAGTCTAGGGCCCTTATAGCCTCAGAACTAGATGGTAAATCTATAAGCTGGCCTCCCTGGTGTGGGATTCTTCCACACCAATCCAGCATAGTCAGACTCTTACATCATAAGAGTTTTACCATATAATTTCTCTGTCTTTTGTAATGACTTATGAGGTCAGAGACGGCTAGGTGACAAAACAGATAGATCACTGGGTCTGGATTCAGGAAGACCTGAGTTCAAATTTGTTCTCAGCTGTGTGACCCTGAGCAAATCACTTAAATTTGTCTGCCTTAGTTTCCTCAACTGTAAAACAGGAATCAAATGAAACATTGTAAAGAGCTCCATGGGTAACCTTTGTAGGATACTGGTAAGTTAAGCATTCAGTACTTGGCATATATTAGTCACTTAATAAATGCCTGTTTCCTTCCCTTCCCCTTTTGTGGGCTGACCCTGTTGGATAAGGTAAATTATTCACACTTAACTTCTACTCCATCATGTATCTTTTGCTCTAGTCAAACTATCTCATCACTGTCCCATAAACATACTAAGTTTACTGCTGCCTAGAGGCAGATTTTAGTAGCATTCCTATGATCACTTAGAATCCTTCCCCATTTGCCTATCCATGTTAATGAGTAAGAATACACTCCACTTCCATCTTTCCCATGTAACAACTCATAACATAACATAACCCACAGATGATCTGCCTCCCTCTCTCCCCCTCCCCATCTCTCTCTTCTGTTTCAATAATAGCTCACATTTGTAATATGTTTGTAAAGCAATTTTTTCCCCATGTATTCTCATCTGATCCTTCCAACAATCCTGTGAGGTTGGTGCTATTATTATCCCAATTTTGCAGATGAGGAAACAGGCTGAGAGAGGTTAAGTGATTTGCCCAAGGCTACACAGCTCCTAGGAGAGTGGAATCCTGGTCTTCCAGAGTCCAGTGCCAGCATTTCTATCTGCCATAGTACCTATTTACCTTTTAGGGAAAGAGCATTTGATTTGGAAACCAATACCTGGGTATGAGTACCAGTTCTTCTACTTACTACCTCTGCGGCCTTAGGAAGAAAAAATTCGCCTCTCAGTGCTCCAGTTTTCCCGTTTTTAGAATCAAAGAGCTCAATTGTACAACCTCTATATCCCCAACTAACTCTATATCCTATTATCCTTTGGTTTCCTTAAGTATTCAGTATATTAACTATATCCTTTTATTGTATATAAGATATATAGTTATATCCTTATATTGTTTTTCACGTGCACATTTCTTCTTTTCCAAACTAGATGGTAAGCTTCTTGAGGGCAGAGGCCATGGCTTATACTTTTCCCATATTTGCCTACCTGTCACCCATACATAATAATGCTAAAGACATAGTATGTACCAGCCAATTGGGGAGACTTAGTTTAAACATTCATTCTTCTTTTGGTAAACACAAACTCATCTTCACGCTGCAGTTGTGAGACAAGTGGACACATACCACAAAGACCTGAAGCAGTTGAAATGCAAGCCAGGATATGCATTTCCAAATCCTCACTTCCTATCTCTCTCTCCCTCTTGTTGGGGTTCAGGGTTGGGAGAGCTGGTTCAGATTTTTGAAAGAATTCAATCAGACCTTCTTTTTAGCCAAAGGGAGCTTTATTAACACAAAAGCATGCAGGCCCAAGACTTAGCAAGGAGCTAAACAAAAGACAATGATATAGGACGAGGACTAGACATACAGCCAGCAAGCTACACAATCTTATAGAACAGTGATCTAAGTTTTAGAGTTTCTAAAGGGGTTTGGAGATTTAGGGACAAGATAAATCTTGCAAGATAAGGGGGGCAAGGGAATCTTTATGACAGGATGGGAGGAGACAAGGAATTTTAGGATAAGGTGAAGTTTTGTAGTATTTCAAGATAAGGGGAGACTTATCTCGACCTTTTGGGCACCTCTGTATTTTAGGGTGCCTCTAGAGGATAAACCAGTGAAAGGGCAACTCAACTTTGGGGCACCTTTGTATCCACAACCCTCACCCTCTCTCCAACTCCCCCCTCATCATGGTTCTAAAGAGAGAAGGAGGTCCCGCAGAATCTAAATGATACAAACTAACTTGCAACATCCTTACTGTTTGATACTAAGTGACCTTGGACAAGCTACTTAATTAACCTTTCTGGGTTTCCTGGTCCCTTACCCCATTAAAAAGGGATACCCCCACCTCATCCTTCGCAGAGGAAGTTAAGAGGCTTTAAGTGCCTAGAGCTCCTTGACAGAAAGAAGTTAGACTGTGGTGAAGACAACTCTCTCTCCCTATTCACTAGTAAACGCCTGTAAGACCTGTTAACAGCTTGTATAGCCCACAATGAAAGGACAGCCCCCACAGTCTCATCTCTACAGCTGTTCCTAGCAGTCACACAACAAGCAGTGCCTTTTGAAAAAAATGTTTTAGGGAGAAAATCCAAAGCCAGAGGAAAATGTCACCAGGATGGTGCCCTGTGCACCGTCTAGAGTTCAGAGACTTCCAGCTATGGTGAGTGAGCCCCTGCTTACAGGGATTTCTCCCATGGCCAGAAAAATAATAAAAGGCATTCTAGTTTCTCAAGTAGGTCATACAGATTCCAGAAAAGAAACAAAAAAAGTCTGCTAAATACAGATGCCAAAAAGCTTTCACCCTCTCTCCAGTCCAAAAATAAAAATGGGAAAATTAAAGAAAAGAGGGGTTGTGGTACAGGCCGACAAAAGCCAGGAAAATGAAAGCTAAGGGTGGGGCCCTTCCTGTCCTGAATTCACCCAGCCTGCAGCAAAGGACAGCTTAGACAGAGCTAGAAGAATATATGTACATGCTTCTTTCTCAGACTTTGACTTCTGCTTCTAAGAATGGATACGCTCTCCTACATATCTTTTCACAAATGAATACAGATTTGTGACAGGTTTGAGATCATCATAAGGGGAGACTTATGAGCTATCTTAAAATAAGAGACTGTCTACCCAAGATTGGGGATAGTGTAAAGTCCCTCCCTGGAACTGTTTAATCTGAGGCTGTTTGCCCACTTGTTGGAAATGTTATGAAGGATGAGGGGTGAGAATCTGTTTAAGCTTCTGTGGTTCATCAATTCTACATTACATCCTTTGTAGGATACTAGGGAGTTAGGCATTCTGGATCCTCTAAAGGGTGGGGGGAGGGGAAGGAGGAGAAAGAAGGAGGGCTCTCACTCTACCCTC
>CM053593.1:61701895-61784044 GCA_028646575.1 Pseudocheirus occidentalis
CCTTAGGGAAACCAGGTGATTCTTCTCTTGTTCCTTTCTGTAATAAGATATAATATTGAGACTTTTCTTGTTCTAAATATTGTATATAATATTGTGAATTGTTGATACTGTGAATATGGTACTGAATCTTGTTTTTGTAATGGAATAAACAGAGTGTTCACTAATACTGTGTAATCCGAATCTTAAAAGCTGTTCACAGTAGCATTCACTCAGGAATCTACTGCTGATTGGCTTTACAATGGTGAGAAACGGAAGAGCATGGTCAGGCTGCTGCCCCCGGGGCAAGAAGCTGGCAGAGGCATGGTAGCTGCACCTCATGGCTACTTCAGGAGCTCCTGGCCTGCAGATTGTAGGGGGACAAGCAACCCTTCAGAGGGTAATTACTCTTGCTTTAACCTGCTTGGATCTGAATCACAATCTTGGGTGGTGGTCCTGGGGTGTGTGACCAGTGAGCCAGAGCTTGTGGGGGCTGTAGAAACAGTGCCCTCCTAATAGCTCCAGTAGCTATGAAAACTCAAGCAATTTGGGTCAAAGCTCTCATCATTCTGGAAGCAGAGTTCTACCATGGCAAACAGCTCAAGGGTCAAGTAACTGGCTGGCAATATGAGCAAGCCAAGGAAGCACAAACAGACAATAGAATCCTTTTTTGGGGACAAAAAGGTATGGAATGGGAAAAAGACAGTGAAGTCAGAACTCCTGCATCAAAAGCCTCCAAGAAAAATATTGGTTACAGGCCATGGAGGAGCTCAAGAAGGATTTTCAAAATCAGGTAAGAGAAGTGGAGGAAAAATTGGGAAGAGAAATGAGAATGATGCAAGAAAATCATGAAAAGCAAGTCAATAGCCTGCTAAAGGAGATCCAAAAATATACTGAAGAAAATAACACCTTAAAAATAGACTAACTCAGCCAGAAGCGCAGAGAAGGGGAGTCGCTGCGGTTTCCTGCTTCAACAGTGCTTGAACGGAACCGCTGCTCGATTCCTGGCCGGAGCCGCCCTTAGCCACCTCTCCACCTTCACCTCCACTAACCAACACTTCTTCCGTCCTACCCTCGAGCAGCAGCCGTGGGCTCAGCCGCCCCTGGCAGTCGCCACTGCTGCTGCTGCCGCCATGACCACCTCGTCCCCCTCTCAGGTGTGACAGAACTACCACCAGGACTCGGAGGCTGCCGTCAACCAGCAGATCAACCTGGAACTCTGCGCCTCCTATGTCTACCTTTCCATGTCCTACTACTTCCACCACGACGATGTGGCGCTCAAGAACTTCGCCAAGTACTTCCTGCACCAGTCGCACGAGGAGCGCGAGCAGGCCGAGAAGCTGATGAAGCTGCAGAACCAGCGCGGCAGCCGCATCTTCCTGCAGGCCATCAAGAAACCCGACCCAGACAACTGGGAGAGCGGGCTGAACGCAATGGAGTGTGCTCTGCACTTGGAAAAAAATGTCAATCAGTCCTTACTGGAATTGCCCAAGCTGGCAACTGACAAGAATGACCCCCACTTATGTGATTTCATCGAAACCCACTACCTGGAAGAACAGGTCAAGTCCATCAAGCAGCTGGGTGACCATGTAACCAACCTGCACAAGATGGGGGCCCCCCCCATTCTGGCATGGCGGAATATTTTTTTGACAAGCACACCCTTGGAGACAGTAACCATGAGAGCTAAGCCACGCTGGCTTCCCCCACACCGGGAACTGTGGGCGCCACTCTGACTGTCTTTCAGTGCATGCATATTTTGGTTATCTGACCTTTCATAATCTGTACCAAAAACAACCACCATTTACATCCGAATAAAGTGACTTGGTACTGATGAAAAAAAAATAGACTAACTCAAATGGCAAAAGAAGCCCAAAAAGCCAATGAAGAGAAGAATGCCTTAAAAAGTCAAATTTGCCAGATGGAAAAGAAATTTCAAAAAGTCACTGAAGAGAATAACTCCTTCAAAATTAGATTGAAGCAATTGGAAGCAAATGACTTTATGAGAAATCAGGATACTATAAAACAGATCCAAACAAATGAAAAAATAGAAAGCCATGTGAAATATCTCATTGGAAAAACCAATGACCTGGAAAATATATCCAGGAGAGATAATTTTAAAATTATTGGACTACGTGAAAGCCATGATCAAAAAAAGAGCCTAGACACCATCTTGCAAGAAATTATCAAGCAAAATTGCCCTGATATTCTAGAACCAGAGGGCAAAATAGAAACTGAAAGAATTCACTCATTAACTCTCGAAAAAGATCCCCAAAAGAAAACTCCTAGGAATATTATAGCCTAATTCCAGGGTTCCCAGGCCAAGGAGAAAATACTGCAAGCAGTGAGGAAGAAACAATTTGAGTATTGTGGAAACACAATCAGGATAACACAAGACCTAGCAGCTTCTACATTAAGGGATCAAAGGGCTTGGAATATGATATTCCAGAGGTCAAAGGAGCTAGGATTAAAACCAAGAATCACCTACTGAGCAAAATTGAATATAATGTTTCAGGGGAAAATATGGTCATTCAATGAAATAGAGGATCTTCAAGCATTCTTGATAAAAAAAAACCAGAGCTGAACAAGAAATTTGACTTTCAAATACAAGAAACAAGAAGAGCATGAGAAGGTAAACAGGAAAAAGAAATCATAAGGAACTTATTAAAGTTGAATTATTCACATTCCTACATGGAAAAATGATCACTGTAACTCACAAGACTTTTCGCAGTATGAGGATAGTTGAAGGGAATATATATGTATATATGTGTATATATATATGTATGTATATGTATATGTGTATATGTATGTGTATATATGTATGTATATATGTATGTATATGTATATATGTGTTATATATACATACATATATATGTATGCATAGGAGGATGTATTTGTATATAAATATATATGTGAGCGTGGGCATATGTATGTTCATGTATACATAGACAGAAGGCACAGGATGAGTTGAATATGAAGGGATGATATTTAAAAAATAAAATTAAAAGGTAGGAGAGGAAATTATTGGGAGAAGAAGAAAGGGAGAGATAGATTAGGGTAAAATATCTCATATAAAAGAGGCAAGAGAAAACTGTTACAATGGAGGGGAAGAACAAGAAGGTGAAAGGGAATGGGACAACCTTACTCTCCTTGAATTTTGCTTAAGGAAGGAATAACATATACACTCAATTGGGTATCTTACCCTGCAGGAAAATAGGTGGGATAGGGAACAAGAGAGGGATGATAGAAGGGAGGGCAGACTTGGGGAGAGGGTAGTTAGAAGCAAACATTTTTGAAAAGGGATAGGGTTAAAGGAGAAAATTAGAATAAGTGAGTGTTGGGACAAGATGGAGGGAAATATAGTTAGTCTTTCACAATATAACAATTACGGAAATGATTTGGGTAACTATACATGTACAACTTATATTGAAATGCATATCTTCCCAGTGAGAGTAGGTACGGAGGGAAGAAGGGAAAAAAAATCTAGAACAAGTTTTAAAAACAAATGTTTAAAAATTGTTTTTTTCCATGCAACTGGGAAATAAGATATCCAGGCACTGGGGTATAGAAATCCATCTTGCTCTACTAGAAAGTTGGGGGAGTCCTGGGGGAGGAGATAAGAGAAAACAGATTGAGAGAAGGGGTATTCAGTTGGCTTGTTATTTTGGGGTGGAGCATAGTAGAAAGATAGGAAGAAAAAACTATAACTCAAAATTTTGTGGAACTGGATGTTGAAAACTAAAATAAATAACTAAAAAAAGAAAAAAGAAAGATGCAGGGCTCTAAAAAAAATTAATAAATGGTTTTCTATGCTGTACTTGTGACCTGCTGCATAGTGACTGTCATGTAATAAAAACTTAATAAATGCTTATTGACTTGGCTTGTGAAGAACCTTTAAGTCCTAAATATGTTTGTAGTTTATGTTAGAACAATCGGAATTATCAGAACTTTTTGAGTAGGCTAGTGACATGGGCAGACCTGTGCTTTAATTAGCTGTGTGGAGAACACATTAGAGAAAGGAGAGGTTAGATGCAAGAATGCCAATTAGAAAACTATTACAACAGACCCGAGAAGAAGTGAGTAGGGTCTGAATTATTGAGATGGCTATGTGAGAGATCAGGAAGGGATGGATAGAAGAAATGTGGAGGAGGGAGGGTCAACGAGATTGGCAACTGGCTATGAGTGAAGGAGAAGAAGGAGTTGAAGATGACTCTGAGGTCAGAAAACTGGGAGACTAGAAAAGTGATGGTATCCTCAACAGACATAGAAATTTGGAGGAAGTAAGGAAAGATAATGAGTTCTGTTTTGGACACACTGAGCATAAGATGGTACAAGTCATTTGTTTAATGATGTGGGACTGGCACTCAGGAGAAACACTAGGACTGGATAGATGCATTTGAGAATCATCTTCATTGAGATGATCACTGAACCTATGGGAACTACCAGCCGTTATTATTATATTATATCATATCATATCATATCATATCATATCATATCATATCATATCATATCATATCATATTATATTATATTATATTATATTATATTATATTGTATTATATTGTATTATTATTATTATTATAACACAGGTCTAGGATTACATCTAGTATCTAGACTGTCTTTTTTATCTTTTTTAAAGATATTATTATTTAAATAATCTTATTTAAAGATATTTTCTTATTTTACTTTTTCCCACCTGGCAGCCTTTGTTTCCCCCAATTACATGTAAAGATAGTTTTCAACATTCACTTTCATACGATTTTGAGTTCCAATCCCAATCCCATCCCCAAGATAGCAAGCAATCTGATATAGGCTATACATATATAATCATATTAAAAATATTTCCACATTAGTCATGTTGTGAAAGAAGAATCAGTACAAAGGGGAAAAATGTTGAGAAAGAAAAAAATTAGAGAGAGAATAGTATTCAGATTCCATAGTTCTTTCTCTGGATGTGGATAGCATTTTGCATCTTTGGTATTTTAGAATTGTCTTAGATCCTTGCATTGCTGAGAAGAGCTAAGTCTATCAAAGTTGGTCATCACACAGTGCTGTTGTTACTATATACAGTGTTCTACTGGTTCTGCTCACTTCACTCAGCATCAGTTCATATAAATCTTGTCAGGTTTTTTTTTAATCTGCCTGCTCATCATTTCTTATAGCACAATACTATTCTATTTCATTCTCATACCACAACTTGTTCAGCCATTCCCCAATTAATAAGCATCTCCTCAATTTCCAATTCTTTGCTACCACAAAAAGAGTTGCTATAAATATTTTTGTACATGTGGATCTTTTTCCATTTTTTATGATCTCTTCAGGATAGAGACCTAGAAGTGGTATTGCTGGATCAAAGGCCATGCATAGTTTTATAGCCCTTTGGACACAGTTCCAAATTGCTCTCCAGAATGGTTGGATCAGTTCACAACTCTATCAACAATGCATCAGAGTTCCAATTTTCTCACACCCTCTCCAGCATTTATCACTTTTCTTTTTTGTCATGTTAGCCAATCAGATAGGTGTGAGGTGGTGAAGAGATGTGGGTGGTGCTGGGTGTTTAAGGGATCTCATATGAATCCCTTTTGGGTTCTTTGTCTGGAAAAGAATTTCAATAGGACCCAAGCTGTCTTTTATAAAGTTATAAAGTTTATTGATATGCTGGCTTAGTAGCTGGCAGGAGAAAGGGGGGGGGGGCCTGCAAAGAGCATGGATCTAAGGTAGAGTTATAAAGTTTTATACTCTGCAGCAGGCAGGAAGAGGTTAAGGGCAGCCTACAAAGAGCTAGGGGTTGAGGGACAGGATTTATAACCCTAAAACTGTCAGTCAATGGCTAATTATGCTAACTAGGTGGGCAGGGGAAGAGTTGGGGAGTGGTCTAGTAGTGGTCAGTTCTTAAAGGGACAGGCACTTTTCATATCAACTGCACATGCGGATTTCCCATGATTCACTGGTAAATTCCTTAGGGTTGGGGAGAGGGAGGTGTGGTTCTGAGCTTGACACGTCATTCAGCCCTTTACTGTCAAGGATGAATGATATATGTTCAATATGGCTGTTGGGAGGATAGTTTTGATTGTTTCCAAGTCTGGGAACTAGACTGATTAGGGATTCACGAGATGGAGTTATCTTGTCCCATAAAGTTGCTCAAGGCTTTTGGGTGCAGCTGGGCACTTAGAACAAAGGGGCTATGCATTTCTCTAAGGGTTTGTTTATAGAAACTTTTTTGGGGACTTCCCCAGGGACTTGTCTCCAGGCAAATTTCTAGCTAAGGGAAGATTTTCAGGCTGGGGGAAGGGGAGAAGCAGGGTTTATGCCTTTATGGCAGGGGGAAAGTGTGACTTTTACAACTTAATTACACAGGCTTGTTACAAACTGATGTTACATACATAGGTAACCGAACATAAAGGAGATTTTTATAAATTGGGGTTACAGACAAAAGCATCCCAAACCACATCAGTGGTACTTCAGGGCTGTTTAAGTTTGCATTTCTTTAATCAGTAGTGATTTAGAGCACTTTTTCAAATGGCTATAGTTAGCTTTAATTTCTTCATCTGAAAACTACCTGTTCATATCCTTTGACCATTTATCAATTGGGGAATGACTTGTATTCTTATAAATTTGACTCAGTTCTCTCTATATTTTTTAAAAATGAGGCCTTTATCAGAGACACTGGCTATAAAAATTGTTTGCCAGCTTTCTAATTTCCTTCTAATCTTTGTTGTATTGGCTTTGTGCGAGCCCTTTTAAATTTAATGTAATGAAAATGATCTGTTTTGTATTTCATAATGTTCTCTATTTCTTTGCTGGTCATAAATTCTTCCCTTCTCCATAAATCTGGACTATCAGTTTTCTAAAGACCAGCCCAACCAACTGTGCAGAAACTCAAGACTAGAGAATAGGCCATACGATCCCTTATGCACTTTACATCCCAGTCATACTGGTTTAGTTGCTGTTACTCCTCCTTTATGCCTCTTTGCTCCCCTATGCCTACAATGCTCTCCTTCCTTACTTCCTATTAGCTCTATTTCCCTTGCTTTCCTGATTCTCCATCTCCTAGTCACTTCATACTTATTTTGTATTGATCCATGAACGTGTAATTTCTCTGAAATGGAATTTTCTTAAACAAGGACTGTTTAATCTTGGTCTTTTTATCTACTGTTCCTTGCACAGTGCCTGGCACATTGTAGGACCCTGTTGGTTCCTCTGATCTAAGAGTTTAATGAACTTGGCAGAACAAGAATCCGGTTAGTCTGGCATGCCCTCTACTTGACAGCGCTATGCTGGAGCTTTGTGATCAGTCACAGTTTCCAGGGGAATCTCTGACTTTTCATCAGATCCCTCCTGGAGTACTGTTTTACATCTGGAGTTCTGGTTACCATAGTTTAAGGACATTAATAAGCTGAAGGGTGAGTAGCAAAAAGAGAAGAAAAAGAAATGGAAGGAATCAAACTAGGCCAAGAAGAGACTAAGCTATCACTCTTTGCAGATGATATGATGATATACTTAGAGAATTCTAGAGAATCAAGTAAAAAACTACTTGAGATAAATAAATTTGGCAAAGTTGCAGGATATAAAATAAACCCACATAAGTCCTCAGCATTCCTATATATCTCTAACAAAATCCAATAGAAAGAGATAGAAAGAGAAATACCGTTTAAAGTTACTGTAGACCTTATAAAATATTTGGGAATCTACCTGCCAAAAAAAACCCCAGGAACTATATGAACACAATTACAAAACACTTTTCACACAAATAAAGTCAGATCTAATTAACTGGAAAAACGTCAATTGCTCATGGCTGCGTCTCGCTAATGTAATAAAAATGACAATCTTACCTAAATTAAATTACATATTTAGTGTCATACCAATCAATCTACCAAAAAGTTACTTTGTAGAGCTAGAAAAAATAGTAGCAAAATTCATTTGGAAGAACAAAAGGTCCAGAATGTCAAGGCAATTAATGAAAAGAAATGCTAGGGAAGGTGGCCTAACTGTACATATTTTAATCTGTATTATAAAGCAGCAGTCGTCAAAACTACTTGGTACTGAAGTATTGGATCAACGGAATAGATTGGGTACATAAGACTCAAAAGCCAATGACTATAGTAATCTACTGTTTGATAAACACAAAGACCCTGGTTTTGGGGATAAGAATGCACTATTTGACAAAAACTGCTTCGAAGACTGGAACACCGTATGGCAGAAGTTGGGCACAGACCAGTATCTAACACCATGCACCAAAATAAAGTCAAAATGAGTGCATAATCTAGGTATAAAAGCTGATACTATAACCAATGTGAGAGAGCAAGGGATAGTTTACCTGTCAGATCTACGGAGACAGGAAAACTTCATGATGAAACTAGAGTTAGAGAGCACTGTAAAATACAAAATGGATAATTTTTATTACATTAAGTTGAAAAAGGTTTTGTACAAATAAAGCCAATCTTACCAAGATTAAGAGGGAAGTGGAAAATTGGGAAAGAACTTTTACAACCAGTGTCTCTGATAAAGGCCTAATTTCTAAAATATACAAAGAAGTGAATCAAATCTATAAGAATACAAGCCACTCCCCAGGTGATAAATGGTCAAAGGATATGAACAGGCAGTTCTCAGAAGATGAAATTAAAGATATCTATAAACATATGAAAAAATGCTCTAAATCACTATTGATTAGAGAAATGCAAATCAAAACAACTCTGAGGTACCACATCTCACCAGTCAGATTGGCTAAGATGACAAAACAGGAAAATGATAAATGTTGGAGAGATTGTGGGAAAAATTGGAACACTAATGCACTGTTGGTGGAGTTGTGTACTGATCCAACCATTGTGGAGAGCAATCTGGAACTATGCCCAAAGAGCTATAAATAAGTGCATACCCTTTGACCCAGTAATACCACTTCTAGAGTTATATCCCAAAGAGATCAGAGAAGTGGGAGGAGGACCCATATGTACAAAAATATTTATAGTGGCTCTTTTTGTGGTGGCAAAGAATTGGAAATCAAGGGGATACCCATCAGTTGGGGAATGGCTGAACAAGTTGTGGTATATGAATGTAATGGAATACTACTGTGCTATAAGAACCGAGGAGCAGGTGGACTTCATCGAGAACAGAACCAGGAGAAATCCGTACACAATCACAGACACAACGTATGTGTGACAACTAACTTCAACAGACTGGGCTCCTCTCAGCAACGTAAAGTTATAAGACAACTCCAAAAGACTCATGATGGAAAGAGATATCCATATCCAGAGAAAGAGATGCGGAGTCTGAATGCAAATTGAAACAAACTACTTGCTGTTTCTTGTCCTTGTTTTGCTTTGTTTCCTCTTTCCCACTGATCATTCCATCAGCTATAATCCTTCTTTACAACCTGACTAATGATTAATGGGAAGATATTTGTAGATCCTGTATTTGAGTGCATGCTACCATGATGGGGGAAGAAGGGGAGAAAATTCAAAACTGAAGGGACCGTGGAACTGAATGTTGTAAACTAAAAGTAAACAAACAAATCAATTTTAAAAATAAGCTGGAGGGTATACAGAGGCAGGTGGAGGGTGAAAGAATGTAAGTCTTTAGCAGATGAGAATCATTTGAAGGAACTGGATATGTTTAACTTTGGAAGGAAAAACTGAGGGGGACAGAATAGTTGTTTTCAAGTATTTCGAGTACTGTTATAACCCTTGGCTCAAAGGGCCAATTGTATGGGACTCTCCTAACACTGGTAGAGGTTGATTACTCAACATGAGGTGGGTAGAGTTGCTGAGATCCAGGAAAGAAGAGATACTTTCTCTGTTTTAGCTTCCAGAGTCCTCAGAGAGAAGATGTAAAATTCCAACCTCTCTTCAGGCCTGTGAAGGGAGAAGAAATTTCTTTTGGGAAGAAGCTAATATAAAAATTCAATCATGTCCCTATTCCTAGATTGTTACACTAGAGACTTCAGGGAATTTCTCCTTGGTGAGATCTGGAACTGTCTTTTGGTTGAGCTGAATTATCTCATTCCCAACAGGGAAAGCCCCTTCACTCTGTATTGCCTCGTATATATTCTCCTATGTATACTTTCTCTTATTTCTGTTTACTAAAAGCCGGGATAAATGAGTTTCTTTAATATTTACTATGTATGTTTGTTGATTATGGAAGTGGGGTCTGACAGAAAAGGCATCGAGCCTTGGATACAGAGCCCCCATTAAGAATGAGGGCTTTACTTTGAACCTAAAACTACTTCCCCACCCCTGCCCTAGAATAATAAGATTTAACGGAAAAGATAGATATGATTTAGCCTAGCACCACCTCTCTCTGAGCAGAGCAGAGTGGTCAGACTCTGGCCCCAAGCACCAGTTTCCTCTCCTGGCAGGAATCGGTCTTCCTCAGAGAAGGGTGGAGGAAGGAGACAGTAGAGAGGTGTCTATTCTTGCTGGATTGCCAGCTCTGTCTGAACAGGCCCTTGTGGAATACATAATATGCATGTGCAAAAATATAAAACACCTAAACACTTCCTCTACAATTCTATGGAGAAGTGATTAGATTTGTTGGGTGTGGCCCAGGAGAGTGTTAGAAAATGTTTAATAAGTAGATGGGGTGGAGATGGGGAGGAAGTACTAAGTTAATCTGCTTTATCAGCGTTTTCTCCATCATTTTCTTAAGTCTAGACAATCAACAGAACAATAAATCAAGGCCAGATTTATAGTTTGCTGATTTCTGAGGTGTGAACGCTCACCATGAAAAAACTGAACATTTATGAACTGGCTCCAGCAGCCAGCCAGGGGTTAGCCCTGCCCCCCGTCCAATTTATGGGATTCCTGGGACTGATAGGAGGGGTGCAGATAACTCAGTGGAGTATAAAAGGTAAGGGAATGTTTCATTTTGAGTTATCAGTTTACTGCAGTGCTAACTTGGATTTGGAAGAGTTTATTGGGCTGTTTCAATACAGTTGATCAAATTACCAATAGGAGTGATAACTAAATCTCAATGTGTGTGTGTGGGAAGGGGCAGGTCATTCAAAAGCTATCAATATGGGCGCTGCTATAGGAAGAGGCTCTGTGTTCTCTGGCAGCAGGCTGCCCTTCCTAAGGAAGTTTGCTTCAGGGTGCTAGATATTAAAGGGGCTCCCACAATGTCTGTCCACATATTAATTGGCAGAGAAGAAGGGAGATGTATACCAAATGGCAACTGGCCACTGGCCCACAGGACAATCCCTAAAACAGACAAGGTAGTGTCACCTTGTATTGTAAATGATAACAGGATTCAGAATTGGGGGACAGGCTATTAACTCTAGGATAAGCTACAAACTTCGCTGGTAGTTACTCACACCTTTACCATCTGGCTCTAGCCTGCCTTTTCAGGCTGATTATACATCACTGCCTCCCCTCACATTCTACATTCCCATCAAAGTGGCCTCCTGCCTGTTCCTCCCACAGAGCAGAGAGCAGCTGACCTCTCTAGGATGGCCCAGTCCCTGGAATCCTCTCCTCTCTCTCTTAGAACTCCTGGCTTTAAGGCTGTCTTCAAGTAGCACCTCTTAAAGATTCCTTTCCAGATTCTCCTCAGTTCCAAGTGCTCTCCCCCCAAAATTATTCGGCATTGGCTGCTAGGTGGCATGGTAGGTAGAGCGCTGGGCCTGGAATCAGAAACACCCGAGTTCAAATCCTGCTTCAAACACTTACCACCTGTGCAGCCCTGGGCAAGTCATTTAACCAACACAGATTCCTCATCTGTGGATTAATGTGGATAATGATATCACCTTCCTCCCACAGTTGTCCTGAGGATAAAATGTGATCATATTTGTAAAGTGTTTACAAAGAGCTATTATTCTTACATGTTTTATATTTGCTTACCTATGTCAATGTTGTTTTCTACTAGTAGGATGTAAATTCCTTGTACCAGTTTTTCATTTTTATGTTTGTATTCTCAGCACCCAATAATGCCTGGAACACAGCAGGCACTTAATAAATACTTGGGGTTTTTTTGTTTTGTTTTGGAAGGCAATTGAGGTTAAGTGACTTGCCCAAGGTCACACGGCTAGTAAGTGTTAAGTGTCTGAGGCCACATTTGAACTCAGGTCCTCCTGACTCCAGGACCGATGCTCTGTTCACTTCGCCCCTATAAATACTTGTTGAACTAAATTGAATTATACTCTCCCCAAACCTCCAGTAGTCTGATAATGAATGTTCTAATTCTAGTAGACTATAAGTTACTTGAGAGATAGGACAGTGATTTTTTTTTAATCTTTATATCCCAGTGCCTAGCATGGGACTTAATATTTCTTGGATGGATGTTTATAGGATTAGCAACTGTGAAAAGTAATAAATGCATTCTGGCACAAAAACCTGGTTGACAAGTTCTAAGGATTCCTTTGAATACACTAGTTCCTCTGTTCTTCTTGTTGAACTGAATCTTTACAAAGCACAGGAGGACATGACACTGCTGTAGGCAATGTGAAAGGGTCCCCAACAGAAGGTATCCACAGGCCAACATTAGTACCCCCAACTCTTGCCTTACACTATGTGAAACTTAGTTGCTTAAAATATACTCTACATTTGTACATTAGTACCCACAGCATAGAAA
This sequence comes from Pseudocheirus occidentalis, assembly GCA_028646575.1. Classification (NCBI taxonomy): domain Eukaryota; kingdom Metazoa; phylum Chordata; class Mammalia; order Diprotodontia; family Pseudocheiridae; genus Pseudocheirus; species Pseudocheirus occidentalis. The sequence continues at coordinate 61,714,429 of CM053593.1, forward strand.
TCATGTCTCTTAAATAACTGGAGAAAGATTCATTGCTCATGGTTGGGTCATACCAATATAATAAAAATGATAATACTAAATCAATTTGCATCTGCAGTGTCATACTGTTTAAACTACCAAAATATTTTCTAGAAAAAGAACAATTTCCATCTGAATAAAGGACCAAGAATCTCAAGGAAAATAATGAAAAAAAAAGGTGGGGGAGGGAAGAAGGCCTTCTGTATCAGATTTCAAACTATAGGACAAAGTTGTAATCATCAAACTACATGGTGCTAGTTAAAAATAGAAAAGTTGGTCAATGGAACAAATTAAGTATACAAGATATAAAAAGAAAAGAAGATAGTTTGATAAATCCAAAGACTACAAATAAAAGGACAAAGCCTCATTATTTGGTAAAACTCCTTAGAAAATTAGAAAGCAGTCTGAGAGAATTTAGGTGGGGGAGGGGGGCAGAACGCCTCAAGGCCTCACGAGGACCTCTAGGACCTTTTGACTGAGACTAAGTTTTACAGAACAACTTCTTTCATTAAGGGGATTTGTTCTGTGAAGTTTGGAGTCAGTCAAAGGGCCACACTTGAGGACCTAGAGGGCCACATGGGACCTCAAGGCCATTGCATTGTTTCCAGTTATCCCTACCATTGGTAGACTATGTCTCTAAAATTAGTCTTGGAATATTATCTTACTCTATCCACCCTAGTAAGCTCTAAATGAATACACGACCTAAATATAAAAAAAGTCACACCATAAACAAATTAAAGGAGTAGTGTTAGAGATACCTTTCAAAATTATAGATATGAAGGAGTTCTTGACCAAATCAGGGATAGAGAGGACCACAGGAGATAAACTAGATGATTTTGATTCAATAAAATGTAAAAACTTTTGTGCAGACAAAAATGAATTTAATTAAAATTAGAAGAGAGACTGTTAACTAGGAAAAAATATTTTCAGCAAATTTCTCTGAAAAAAAATTTACTACTCCAAGATATATAGAGAACTGATTGAAATATATCAGAGCTTGTCATTCTCCAGCAGATAAATGGGCAAAGGGTATTAAACGGCAGTTCTCAAAGGAAGAGATTCAAGCTATCAGTGATCATGTGAAGAAACACTTCAAGTCACTTGTAATAAAATGCAGGTTTTAAAAAACCATCTAAACTTCCATTTTACGTTCATCAGATTGGAAAAGATGAAAAAAAATTTTTTTAAAGGAAAATGGCAGTTATTTGAGGGAATGTGGGAAGACAGGCCTTTAATGCCCTGGTTAGTGAAATTCTGAAATTGATCCAGACATCCTGGAAAGCAGTTGGGAACTTTGTCCCAAAAGTCACTAAATTGTACCTACTCTTTGCCAGTAGAACCATGACTAGGCCTAAATTCCAAAGAGATCAAAGGGTGAGGGGGGGGAGGGAAACAGACACATACAGAAATATTCATAGCATCACTTTTTAAAAACAAAGAAGGAGAAATAAAGGGTGTGCCCATCAACTGGAGGAATGGCTGTTACTCCTGTTCCTTCCTGACTTTCTCTATGAATGCCCCAGAAACCTCATTTCACCCTCTGGACTTTACATGCTGGAAGTACCATTTGCCCTACTTAGGCCTCTTCCTCAGATTTGCTAGTTATCTGAGGAGCTTTCATTTTCAGGAGGATGCTCAAGCCAGCCACACCTCTCCAGGTCGTAACTTCTGGTATCCTTTCTCTACAATGCTCCCTTCCTCCTTTTCAGCCTCCTTCCACCATCTGAATGAATGCCAGGGGTGTGTTGGAGTCAACTCCTGAGGTCTGAAAGAAAATAGGTAAGTTATCAATTAGTGCTAAATTTATTGCTTTGTTGATTGTCCAGATCAGAGGTGTCAAACAGGAAGCCACAACGCTCCCCGAATAAACTAGATTAACATGTAATTGGAAATTATTTAGCAAAATAAACAAAAATACAATAAAGCGTAGATAACATTACATTTTAAAACTAAGTCAATCTCGGCCCCTCTGGGATCCTTACTATACGGATTAAGGGATCTTGTTTCTTATATGAGTTCGATACCTCCGGTCGTGAAGAACCAGTTTATAGGACTACAATATTGTAAAGAAAAGAAACTTTGCAAGATTTGAGAATACCGGCGAGCCTTCCCACTGACACAGAGGTGACGGACTCCCGTCAGTCGGTCAACAAGCATTTATGAATGGAATCCTGTATTCTAGGCACTGTGCAAAGCGGGGCGGGGGGGGGGGGGAGGGAGGGGAGGGAGGGGGGCTGGCTACGGCCGTGGTGCAGCCTGTGCCGGCTGAGGCTTCAGGTGCATTTCCAACGCGACTACTTAGCGAATGTATTTGGACTTCATCTGACCATACTTATTCGTAGGTTTGGGGGTTTTCCTTGGGAGGGAAGGGTGAAGGGGAGGAGGATTAGTGAAAGAAAAGAGAAGTTGGGGGGGACGCACAAAGAGAACAGGGAGCGGTTAAATTCTGAAACAAGTTGGTTTGATCCTGTGTTTTAAAAGGTGCACGAGTTTCACACACTATCTTTTTTTATATAAAGGGTCGGTTCCATAGCGATGGTCAGGGGCAGCTAGGTGAAGCAGCTGATAAAGGGTCACCCCTGGGGCTGGGAAGACTCATCTTCCCGAGTTCAAATCAGACACGTCCTAGCTGTGTGACCTTGGGCAAGTCACTTCAATCTCTGCCTCAATTTCCTCATCTGTAAAACGAACTGGAGAAGGCAAAGACAAACGGCTCCAGTATTTTTGCCAAGAAAACCCCAAATGGGATCACGAACAGTCACCCTGAACAACATTCTGATTGCCAAGTTAAGAAAAAAAAAAATTTTAAGCACGTTTTACCAACAGAAAACGTAGAGCGGCAAGTCGCTACAACTTCGCAAACCGGAATTAAAAAGGTCCCTCCCTTCGAGGGAAGGTCTGAAAATATTATCATTGGAGACCAATCCCTCCTCTAGATACTAGCACCCCTAACCACGTGACGGGGGGAAAAGCAGCCCCTCCTCCAACTCTGGAGGCTCCCGGCGGCCCCAACTCCCTTGTCACGTGACCACAACCCCACAGCTTTTACAGAAGGGGCGGGCACTGCCCGTATCACGTGAGAGCAGAGTGCGGAAGTGGTGCTTCAGAAAGGGTGCTTGTGATTGGGCGGTGCCTAGGGGGCGGTGCCACTAGGGGCGGAGGCTTGGGGGGTAGGGGAGAGCCGGCCGGGGAGTCTCGGAGTCTCCAGGCAGGGAGGCGGATGCTGATCAAGTTGGGGAACCTGCGGCCGCCTTCGTTGCGTTCCTCTTAGTGGCAGGCCGCCCCAGCGAGACCGTAGGGCCGGCGGCACTGCGCGCGCACCCCTCGCTGGACCGCCGACCCTTCAGGCCCAGTGAACCTCGGGAGGCGGCGAGAGCGCGGGGCCTAGGAGCCCGGTGCGTGCGGACGGGCTGCGGCGGGGCGGCCGCCGGGACGCCATGTCCATGGAGGACCCCTTCTTTGTGGTGAAAGGGTGAGTATGGCCGTCCGGGGAAGGAGGCCAGGCCCCGCGGCTGTCGCTCGGACATGGACCCACGGAGCCCGCCGGCCTGGTCGGGCGCAGCCCCGGGCACCCTTCTTCGGGGTCGAGCGCTGCTGAGGGGCTGGAGTTCGCAGAGACCCGGGGTCACGCTGATCTGTCAGCCCTGGACGGTGACGGGGGGGGGGGTGCAGAAGTTCGGCCGCCCTACGTGTTCTGAGAGGGAGCGGACACGATCGCGCGTGGGTTCCCCACGTCTAGGAGTGAGAACCACTCATTGCGTCAAAGGAGAGGCCTGTGTCTGCCGCGGCGCCGAAGGGGGGGGGGAGGTGGCGCGGGGGGCGTGCAGTTCGGGAAATTCACTTATGCTCGCGGAACTCGGGGGCACTTCTCAGGCCACAAATTGGGAAGAACGTACGGACCTGCACTGGTGGAGTGAGTGTCCTCACCTGGGAGTTCCCTCTACCTGTGGAGTCACGGGTCCAGCCCCTAGATTGACTCAACTTGAGTAAACTCCCATTGTCTTCAGGACGGAGCCTTCAGTCTTGGTGAGACCACAGACCGCCCAGAAATGTTGGAGCCTGTTTGGAGGGAGGCGTGGGGCGGCTGTGCAGACAACCGGGGTGGGTGGGGGAGCCATTAGGAGAGAGAATGAAAAGCAACCCAATTTGATGGAGGAGATTTTTTTTCTTATTTATATTGAGTAATGCAATGAAAGAGAAACAATCTTTCATACTCAGTAATGATGTTGGAAAGAAAACAGAATGAAACCAGCCAAACCAAACTTTGCACAGCTTTCCAGTAGCAACGGGTATTTTCCCACACTCCTAAAGGAAATGAGCTGTTTTTAAAAGAGAAAACTCTTCTACTTAAACCAGTCTATTTCAGATGTTTTTCCTGTGTTTGCTTTTTCTGCCTTTCTAGTTATCACCTGGATTGATCTTTTAAGTGTCTCAAATTTGTTTTTCCATTAGTTGTCATCTTCTCTGATTATCCAGTTGTTTTTTTGTGTGTTTTTGGAAGGAGACAAAAACCATTTTTTGATTTGACTAAAGCATTTAACAAATGGTAGAAGAAAGAGAATAAGATTATAATTTCTAACAACTTAATTAGCAGGTATATGTTGGAGAGACAGCTTAGTGTAGTGGATAGGAAAGTCACCCTCTCACTACTAAATGTGCTGACCTGCATTGGTAGAAAGTTATTCAGAAGGAAGGAAAAAAACAAAGAAATCATAGTTCTGGTATCTCATCTCTATGTTTTCAGGTGAGAATAGCATCATAGATTTTGAGATAGGAGGTGCTTTGAAGGTAAAAATTCCTATATTTTACAGTTGAAGAAAGTGAAGCACATAGGTTGGATTTGGCCAAGGTCTTGACAGGATTTGAACTGATATTCTTTAAGTGCAAATCTGATCATCTTGCTTGGATAAGAAAATCTGAAAGACGAAAGGGCACCCAAAGTTTAAAACACGTAGCTAACTTTTTATGCTCTTTTGCTTTCTCAGTTGCTATCAGCTTTATTACTAAAGTGAGCAAAGCTAACAGAGAGGTTGTCCTTTTGGCAAGTGCCAATATTTTTACTCTCAAGTGTCATGCACATTTAATCATTATAATTCTTGGGAAGAATACAGTATAAATAGTGCCTTTGAAAGTTCTTTTCCTTTTAGTTAATTTTGTTTCATAAGGGTGGAAAAAACTTGCTGAGTTAAACTTTTGCTTTCTCCAGCCCTTCATTTACTATTGGATTGTTTAAGAAAGTGTATTTTATGTTGTAAAGCACCTCCCTCTCCCCCTCCCTCTCCCCTCCCTCTCCCCCTCCCTCTCCCCTCCCTCTCCCCCTCCCTCTTCCCCTTCCTCTTCCCCTCCCTCTTCCCCTTCCCCTTCCCCTTCCCCTCCCTCTTCCCCTTCCTCTTCCCCCCTCCCCTTCTTTCTCTATCCATCCCCCTCTCTATCTCTCTATTCTCTCCCTCTTCCTCCCTCTCCCTCCCTCTCTCTATCTACACATACACATATACATATTTGTACATATACACACATACATATATATAAATTTCATCTATTTTTATAGCATTTGAATTTTAAGTATTATGTTTAGTTTTCTAAATTAAGAAAGTGGGCTCTAATAAAGATTTCTGGTAATTAGGAATTGGTTGTTTAAGTCATTTGTTTCCCTTCGTTGAGACTTGAGTTGAGTAGAACTAGGCAAGCCTCAGAAGTGTGTAATAATTGGATAAAATTTCAGAGTGCAACAAAGTGCTGTGTCATCCTCACATTGTATTTAGTCAGCCAGTATAGGTATAATGACAGAAATCTAAAACTCACACAGTAGAGTGTTGAGCTGCTCTTTATTTACTCCTTTGTTCATTATTTCAGCCTGTGATGTTAAGGTATTCAGTAGGAAAGCATTTAGTAATACCTTTTCCTCTGTGGAAAGATGAAAGGAATGGATTTTGTCATTCCTTAGTTTTATACATTTGCTTATTTGATGGTAGTTGGATGAACCTCCTTCTAGTCATTCAGCAAGTATGAGTGGATTATTAGAGAGCTTCATATATGCCTAGCATTTTGGTGGGTGTTGAGTGGGATAAAAAAGAAATTAAAGTGTGTTTCCTGCTCTCTAGGATCTTAGGTTGAGGAGATCAGATATACAGTGTACACACAGAATAATGTCAAGATATTAGGAGACAACCTTGTTTTCCAGAGCAAGTTGTGCCTTGAGCTTGGCATAGCAACAATCCTTTTCACTCACTTTCTGGGTGATCTCGCCCTCTGGCAAAATCATGTAATTATTGTATTGCTTTGGTCAGCATCAGTTGTTCTCTGAGCTCAGACATGCACCACACAGATACCCATGTTCTGGTCACGAAGCCCTCCTATGACTCAAACTAGGGGCAGGGCTCTGGCACTTTTGTCTAGATCCCCTCCTTGCTTGCAAGCAGTTTTCCCTCACTTTGAAATTGAACTTCTGTTTGATTCCTAACTCTCCTCCCTCTAGCCTACTTGGCTCTGGCCACCCACAGGTTAGAGGCTGGTTCCCTCCAGTTGACAATGGTTACATCCAAATTAGTGGCCAGATGATATCCCCAGTGCTTAACATATTGCCTGGCACACTTTATTTTGTTGTTGTTCAGTCATTTCAGTCCTGTCTGACTCTTGATGATCCTTCTTGGGGTTTTCTTGGCAGAGATACTTAGAATGGCTTGCCATTTCCTTTTCCTGCTCATTTTACAGATGAGGAAACTGAGGCAAACAGGGTGAAGTGCCTGGTGTCACACAGCTAGTAAGTGTTTGAGGCCACTTTATGGCACATAGTGTGTGATTATTATAGCAGACTGTTGAGTAATAGAGATAAAACCACAAGCAAATAAGACAATTCTGCCCTCAAAGAGCTTACATTCCAATAGGGGAAGATGATGCATAAAGAGTAACTGGGGTACAGAGGACGGGAAGAGACACCTAGGTAGGGGCAAGGTGGCTGGTATGAGGTGAATTCCATAGAGTGAATCAAGGATGGTTGAGGTCTCTCATTAAATGTGGTCTGGGCTAGGAGAAAGACCTCAGGGTGTATATATCTCCAGGGTAAGAAGGTAGCTTGTGAGGAAGCATGAGGTGATGTAGCCTGTGTGCTTGTTTCAGAGAGTAGCAAAGTAGGGAAGAAACTTGGGAATTTGCATTCCATTCTTCAGTGAACCTGAAGAGGAATCAGATGAAAAGTCAGGTGGGCCAATTCTCTAGGACACATGAGGTCCATTTGCCCATACATTAAATGGCCCCGGATTGCTATTAGTTTGGGGATCTGCTTTTTATGTTTTTTCAGTCAATATGCCTGACACTAGTATTTCTGAGTCCCTTCTAATTTGCTTCATAGAATGTGCAAATTAAACTGAAGAACCAGACAATCGAGCTTGTTAGAATTGTATGTAAAGTAAAAGTCAGTAGTCTTCAAGTGCAGGTGAGAGGTTATGAGTTTTGCTTAGAACTGTACCCTTCCAAAGTACATGGATTTTGTGGTATCTCCTTTGGTTGCCCAATGGCATTTTTTGTTCACTCCTGGCTTCTTTGCTGTATTTCTCAGATAGTCGAAGTTGCCACTGAGGTGTTGCACACAGCCTTGAATTATTTTTTTTTCATGTGTATTAGTGCTCTATCACTAACACTCAAGTTAGTGTGGAAGAATAGATCAGTTTAAATCTCCCAGGAAAATAGGAACTAAAGTTTCCTTTCCTTTACTCCTTTTTTAGGAGTAGATTTGGTTTGGCCCACCTGTTGTTTTCCATTTGAATTTCTCTCTTTCCAGATTCATTGTAGAATGGAATATAGGTTCCCAACTTCTTCCCTACCCAGCTGTTAGTGGGGAAGCATAGCCCTTTGTGGTTTTTAAAAGTTTTTTCATTAGTTGAAGTTGGAAGAAATCAGGAAGAGTTTTTAAGTAAATAAGGTAGAAATTAATAATTAAAAAAAGTCTTAAAGCCTATTATAGTAGCTCTTACTAGTTTTTATTGAATTATAGATCTCAGTTCTTAACCAGCTTTCATTGACCCATCTTTTGGTTCTTGTCTTGAAAGTTGATACCTTATCCTGAGTTCAAAGCTAAATTAAACAATTTGAGCGCTTGGTCCAAGGTAAATTTGGATTGGCATGACTCCCCTGGGCTTCAGATCATCCTAACCTAATGTCCCTTTCCACTTGTTCTCCTTTCCTGGAGGTCTTTCTGGTCTTGTGACTCAAAGGTTTGTTAATTTCCCATGTTTGTATTTCTTAATTAAGTTGCTATTTGTGTCTGAGGAAGCATTCTCTCCTTCTTATCTCACTAGTGTAATGTGGTGGAAAGAACACTGTATTTGGAATAAGTAGATCTGGCTTCACATCCTAACTTTGACTGACTTAACTTGCTGTGGGATTGTTGGAAAAGTTGTTTAACCTCTCCAAATCTCAGTTTCCCCATTTGTAAAAAGTTCCTGCATTGTTTACTTCATAGGGTGGTTGAAAAGAAAGTGTTTTATAAACCATGAAGTATCATGCCAAGCATGCCTTACATAAAATTGTCCTGAACAGAGTTATTTCACTTTAACATTGTTTGACTAATCACACATTTTAAAAGGTTTGTCCTTGTGGAACAATTGTTAGCCCTGCACTACTCTTACTTCCCTCAACTTCAACTGTGCTATGCCCCTAAAAATGTGTTGTTATTACAGGGCAGAACAGGCCTTCAATGACTGATTAAGCTCTCTTCTATTCAACTCCACCTACTTCCCCAGGTTCTCCTTAATGATTCATCCCTCAGGTAACAGTTATGACAACACCATTTCTTCATGCATATACAATAATAGATCATTTCTAGGAAAAAAAAAAAGCTTGTCCTGTCTCCATAGAGTATTGATTAAATGCAGCCCATGAAAGAAGCTCTCTCTTGCTTTACAGAAGAAATATATGTTTGAGGAAAGTTGACTGTAACCCTGATTCATTTTCTCTCAAGCTTTGATTTTAAAACCAGAAATTTTTATGGAAACTTTCAAATGTATAAGCTTCTTGTAAGTGTGGCTTGGCTCTAGGATCATAGATTTTGAGGTCTTTCAGTACTATACCTTTATTTTACAAATAAGTAAACATTTATTTGCACAGAACCGTTCTACCCAGCCTTGTGCTAATTCAGCTCTCTGAAGGATACAAAAGTAGTACACCGATTATCTAGGAAGAGCTTGTAAACCTGAAGATTGAAGATCTGTTACAGTGGAATTAAGTGCTGTGCCACTTCTCACCTGTATGACTGTGGAGGCCAGTTACTTAATGTTTTTTCTACCCTTACAGAGAAGTGATTGGATCCTAGATGACCTCTAATAACACAAGGAGGCATGGTTCAGTGGAAAGAGTACTTGATTTGGAAAGAAGGACTTGAGTTCAAGTACCGACTCTGCCATTTACTACATCTCACTAGTGTAATGTGGTGGAAAGAACATTGTATTTGGAATCTGTAGATCTGGCTGTAACCTTGGAGAAGTCCTCAGTTTCTTCATCAGTAAAAAGGAGTCAGACCCCGTGACCACTGAGGTTCTTTCCAACTCTGTAGCCATGATCTTAAGATGTACATGTATAAAGCACTTAGAGAACCTTTCAACATAGGTATAAATCACAGGATTTGATTGGAAAACGACCTCACTGGTCATCTCCTTCAAGCTATACACAAAAGGAATCCCATTGTAATATATCTGACAAGTGTCATCCATCTTCTGCTTGGAAGGGGACTTGGTCCCCCTTTGGGGCAGCCCATTCTACATCTGGATGCTTTTAAATGTTTTCCTGACATCAGGCCTAAATTTTTGTCTCTTTGTAGCTTCCGCCTATTGCCAGTGGTTTTACCCTTTTAAGGCCAAACAGAATAGGCCTAAACTTGAAGATATCTATCATGTTCCTTCTGACTATTCTCCAGGGTACACATGCCCATTTCCTTCAAGCCTCATATAACAGTATAAAATTGTAGTAGAAATATTAGCTTATATTTATTGTTACTGCTGTTATTGCTACAAATCATTGTCGTGTATCTTTTAGTTCCTTTGACTTTTATAAAAACCATGTGAGATCACTGTGCAGTCCTATTTTACTAATGAGAAAACCGAAGCTTGGAGAGGTTAAGCCCAAGGCTGCCAGTCCAAGTTTTTTCCTTCCAAATCTAGTTAGTTCTCTTTCCACTATTACAAGCTTCCCTTAGATGTAGTATGGAGAGTTAGAGAAGGAAAGATGATTGGCTAGTGCAACATAAACTGCACCGTGAGATAAATAGTCCTGAAGGAGCAGAGACCTCAGCAACATATGTGCATTACAGGTTACAAGGCATTGTCCTCACACAGTCTTGTGAGGTAGGGAGCTTTGTCTCCATTTTGCAAGTCAAGAAACTGAGACTTGGGTGTCTTGCCCAGAATCAAGTGCATACTCAGGAAGCTTCATCCTTAATACATGTTGCCACCATAACAGTTAAACTGCAAGGGAATGAGACGGGGACTCCTTTCAGGCAGGGGAAAGAGTTGGGCAAAGGCCTAGAACTAAAAGTAGTTTAACGTAAGAGGAATGTTAAAGAGATTGGCTTGATTCCGTCATAGCTAGTGACAGAAGATTAGCTTGGAGAGTTAAGATGAAACAAGTGTTGGAGGACCTTGAATACCAAGGTAGACCTTGGTCAATAGGTAACTGTTTTAGATTCTTAAATAGGCCACATTAAAAAAAAATGTGTTGAGATTAATTTGGAAGACATGTGTATGATAAAGTGCCATACTTAGAGTCAGGAAGCACCAAGTTTAAATCATCCCTCTAGCAGTAACTGTAGGGACATAAGCAAGTTACTTCCCTGTTCTTAGCTTCAGTTTATTGATCTGTAAAATAGAGATTAGTTTCTTATAGGGTCTTCTACACAGTAATCATAAGGCTCAAGAAAGATGCTTGTGCTTTGCAAAACTTAAAGCACTATATAAGTGTCTGTCATTATTGTTGTTATTGATTAAAAGCCTGTAGACTATATTTTTGTAATATTCGTGTAATCATGACTTTGATTGGGTGTGCTGATTTGGGCAGTAGAGAGAAGAGATACATCTGAGACATCATGGAGGAAAACTTACACAACTTTGTGAGATTATAGGAGTTTGAAGCAAACAGGATATATTTTTTTTTTATTCCAAAGTAGGTGACTGAATGGTGGTATTGTTGGCCAAATCAGGAATTTGGAAAGATAAGCTGGATTTTTGAAGAAATACAGTCACTATTTTCTGAGCATCTATTTATATCCAAGTCATTGTGCTAGGCAGTGTGGAAGATGATTGTTAAGACAAATGGTCCTGGAAACAAATAGAAATACAGGACTTGACCTCAAATGGGAGGAATGAATGGTAAAGCTGGGCTGAAGATGTACTGTGGGGAAGCTGTGCATCAGCTTGAAGACAGAAGTTGAAAGTGCTTTGCCAACCACATTTAGACATTAAAAGGAAGAAAAACCAAAGACAAAAACAGAGAATAAAATAATATGTGGTATTCACAGAATGTTAAAGGAGATGTTTTAAGTTTGAAGGAGGGAATGAGCAGCACTGCCAAATGCATTCAAGAAATCAAGGAGAGCTGAATAAAATCCACCCATTTTGACTAAAAAGATATTATTGGTGTTCTTGTGGAATTATTATTCATTGTGGTTTGTGGAATTATAATGACAGAAACCAGACTGCAGGGTGTTAAGGATAAGAGTTATGAGGGAGTGAAGGTGGGAGGGGGGAAAGTAAATGTTTTCTGTGAAGAGAAACAGGGTGATAGTTGTGTGTATAAATAATCTACATTTAAAGACAGATTAAGTTGAAAAATTGGCATGTAAGGGATTAAGATGGTGACATGGCCTATCACATGTTGAATATCCTATTAGTGACAAAACCATTTTTCTTACTTTAGAATCTCCCTTCTGCCTTCACTCCCCACGTCACAGGAATTTCTCCCATGCCTAGAGTGACTGATTCCTCTCTTCCATTTTTTAAGTATCTACAGTGTCTGACAGATCTGAATTTTAACAGGACCAGTGAATCCAGTAACTTATAGTGAAATATGACAACTTAGAGGTTTCTTAAGGCTTTTGTTTCAAAAGGGAATTTGTACATCCTTTGTAGAAGTGATAATTATGTTCTGTTAAAGAGGGAATGTCCATATTGATAATTTTTGCTAATTTGTGGTTAATTTGAATTGATTTCAGATGTCTCCTTTTAACTAAAAGCTTAACTTCTTTGATCTAACATCCTAATAAGGATTAAAATTAATTCAATCCACCTACTTCCTTTCCTTCTTTTTAAATAAAGATACACTTGAGAGTATATTACACTCTTAGAGTGTCCAAAAGGAGAACGGGCATGAGTAGAACAAAGGTCCTGAGTAAATCCATAAACTAGATAATAACATATTGACCAGTTTACTTGTTCATTGTTAAATCTGAACCATAATAAAGTTCTTTAAACATTCAGTCTGTTCATTGTCAGCAGTGTGGCACAAACCTAGGAACACAGATTTGATTTGGTTTTCTGCCATGGTTGGTTATACCTGTCATGTTCTGTTATCTCATTTGAAAAATTAGCTAAGAAAAGTAAGCCTACAAGTTTTGCCTGAATAAATACCTTGAATTTTTATAAGAACAGATTACTGCTTGTAGCTGCTCAGTTCTTTGGTTAAAAGCACAGCACTAATGAGGCCAAGGTTGTTTGTATTTGTTTTCAGAGCCTCAGTTCATCCCATTCAGCTGGTGCACTTTTTTTTTATCGTTGATTACTGGAGAAATTGTGAAGAGAATTGGCCTAGGTCAGCATAAATCCTCTACAACTACATGGCAAGTTTCATGAATGAAGGATAGCATTTTTTAAATTTCTTTTTTCACTGTTTATAATGATGTTAGATTATTATATTGGGCCCATATTACATTTGGGCAGTCCAATAGGTGCAAAAGCAGTAAAGCCTGATTGAAATATATCAGCTTGTCTGTATGGCTTGATATATGTTTCTTCTTCTTGCAATAGTCCGTATATATCAGATATAGATAGTATATAGCTTGAGTTTTAACCAGGACTAGTGGATAGCAGTAACTTATACATGAAATATGCCAACTTGGAGGTTTCTTAAGGCTTCTGTTTCCAAAGGGAATTTGTATATCCTTGGCAGAATTGGTAAGTATGTGTCCTATAAAGGAGGGAATATTCATATCACATATATGCTGTGTGTGTATATGTTTATATGTGTAGAGACATACATACACATACCTCTATCACTTTTTTGGATCAATATCAATATCATTGATGCATATTGCTAATTCATCTGTAACTTGGAATCTACAGTTATTTGGGGCCTTGAGAGTTGAAGAGACTTGACCAGGATCACACAACTAGTCTGTGTGTATTAGAAGCAGAACTTGAACCTAGGTCTTAATGACTCTGCAGCCAGCCCTCTCTACTCTTTCCTTCTGTTTCTTTGAAGCAATTTGTATATGAGTAAATATCAGTAGTTTTTAAATGACCCACATGTTACAAATCATCACTCAAAGAAAGTGGGTTTCCACTGAGCTGGTAAAATGAAAGAGAATCCGATACAGACATATAGGGACCTCAGAATTCAATTTAGGCTTTTGAAAGACGTGAACAGAGCAGGGACAGGTAATCAAGAATGAATCAAAAAGCATGGCACGCACAGTGCTGGAAGAATAGGGCCAGGATTTCAAAATGAATTGAGGCACCAAAGCAAAGCTAAGGTTGACAGTGGAAAGGGGGCTACTGGGGGTGGGGGAGCTATAATGGATTAAAATAATGGGATTGGAGTTAGAAAGACCTGAGTTCAAATGCTGTTTCAAGCTCTTACTTAGCTATGTTACCCTGGGCAAGTCACTTACCATCTCAGTCTCTATGTCTTCATCTGTAAAATAAGGGGGCTTGGACCTAATGATCTCTATGGTCCCTTTCAGCTCTAAATCTAGATTTTAGATGGTTTAATGTTTAGTTGTGGGGAGGGGACGGTCAAAGGGAGGGAAAGGACTGTAGCTTGGAATGGAGAGAAGACACTTCTGTTTGCTTCTTATTTGCCTCTTTTTCTCCACTAAGGAAAGAATAATCCAGTCTTTTGGGACTAGAAAGGATAAAACAAAAATAATTAATAGTATGTTGGTAAACAAAACAAGTAAGAAGGAACATTGAGCTGCCCTAGATAATTGCCAGCCATGTGGCCCAGATGCTGTAACAGCTGGGGAGATTGGGGAAAAGCCTTGTGTGAGAGGTGACACTTCGGCTGACCTTTGAGTGAGAAATTCTCAGAGGTAGAGGTAAGGAGGGAGGGCATTCTAGACCTGGGAACCTTCTATTCAAAGTCAGGGAGAAGGGAAGTAGGATGTTGAGTGTAAGGAATGGCAAGAAGACCAGTTTGATTGGATGGGAGGGTGTGGGAAGGGAAGGAAAGCCTAGGAATGGTGTTTTGGTTGGGAATGACTCCACTGAGTAATCAGTTACTTTTCCTTTTTTTCAGGAGCAGTGTATTGATTAGATTATCTTTCCTAGGGCAAGAGATGAATAGGGAAGGGTTGGCATGGAGTGTGCATAGACACAGGGTAGATGGAAAAGAGATAGAAAGCTAGGATGGACAGTCAGGGGAAATGAAAGAAAGCACGGCTTGCAGTGGTTCCAAAGCAAAGCTGAGAGAATTGTCATCCTGTGTCTGCCCTCAAGAAGTAAAGTAAATGACCCTGCAGGGAGCTTCTGGAGGGAGACAGATAGCTAGATTAGGTCACTCGGTGGGATTTGAAGTATCAGGAATGCTCTTAAAATACCTAGATTTTAGCAAGTTTTTTGTTGGAGGCTCCCAAACTATCCTTGTAGAAGATAATAATAACTAACATCATATATATATATGGCTTCTTCTCAAAACAAACCTGACTTACGGCTGTTATCTATTTTACAGATATGGGAGTTAAGACTTAGGGGGTTTAAGTTAAGTTAAATAACTTAGCCAGGATTCCACATTGGAGTCAGAGGGCCAGATTTTAACTCAGAACTTCCTGACTCAAACCCCAGTGTCCTGTGAACTGTACCAATAAATTAGGAAGTCAGTAAGCCTGTATTACATATCTGCAACATACAGACAAATATAGACAAGATACATACAAAATAAGTTGGAGATAATCAACAGAGGAAAAGCACTAGCATTAAAAAGAATCAGGAAAAACTGTTTGCAGAAGGTGAGGTTTTAGCTCAGACTTAAAAGAAACCAGAAAAGTTAGGTGGCAGAGATGAGGAAGGAGAAAGTCCCAAGCATAATGGGCAGCAGAATGCCTGGATTTGGAAGCTGGAGTGTCTCTTTAGAACAACAGCACGGTCAGTGTCACTGGATCACAGAGTATTGGGGTAAAGAGAGTGTTAAGGAGTAAGAAGGCTGCAAAGGTAGGAAGGGACAAGATGTATGGAGGTCTTTAAAAGGCAGAGGATTTTACATTTGATCCTGAAGGCAATAGGGAGCCACTGGAGTTGATTAAGTAGGCATGGGGGTGAGGGAGAGTGACAGTCAAACTTAGGTTTTAGGAAGACCAGTTTGACAGCTGAGGGAAAGATGAACTGGAGTGGGGAGAGATTTGAGGTAGAGAAACCAAGAAGGCTATTGTAATGGTCCAGGCGTGCAGTGATGAGGGCCTGCATCAGGGTGATGGCAGTGTCAGATGAGAGAAAGGGGCATGTATGAGAGATAATTGTGAATGTAGAAATGACAGGACTGGATATTGGGCAGGGGGAGGTAAGAGAAAGTGCGGAGTTAAGAATGACACCTAGCTTTTGAGCCTGGGTGACTGAGGGAGGATGATGCTGTCTTCTATACTGTAGAGTCTGCAGTAATAGGGAAAATAGGAGCAGAGGAAGGTTTTGGGGAAAAGTTAACGAGTTCAGTTTTGGGCACGTCAGGTTTAACATGTGTATGAGACACCCAGTTCAAAATGTCTAATAGGCAGTCAGAGATGTTATATACTAGAGGTCAGGATTGGACAAATATAGCTGAGAATTGTGTGCATGACGATTATAGTCAAACCATGGGAGCTGATTAACTCATGAAGTGGAATTATATAGAGGGAAAAGAGAAGATTGCGCAAATCCTTGAGGGCTGAAGCATGCTCATGATTAGTAGAAGTGACGTGGATGAGAACTGAGAAAAGACTGTTGGATTTGGAGATCGTTTCTGACTTAATCATTCAACTGAAACTGTTCTTTCCAAGGTTGCCAAGAGTCTCTTAATTGCCAGATTGTTTGCCTTTTCTCAGTTCTCATCCTTGTCTACAAGGGTACCAATTCTACTACTGCACTGGCACATAGTCCATAGCAAATGCTTATTACTCATCTACAATATTTGACCTTGTTGGCTGTCTTGTCTTCCTCAATACTCTCTTCTTTGGGCTTTGTCTTGGTTTTCCTGTTGGCTAGGATTCATTCTTCAGTCTCATTTGCTGATTCATTATCCGTATCACATACCTCCACACTGTAAGTACCTGAAGGCTCTCCTGGTTTACCTTCTCTTTACTCTTCACATTCTTTCACTAAGTGATCACATTTGCTTTCTTGGGCTTAATTGTTATCTTTATGAACATGACTCCCAGACTTCTATAGTAAGTCCTCATCTCTTTCCTGAATTCTAGTCCCCCATTATTAACTGCCTGTTGGACATAGCAAATTGAATGTCCTTCAGATTTTTGCTGCCATAAAAAGTTCTTTCATAAACATATTTCTTTCACAATCAGCTCAACTCCATAGATGGGCTCTGTCCCACTAGATACCACCATGTGCTTCTGTGGCAAGATGCCATTGCTAATGATGAAGGGAGGAACAAAGTGATCCTCTTTTCCCTTTACTGTACTCCTTAAGAGGAAAAGAGGGAAGAAGAAACTCCTCCCTTTGATCTAGTCTTCTCCAGTGAAACTTCTGCTTGATTTTTTTAGCTCCCATTGAGTCCATCTCAATTTCAGTACAAACTCATTCTCTGTCAATTCTACATTTAATTAATAATTTTTGTCTCTGGCCCCTGGGAAGATTTTTTTCCCTCTATCTTCCCTCTATACTGTATATAAACTGTTGTGTAGTTGAAAGAATAAATTCCAGTTCTACTACTTACTACCTCTGTAACCTTAGGAAAGTCAAACTTAGCCAAATTTAACTCCCTGGATCTCAGTTTCTTCATGTATAAAGTAACAGATCTGGACTAGGTAACCATTAAGACCTTTTCCCCCTCCTGGATCCACTGCATTGTTGTGGTGGAGGAACTTGCATAGCTCAATGAAACTATGAGCTAAACCATATAGGTATGACCTGAATAACATTCCTTATGAATATGAAGTGGGAGTGAGGAAAAGATTTTAGGGATTAGACCTAATAGAAAGAGTACCTGAAGAACAACAGACTTAGGTCCACAATATTGTATAGGAGGCAGCAACAAAAAACATCCTCAAGAAAGCAAAATGGCTGTCTGATGAGGCTTTACAAAGAGCTGAGGAAAGAGGGACAGGGAAAGGAGAAAAGGAAAGGTTCCCTGAATGAAGAATTACAAAGAATTTCAAAGAAACTTAAGATTTTCTTAAATTAGCAGTGCAGAGTAATAGAAGAAAACAAGAGAACTCTTTTGGGAAACTGTAGTTTTTTTTTCTAATTTGATTTGTTTATTTACTTTTAGTTTACAAGTTTCAGTTCCACAATCTCTTGAGTTTCAAATTTTCTCCCCTCCCTCTCCACCATCCCCCACTCCCCCATGGTGGCATGCAATCAAGTATTGGATCTGAAATATTTTCAAATTGGACATTAGTCTGATTGTATTGAAGGGTTGTAACCAATGGAGTGAACAGTGGGAAAAAAAGAAAGAGAACCAAACATGAAAAAGAACAATAGCATGTAGATTGTTTCAGTCTCCATTTAAACTCTGTTCTTTCTAGATCTTTCTCTAAATGTAGATATGTCCTTCCATCCTGAGACTTGTAGTCTTGTAGAGTTGTCTTATAACTATACGTTGCTGAGAAGAGTCCAGTTTGTCAAAGTTGGTCATCACACATACGATGTGTCTGTGATTGTGTACAAATTTTTCTTGGTTCTGCTCTTCTCACTTAACATTAGTTTGTATAAGGCTCTCCAGGTGAATATGAAAACGGTCTCCTCCCCATTTCTTATAGCACAATAGTATTCCATTATATTCATATGCCACAGCTTTTTTAGCCATTCCCCAGTCGATGGGCATCCTCTTAATTTTCAGTTTTTTGCCACCACAAAGAGAGCTGCAATAAATATTTTTGTGCATATGGGTCTTCCTCCCACTTCTATGATTTCTTTGGGGTACAACCCCAGAAGTGGTATTACTGGGTCAAAGGATATGCAATTATTTATAGCCCTTTGGGCATAGTGCCAATTTGCTCTCCAGAATGGTTGTATCAGTTCACAGCTCCACCAACAATGCATTAGTGTTCCAATTTTTCACATCCTCTACAGCATTTGTCATTTTCCTGTTTTGTCATCTTAGCCAATCTGACTGGTGAGATGTGGTACCTCAAAGTTGTTTTGATTTGCATTTCTCAAATCAATAGTGATTTAGAGCATTTGGAAAACTGAAGATATTAAGAGAATGTTTCGTGCAAAATTGAACATGATAAAAGACAAAAATGGTAAGGACTTAACAGAAGTAGAAGAAATTAAGAAACAGTGGTAAGAATATACAGAAGAACTATATAAGAAAGACCTTATTAACTTTACTGATGACCACAAAGCTATGGTTACTGATCTAGAGCCATACGTTCTGGAGAACAAAATCAAGTGAACTCAAGAAACGTTGCTAACAATGAGACTAGTGGGGGTGATGGAATTCCAGTTGAACTATTTAAAATCCTAAAAGATGATGCTGTTCAAGTTCTGCACTCAGTATGCCAGTAAATTTGGAAAATTCAACAATGGCCACTGGATTGGAAAAGGTTAGTTTATATCCCAATCCTAAAGAAGGGCAGTGCCAAAGAATATTCAAACCATCAAACATTTGCACTCATTTCACTTGCCAGCAAGGTTTTGTTTAAGATTCTGCAAGCTACACTTTGACAATATGTGAATCAAGAATTACCAGAAGAACAGGCTGGTTTTCAAAGAGGCAGGAACTAGAGACCAAATTGCCAACAATTGCTGAATTATGGAGAAAGCAGGAGAGTTAAAAAAAAAAATCTACTTCAGCTTCACTTACTTCACTAAAGCCTTCAACTGTGTGGATCACCCACAAATTGTGGTAAGTCCTGAAAGAAATGGGGGTACCAGATCTTACTTGTCTCCTGAGGAACCTGTATGGTATGTGGGTCAAGAAGTAACAATTAGAACCAAATATGGAAGAACTGATTGATTTAAGATTGGAAAAGCGGTACATCAAAGGCTGTATTTTGTCACCTTTTTTATTTGACTTATATACAGAGTATTCAGGGCCATCTCTACTCATCCTGACATATCTGGCCCCTGGGCCCAGATGACTCCAGAGGACAAAGTGAGGCTGGTGACTTTGCACAGCCCTCCACTTAAATCCAATTCACTTGCATGTCAGGCATCACCTTCATGATGTCATGCTCCTCTTTGAGAACAAAGGACAAACAACAACACAAAGAGTATAGCATGCAAAATACCAGGCTGGATGAATCAAAAGCTGGAAATTAAGGTTGCCAGGAAAAATATCAACAGTCTCAGATATACAGGTGATACCACTCTGGTGGCAGAAAGTGAAGAATTAGGAAGCCTCTTGGTGAGCATGAAAGAGGAGAGTGTAAAAGTTTGACTTGAAGCTTAACAACAACAGAAAAACCAAAACCTAAGATCATTGCCTCTGGTCCCATTACTTCCTGGTAAATAGAGGGAAAAGAAATGCACACAGTATCAAATTTCACATTTTGAGGTTCAAAGATCACTGCAGATGGTCGGTGACTGAAGACATGAAAATAAAAGACGCTCCTTGCAAGGAAAGCTGTGGCAAGTCTGGACAGCATGCTAAAAAGCAGAGACAAAGGTCTGTATAGTCAGAGCTATGTTTTTTCCAGTGGTAATCTATTACTGTGAGAATTGGGCTATAAGGAAAGCTAAGCACCACTGAATCAGTGCATTCAAATCGTGGTGCTGGAAAAGACTTTAGAGTTCCTTGGACGACAGAAATATCAAATCAGTCAGTACTTAAAGAAAATAATTCAGACTACTTATTGGAAGAACAGATACTAAAGTTGAAATGTGAATATTCTGGCCACAGAAGGAGAAGAAGGGACTCACTGGAAAAGATTCTGATGCTTGGAACAATTGAAGGCAAAAGGAGAAAGGGATGGCAGAGGATAAGATGAATAAATAGTGTCATGAAAGCAGTGAGTATGAGTTTGGACAGACTTTGGGAGATAGTGGAGGATAGAAGGACCTGGCATGCGATAGTCCATGGGGTCGACTCTCCATGAAAATTTGGACACAGATGAACAGCAACAAAGGTCCTTTCTAGCTATAAATCTGTGATCTTATATCCAAAATGGAATTCATTAGCTCCTCCTCTCAGCCCACCCCTCTTCCAAATGTCCCTGTTAAGAGATTTTAACCCAGAGTTACAATTTCAATGTCATCCTTAACTTCCCCCTCATCTCACCTATAAAAACTGTTGCCAAATGTTGCCATTTTTTCTCCACATCATTTTATATGTTTGCTTCTCTCCAGTCCCATAGCCGCCACCCTAGTTCAGGTCCCCATCACTTTTCACCTAGACTATTGTAATAGCCTCCTTATTCACCTCTTTTCCTTACATGTTTTCCCATTCCAATGAATCCTCCACACTCCTAAAGTGATTTTAGTAATGTACTAGGCTGACCACTCCCTTTCTCAGTAATCTCCAGTGAGTCCCTCTTTATGATGAAATATAAGCTCTCTGTTTGGCATTTAAACAGAGAAATTTAAACAATTTCTTAAGAAATTGGTTTCAGGGGCGGGGCCAGGATGACGTCGTAGAAGCAGCAAGGTTTCACAGCTCCCACACAGCCACTTTACATACCCATAAAATATGACTCTAAACAGACTATAGGGCTTCAGAACTCACAAAAATACAGAAAACACATCTCTCGCTGAAGGCAGCTAGGTACAAAGGGCTCATCGCAGCAGGCTGGGAGCCAAAACCAGTCCAGCCTGAAACAGTGGCCACGCCCCAGGGCAGTCAGGAGGAGCCACAGCTAGAGTCTTCAGGAGAGTGGATCGGCGGCACGTGTGGCAGTTTCCAGATTTATCAAGCCAGGAGAAATAAGGCTAAAAGAAAGGTCAGTGGAATTCAGCTAAATTTGGGGGAGAAAAGCAGTCTGGCTGAACTGCTCCCAGAGCAAGGAAGCAGTAGAAGCGGCAGTAGTGGCAGAAATGGCTGCAAGTGGCAACCGCCTCCACTGGGCTGCTTCAGAGCTCCCGGCCTGCAGATTGCAAGGGGATCAAGGCAATTGATCAGAGGCCAAGTGCTCTTGTGTTGAATAGCCTGGATCCAGATTGTGGTCTTGGGTGGTGGTCCTGGGGTGTGTTTTCAGCGACCCAAAGCTGGTGGGGGCTGCAGCACCCCCCTAATAGCTCCCACAGCTGTGAAAACTCCAGCAATTTGGGACAGAGCTTTCCTCCCTGGAAACAGAGTTCCACAGAGCTAAAAAATTACGCAATTAGTTGACTGGCCAGTATGAGCAGTAAAAGGAGGCAAAGTAAGAACAATCAAACTCTAAAATCCTTTTTTGGGGACAAAAAGGATGAAAGCATGGAATGAGAGGAAGACACCACAGTCAGAACTCCCACACCAAATGCTTCTAAGAAACATGAAGATTGACTACAAGCCATAGATCAACTTAAAAAGGAATTCAAAAATCAAATAAGAGAAGTAGAGGGAAAATTGGGAAGAGAAATGAGAATGATGTGAGAAAATCATGAAAAGAGAGTCAACAACCTGACTGAAGAAAATAACACCTTAAAGAACAAATTAACTCAAATGGCAAAAGAGGCCCAAAAAGCCAGTGAAGAGAATGCCTTAAGAAGTCCAATTTGCCTGATGGAAAAAGAATCTCAAAAGCATTCTGAAGAGAATAATTCCTTCAAAACTAGAGTGGAACAAATGGAAGCAAATGACTTAATGAGAAACCAAGATACTTTTAAACAGATACAAACAAATGAAAAAATAGAAAGCAATGTGAAAAGTCTCCTTGAAAAAACCACTGACCTGAAAAATAGATCCAGGAGAGACAATTTAAAAATTATTGGTCAACCTAAAATCCATGATCAAAAAAAGAACTTAGAAAACATCTTTCAAGAAATTCTCAAGGAAAATTATCCTGATATTTTAGAATCAGAGGGCAAAATAGAACTTGAAAGAATTCAGTGATCACCTCTTGAAAAAGATCCCCAAAAGAAAATTCCTAGAAATGTTATAGCAAGGTTCCAGAATCCCCAGACCGTGGAGAAAATATTACAGGCTGCCAAGAGGAAACAATTTGAATACTGTGAAAACACAATTAGGATAACCCAGGATCTGGCACCTTCTATATTTAGGGATTGTGAAGGGCCTGGAATATGATAATCCGTAGATCAAGGGAGTTAGGATTAAAACCAAGAACTATCTACCCAGCAAAATTGAGTATAATGTTCCAGGGGAAAATATGGTCATTCAATGAGGTGGAGGACTTTCAAGCATTCTTGCTGGAAAAAAAAAACAGAACTGAACAGAAAATTTGACATTCAAGCACAAGAAGCATGAGAAAGTAAACATGGGAAAGAAATCATAAGGAACTTATCAAAGTTGAACTATTTACATGCCAATATGGAAAAACGATAATAATAGCTTATGAAACTTTTCTCAGTATGAGGATAGGTGAAGGGAATACAAATGTGTGTGTGTGTATACACACCACATATATGTATATATACACACATATATATGTATGCCTACACGTATGTCTATATAGGAGGGTATATATGCGTATGAATACATATCTGAGCATGTGTGTATATGTGTGCATAGAGTGTACAAGATCAATTGGATACAAAGGGATGATACTTTAAAAGGTGAAATTCTGAGATGGGAAGATTAGAATGAGAGGAGACAGGGAGAGACAGAATGGGGTTAATCATCCCATATGGAAGAGGCAAGGGATAACTGTTACAACTTTACTTCATTTACTCTCATTGAATATGGCTTAGGGAAGGAATGGTATAAACTCTTAACTGGGTATCTTGCCACACAGGAGAGTAGGGGGAATGGAGATTAGAGGCAGGTTGATGGAGGGGAGGTCAGGGTCTGAGAGAGGGTTGCTGGAAGCACATACTTCAGTAAAGGGACAGGGACAAGGTAGAGAATAGAATGGGGGTGGGGGTGGGGGGCGGAATAGGAAGAAGGGTCATATAATCAGTCTCTCACAATATGTCCACTGTGGAGATGTCCTGCATAATTAAACACATACAGCCTGTATTGAATTGCTTGTCCTTCCAGTGGGGGTGGGTGATGAGGGAGAAACCAAAAGAATCTAGAATTTAAAGTTCTACAGTCAAATGTTAAAAAAATATATGTATAATAATAATTATTATTATTATTAACTACATGGAACTGGGAATTAAGATATACAGGCACTGGGGTAGGGAGACTCATCCTGCCCTACTAGAAAGTTAGAGGGGCATTGGAGGAGGACATAGGAGAGAGCAGATTGGGGGGAGGGGCTTTACAGGGGGATCATTGTTTTGGGGTTGGGGAAGGGGAAAGACAGGGAGAAAATTTGTAACTCAAAATCTCATGGAAATGAATGATGAAAGCAAGAAAACAAACAAAATAAATAATTAATTAATTTTTTTGAAAAAGCCTTGAAAATCTTTCCAAAATGCTTTTCACTTTTTAGAGATAGCATATGATGGACAATAAAAACCCATGCAGGTTTAAAATTTAAAAAAAAATTTATTTCAATCTCCATTTCTAGCCTTGTTACATATTACTCTTCTTCATATATCTTCCAGGCCAGATAAACTGGTCTTATTGCCCCTCATGCTTTTTTTCTTCTCTTCTCTTTCATTCCTGTGTGTTGTACTGACTGTCTACCATACCTTGAATTTATTTCCTCTTCTCTTTTACCTCTTAAAATTCCCTAATCTTTTCCAGGTCTTGGTTCAAGGATAATCTTCTAAATAAGACCCTTCATTGTACCCCTCTTGACCTCTTTCTGAATTCTGGGCTTCAAAATCATGTTTTTGCAGTTGTCTCATCCTGGAATTTCCCTCAACACCTGCAGCCTCTTAGCTTTGGAACATCCACCCACCCCTTTGATCTTCTCAAACTGAGATATCCCTCTACAAGCCCCATGTCCTTCTCCCATTGGTGAAGTTTAGGATCTTCATTTTGAGGAGAAGCCAAAGCCAGCCTTCATTCTCTTGACCTTGCTCTTGAATTCTGAACTTAAAGACCTCCCTCTATGCTGGGTACCCTCTTCTCCTTCTTCATCCCCTCTCCATTTCCCTTTTGTGTATTTTCTTCTCCCATTAGAATGTAAGCTACTTTAGGGCAGTGATTATCTATTAATTAAACTCTGTTTGTTTGTGTATGTGTCCCTAGTGCTTAGTGCAGTGTCTGGCACATAAGTGTTTAATCTTTATTTTCTTCTTTCCTTTTTTTTTCCCCTATCTGTGGGTATAGCATATGACTATGTCCTTGACTCTCATATCTTTTCTTTTTTTCCTCCTAGTTTTCTCCTTAATCCTCATGCCTTCATTTATCCCCTTTGTGGAAATGATTCCCAGATCTCTATGTATAGCCCCAGTCTTCTCTTGAACCCCATTCCAGTGTCACCAGCTGCCTAGTGGACATTTCCAAATAATTGTTCCATATAAGCAGCTCAAACTCAACATGTCCAAAACTGAACACGTAATCTTTTCTCCAAAACTCTTGCTAATCTCTCCATTTATGTTGAGAACACCACTGTCCTTCAAATAACACAGGTTTGTACGCCAGGAAGAATCTCCTTATCTCTTTCCCATTGTAATTTAGAGCCCGCTTTCTGAGGCTGGGTGCTCTCTGAGCACCTCCCAGACCAGTGGTCCTGCCTCTAGCCTAGTCGCTATAGCCATCAGGAGGGGAAGCAACCTCTGTGGAAATGGGACTTCTCTAATAGTTGAGGTTGTTTTTTTTTTCCTGATATGCCAGCCATCCTCACCAAATGCCTACTAACCAGGTAAACCTGCTTAGCTGAAGCTTCAGAGTACCCTGAGGGAGAGATTAAAGGCAGCTTGTGCCAGGCAAATCAAACCACTACCACCACTTTGACTACCACCTCCTCTCAGTCCCAGAACCCAATAAACAGCAATATTTATATGACCACTGCTCTTCTTCTAGTCTAGATTCTGTATCATTTAGGAGAGTAATGGCTGCGGGAAAGGGACCTATCAGACCTGCCAGTACCAGCCACTAACCAGTTGCTACCAGAACACAAGTGAGCCCAAGAGTCCTGGGAATAGCAGCAGCATTCAGACCAATGGCTTCAAGCTTATTCTTTGCACCATCAGTAGGGGAGGCAACCCTTGTGCAGATGGCACCTAGCGACTGCTTCTGTGGGGGCTAGAGCCCCAGCTTCCTCAGCAGCTGCAACTATGAAGACTAATTCTTGAGACTAAAGACCTTGGCATTCCAATAATTCAATGTCAGAAACTGATAAGATTCTGTCACTGGAAAGAAGATGCATTATTATCTGCTTTGCTGCTGTACTTGCGACTTAAACCTATATGTATTCTCTCCCTGTTTAGAATGTGAGTTCCTTGAGTAGGGATTGTCTTGCTTTTCTATGTGTATCCCCAGCTCTTAGCATAGTGCTTTGAACATAGTAAGTACTTAATAAAATGTGCGTTTATTCATTTATATCATCTGGAACCTAATCACTTTGCCCACTAGCAAATCTTCTTTAGCCTGGAAGATATATGAAGAAGAGTAATATGTAACAACCCAGTCATTTTGCCCACTAGCATATATTCTTTCTCTCCCCACCCACCCTCTCTTTTATGTGTTGTCTTTCCCTGTTAGAATGTAATCTCCTCAAGGTTAGGGATTGTCTTCCTTATTTATGAATATTGGGTTCCTCAGCCTGGCACATTGTGAATGCTTAATGGTTTTGTTTTATGTTGTTTTATTCATTCATCTTTAACTCTTTCTCCTACTTCTTCTGTTGACTCAGTTGTTCATTTTTGTTTATTCTGTCCACATGTCATCTCTTTTATTGATCACCTGCTCTCCACTCATCACCCCTTGGATTATTACTGTAGTCCCTTAATACTTGTATCCTCCTGTAGTCTTGTATCCTCCTGTCTCTCCCCTCCCCAAGCAGCCTATGACTCCGGCCACCTCACTCCACTGCTTATGAAGCTGCAGTTGTTTTCTTTTTTCTAGGATAAAATACAGATTCTTCTATTGTTTGAAACCCTTGATCATCTGGCTCCAACCTACCTTTCCAGACTTACTGCATGTTCCTCTCCTTCACTGTTATTTTCTAGCCGAACTTGTACTTGCTGCTCTCTGATAGGATATTTCCTCTCCCATCTCTGTGTCTTTGCATAGACTGTCCCCATTCATGGGATGTAGGGCCCCGTCCCTCATATTTGCCTCATACAATCACTAGCTTCCTGCAAAACCCAGCTTGGGTGCCACCTCCTGCAGGAAGCTCCTCACAGTGTCCACAATTGCAAGTGCCTTCCCCTTCAGAATAACAACAATAAAAGCTAGTGTTTCTGTTGTTAGCTAAGCATTGTGAAACACTTCTCTGTAAGATAGGTGTTATTATTATCACCTCTGTATGCTTTTATTCACATTTTACAGATGAAGAAACTGAAGCTGAGAAAGGTTGAATAACTTGCCTGTAGTCACACAGCTAAATAAGTGTAAAAGGCAGGATTTGAACTCAGGTCTGGGCCACTTAGCCGACTTTAATTTTTTAGGTATATGTTGTTTCTTTCTAATAGACTATATGTTTCATAAGAGTAGAAGCTATTTCATCTTTGCCTTTGTATCACAGTGCCTAGCATGGTGCTTGGCATATAATAGGCTCTTAACAAATGCTTTTTGAGTTAAATTGAAATATTAGGATAATCTCTTTTTGTGTGACTGAATTTTACTGAACCATGTGGTATTTGGGGTGTGATACAGTTAGCACAATGTCATCTTCAATTTGAAGATGGTAATTTGCATATGATAAACTTTTTTAAACACTAAGGGATCAAACAATATCAGTCAATGAGAAAGCCTTTCTGTGGGGCCTGAAAAATGCTTTGGGATGTGAGACTGACTGAGAATGGCCATTTAAAAGTTTTATCTCATATTTTATTAGAAAAAGAGTAGTCCTTTTATCACATTTGCATTGTCTCTTTCATTCTTTCGTCTCCTCCTTTCCTTTTTTTTTCTGCAGGGAGGTACAGAAAGCAGTCAATACTGCTCAAGGGTTATTTCAGAGATGGACAGAACTCCTCCAGGATCCCTCTACAGCAACAAGAGAAGAAGTTGATTGGACCACCAATGAGCTCAGAAACAACTTGCGAAGCATAGAATGGGACCTAGAAGATCTGGACGAGACAATCAATATCCTTTAACGTGTTTTACTAGTGGCTTGCCAATGCACAAATCTTTCTCTCGTCATTTCCTTAATTATGTAATATGATTTCCTTCCACATCCCATGATTTACTGTTTCTTGGATCATAGTATGATCCAAAATGATTGACAACTGATCTAAGTAGTTAGTAGTAGTCATGTTCATTTACTGTAAATGAAGAATTCTTATAGTTAAAGAATCCAAAAATAATTCTTTATTTTCCGTCTATTACTATGAAAAAAAGATCCACTAGAGAGAGAAATCCAGTTACTCAGTGACTACTAATACATTTAACTTTTTAAAATAACATATGGTTTGGCAGTACAATGATTTTAAAATACAGATGGTGTCCACTTTAAATGCACTTAACCAATTTTTTTTTTACCATAAATACTTCCCATTCATTACTTATAACAGTAATATCAGTGGCAGTCCTAGCACATTAAGTTCTGAGGGGTTTTGAGAAGGAGAATGGTGTGAACAGAACTACCCTTTAGGAATATTTGTCTGACTCTTTTATATTGAAAGCTGGAATAACTATAGATGGAAAGATAGACTGTCAGAATAGTATAGGTGACAGGTAAAGGTGGAAGAAAGTACATGAACTATGGTGCTGCCTTTTGGATTAGAAAGAAGACAGATTCAGGACCTTAGCATAGGTAGAATTGGCAGGATTTGGTGACTGTGATGGTATATAGGAAATTGAAGGTGTATGAATAATGCCAAGGCTTCAAGGCTTGGTGCCTTTGCAGAATGAATGGTGACACCATTAACCACCTTCTTCAGTAGAGTAGTCAGGAGGAAGACCTGGTTTGTAAAAAGCTGAAGGAGAAGAGAGTAGAGAAATTAATTTTGGTAATGTGAGGGGCATAAGCAGCAAAACCATGTAAGAGCTATAAGCTGCAGTTGCAAACGCAGGAAGGACTAAAGTTTTGAAAATCTTTGAGGACTGTCAGTCATTTAAAGAGAGGTAAGGATTAAAGCCACAGAGATGAGATTATAAAAGGATGAAGTATAAAGAGAAGACATTTGAGGATAAAATTTTGGGAAATGTCAGTACTTAGGAATAGGGGAAGAAAAGACCCAGAAAAGAAACTGAGGAGATATAGTCAGAGAGATAGGAGAAGAATCAGTATAGTAAAGTATCACACAAGCCAAAGGAGAAAGGGGGTGGTGGGCAGTAGTGGCATGATAGAGCAAGCGTATATCCCTTTCTCTCCATGAGCACAGCCCCCATCACGGTGCATCCCCTTATCACCTTACACGTGGATGTTTGCAGTTTGCTGGGTGATCTCCCTACCTCAAGTTCCTTCTCACTCCATTCCATTTTCCACTCATCAGCCAGAGGGATCTTTCTAAAGTGCAAGTACAAGCATATTTACTCCTTCAGTGGTCTCTGTTACCTCCAGGATCTATATAGCCTTTTATTTGGCTTTCAAAGGCTTTCACAACCTGGCTCTTTGCCACCTTTGCAGTCTTACACCTTACTCCCGGTTCATACTCTACCACTCAGTCCCACTGACCTTTTTGCTGTTCCTTAAGCAGGATATTCCATCTCTGGACACTATGTTTTCACTGGTTGTCACCTCTGTGCCTGGAATACTTTTCCTCCTCATCTTTACCTTCTAACTTCTGAGGCATCCTTCAAGATTCAGTTCAAATACTACCTTCTGAAAGAGGATTTTCTGGTTCTCGTCATTTGCTAGAGCCTTTCCTTTCAGACTGCTTTCTGTTTATACTGTTTATATCTTGTGTGGACATAGTTGTGTATGTGATCTCTGCCCCATTTGAATGTGGGCTCCTTAAGGGCAGGGAACATGTTTTTGCATTTCTTTGTATACTTAGCTCTTAGCACAAGGGTTAGCCCATAGTAAGTGCTTAATACATGAGATATCAGCAATCTCATATATGAAGATGATACTGTTTTGATGTCAGAAAGTGCAGAGGAAGTAAGAAGCCTTGTGATGAGGGTCAGAGAGAGTGTAAAAGCTGGCGGGAAGCTTAACATCGAAAAAACCAAGATCTTGGCAACCACTCCTATACCTCTTAGCAAGTAGCAGAAGGAGAAATGGGAGCTGTGTCAGATTGTTTATTCTTGGGCTCAGAGATCACTGCAGGTAGCAACTGTAGCCATGGAATTAAAGGACACTCACTCCTTGGAAGGAAAGCTTTGGCCAACCTGGACAGCAGACTAAAAATCAGAGACCTCACCTTGCCAACAGATAATCGAAGCTGTGGTTTTTTTAGTAGCAGTGTGTGTTTTTGAGAGTTGGACAAGAAGATGAGCTGAGCTCTGCAGAATTAGTGCCTTCGATTGGTGGTTCTAGAGAAGACTTTTGAGAGTCCCTTGCATAGCAAAGACAGACCTCGTTGGAAAAGACACTGATGTTGGGAAAGACTGAATGCAAAAGGAGAAGAGGATGGCAGAGAATGAGATGGATGGATCGTGTCCTGCAGATAGTGAGCATGAACTTGGACAGACTTCAGGAGATAGTAAAGGATGGAAAGATCTGGTGTGCTGGGGTCCACGGGGTCACAGAGTAGTACGACTGTATGACTGAACAACAGCAGAATGAATGTGTATTGACTGACTTATAAGGACCTAGAGAAGGTAATTAAATTGAGGAATTAGGAAGTCATTGGTGATCTTTTAGAGAGCAATTTCAGTAGAACACTGAGTGAATGGTAAAAGAAGCTATTTAGGGGAGTGAGTGATAGAAACAAAGGAAATAGTAGAAATGGAAAGTAGCTTAGATTTCTTTTTAGTCTGTCCCCCTTCTCCAGCATACTTGTAGCCTTGAGGGAAGCCATGGGGGGACAGTAAGAAATGTAGACTGTAGAAAAGATTTTGAACAGTTGTTAGGAGTAAAGCAAAGGTTCAGTAAAGCAGTTGCTAAGCAGTCATGATACCCATATAAAGTTTAAGAAGAGTTTACTTCTAGATAACACTTTCCTTACAGCTTTGTGGTATAGAGTAGCATAAACATCACCCTGCTTTATAGGTAAGGAAAGTGATGATGAGAAAATTTGGTAATGTATGGAGCCCGTGTCATACACTTGGCTCATTCTTTCTAGCAAAGCTTAGCAGAGATAGGAGATGGTAGAGTTAGCTACTATTTGCTGTTGGTAAGGTGGGTAGAATGAAAATTCAAACGGCAAGAGATGGTGGGATTCTAGGATACCAATGAGAGCATTGTTTGTGATGGCTGCCCAAAGGGGCCAGGTTAGGCAGTGCCAAGAGGGAGAACAGGAGGAATCAATGAGCTCTGGACATCTAGACAAAAGTGAAAAGTGATTTTAGTAATAGAGAATGTGTGAGGGAATAAAGAGGATACATATTTGAAGAAGGAAATGAAAGAGACTATGAAAATCACCTTAATTTCTATCTTCTCCTACCTATTTAATATAACAAATGGCTATTCAGTCAAATTACATGATGTTAAAAGATGCCACAGTGTACTGTTGATGCTTATTTCATTAGGAGGTTCTAATATCTTGACATTCTCATTTTAAAAATTTGATTCAGCTTTGATTACATGCCACCATGGGTGGGGGGAGAGAGGGAGGGGAGAAAATTGGAACTGAATCTTGTAAACTAAAAGTAAATAAACAAATCAATTAAATAAAAAATTTGACTTAACAAATACTTTGCAGCGAATGCTCCTACAAAGTATGTTCCTTTGCAAAGTTGGTTTTAAAGATTGTTCACACAAAGGATGTGTCCTTTAATTTTGACATGTTTGTTTGACCAGAATTTTGTTGACTCTCAATGCTGACTTTATTTACATTGTTGTAGACAGTATGTGTTGTTCTTCTGTTTCTACTGTTCAGTTTGTAACACTTCATACATGTCTTCTTGTATTTCTCAGAATTTTTTTATGTTCCAGATTCAAAGATTTTTAAATTTAGAGACTCTTGGGAAACCAAATAGAGATCTTAGAGACCAATCACTTTTAGTCAGATTCTGTACCATCACCCTCCATTTCTGTCATGAAGTCAGCTTTTCTAAGTTATCCCTCTTAGTCTCTTTTTAAGGGATTTAGGAATTATTACTTGGGCAACTCTACAAGTCTCAGGATGGAAGGAGATACCTATATTCAGAGAAGGATCTAGAAAGAACAGAGTTTAAATGGAGACTGAAGCAATCTACATGCTTTCACTCTTTTCCATGTTTGGTTTTGTTCCTTTTTTCCCATTGTCTATTCCATTGGTTACAACCCTTCAATACAACCAGACTAATGTCCAGTATTTGCAGTGAAAGTATTTGCAGATTCTATACTTGACTGCATGCTGCCATGGAGGGTGGGGAAGAGAGGGAGGGGAGAAAACTTGAAATTCAAGAGACTCTGGAACTGAATCTCGTAAACTAGAAGTAAATAAACAAATCAATTTAAATTTAAAAAAGAAAAAGAAAATTTTTATTACTTGGGTTATGGACATGAAAAGTTTGATAATCAATGGCATAGGTTGATTATATTAGACTTGTGCTTAATTCCACTGAATTTATATTACATTCATGTGAGAGATTACTTACATTAAGAAATAAGATCCTGAGTTTGTGTAAAATTTTAATGAAAGTTAAGTTACTTTATCTTGACTGCTGACCTACGCATAGTTGAAGCAAATCCTCGAAAATTCAATCTTGATGCAACTGAACTGGGTGTAAGAAAAGCCTTCATTACAAGCACACGGCAAGTTGTCAGGGTAAGGAATGTGATCTTGTTCTTTTGTGTTGGAAACAGGTAATATCTTGGATACCTTTCTCTCAGACAAAAGCTAATAGTTCTAAAGCTGAAATCACCTTTCTTTTTGAACCAGTTTACTAACAAATGCTAATTTTTGAAATATGTTTCTTTGACAAAAAGGCTGTTTTTAGTGTAATCAGATTTATTTTATAGAACAGAGAAAAGACTATAGCTAAGGATGTGTCTGCTAGCTATGGGAAATTTTCTTTAAAGGAGTCTTTATCTATTCTCTTTTGTGTCTCCTACTTTCCAGAACAATGGAAATGTGGATTGGGGAAACCACAGTTGTTTTCTGGGTTGAGTGAAAAATTGTTGAATATTTGAAGACCAGCTGGTATTTTTTTAATGGCTGCTTTTTCCTCTGGCTAACTTACTTTTAGGAATCCACGTTAATGACATTTGCATTTGCAACTACTGGTCATCTTTTAAGGAACAATTATTGTATATTATTTTATTTAACTATTTATTTATTTATTTGTTTTGCCCAAGGTCACACGGCTAGTAAGTGTTAAGTGTCTGAGGTCTGATTTGAACTCAGGTTCTGACTTCAGGGCCAATGCTCTGTTCATTGTGCCACCTAGCCGCCCTGGAACAATTATTTTAAATCAGTAGTCAATAAGGAGAGTAAAACAATGAACCAACAGAACCATTTAGTCCATACTTAACCATGGACTGACTATGAAGGATTTAATAGCAAATATTTTTAAATGGTCTAGTGATTACTAGCCATATCCTTTCATATTTAAAGTAAAACTATATGGTTAAGTATGGTGGTTTACACAACTTTTTAGGGGGGAAACTGTGATTAAATATGTTCTAGAAAGCTTTCTGTTGACAATAATTTAGGATCCTTTCAGGGCTGTGAATGTGACATAGTCATTTTGGGCAAACAGCTGACAGTTGAATTTTTCAGTATAAGATTGTCAGAGCCATTTAAATGGTGAATAGGGTCTCCTTTTACTATCAACTTACAGTGATCATTATTGCTTAAATTTTAAATGTTCAGAATGCTGGTATAATTGACTTTACATAAGAGCATGGTCCTGCATACCTGAAATGAAATAAATGAGTCAAATTCTTTCTCAACTGCGGTATAGGTGGAAAGAAGATTGAACTAAGAGTCAAGATGTAGAACAACTAGTCCCTATTCTGTTACTGTGCACCTTCAGGCAAGCTAAACCACTCCTTGAAGTTTTGATGTCTTCATCTATAAAATGAGGGAAATGGCATGTAAAGGCTAAAGATTCAACTCTAAAACTCTGTTTTTCAGTAATCAAAATAATCCTTCATAAAGCAGATAATCCTCATTTTTTATTATAAATTTTTAACATGGGGCAGCTAGGTGGTGCAGTGAATAGAGCTCCGAGTCAGGAAGACTTGAGTTCAAATGTGACTTCAGATGCTTAACACTTACTAGCCGTGTGATGTTGGGCAAGTCACTTAACCCCAATTATCCTACCTTCCCCCTTCCAAAAAGCAAAAATAAGATAAAATAAAATTTGAATATATTGCATTGTCTTAATGCAAGATATACTTTTATATAGGAATTACTATTTCACTGGTACATATCTGAGAAAATCAGTGGCTACACAAAGTTAACCTTAGCTATTTTATGTGGTAGTTGAACAGACAAGTCAAAATTTATAGGCAGAATTCATTGTTTAAAGTCAATTTGGTGTTATAATTGGAAATACTCATTTTCTGATTTTGCCTAACACTAGGAAAAATCTCAGGGCAAAAAAAAAATTATTCAAAGGAAAAAAGCTTTTTACTCAAATCAGAATTTCAAAATGTTAGCATTCTTATGAACTGAGATCTATATTTCATATATCAAATCTAATACTAAATTATATTCTTTTTGTAGTGGAAGTATCATTAACATGTCAATCATTAACATTTTTAAGGCATCTGTCTAATTCAAATTTGTGGATCTCATTCATAAGTAGGCAGCATGGTATAGAGTAGCAGCAGCTTTGGAGACAAAAGTCTTAGCTCTCCACTTACAACCCTTTTATGACTTGGGCTGACACTTTATCTCTGTCTTTTACTTTCCTTGTTTATAAAATTGATGGAGTTAGTTTAGATGGTCACTGAGGCCTCTTTCACTTTCATATTCCTTGATTCCACAATTTCTCAAAGATTTGACATGTGAAATTATGCATATTGATGATGCATGTTTACCTATTTGTCAGTGACTTTTGTTTAAGTTGATAAGGAAAGCTTTCGCAATGTGGTATGTTGTAGAGAGGTGTCTGAGCTAGAAGTCAAGCAGCTTAGGTCCAACTTTCCTAGCTTTGCCAGGAGTCTAACCAGCCCTGTGATGTTGAGGAAGCTCTCTGAGTCTCATTGCCCTCAACTGTCTAATGAGAAAGGGCTGTACTTCATCATCTCTAGGATCCTTTCCAGCTATGACATTGTCTGACTCTAAGTATGTCTATCTTATAAAGAGATTTAGCATTATTGCTGGAAAACCTTGGTTTAACCCAGGAATTATTGTGTCAAGGTATGCTGCCCTGTAATTATCAAAGAGACTTTTTTAGTTTGAGCTTTAATGATGCTGGATATTACAAATCATGCAGTGCAAAATTTTTGTTTAAATGGTGGCTTACTTGTACAAGTATATTTTAATACTTATAGTGTACCATCATAGTGTAAACTGCAATATAATTTATCAATGTGTTTGTTATTCTTTTGGGCAAAGGAAATCAATTTTTCTGTTGGGGTTGACAACTTTATTGTTCATTGTAAACTTTTTGGTAAAAAAAGAGATAAGTGACTGTAGATCAAAGCTGAGATTTTTCGTGTAGATCCAGGAAAGGCATGTTGTTTTAGAATATGTAGTGACATTGTCTTTAATTCCAACCTTCATATTTAGTTGAAACTAAGACTTTGTAGCTGAGCTTTAAAGGAAGCTAGGGACTCTTGAGGCAAAGGTAAGAAGGCAGTACGTTCTAGACATGGGGGACCATTTGTGTGAAAGCATGTATAGACTAAATGTCATGTACAGATTGCAGCTAATAAGCTAATTTGAAATCAGGGCATAAAAAATAATACTATTCAACAAGACTAGAAAGTTATGGTGGGAGCCATATTGAGAAGATTTTGAATACTTAGCTGAGGATTTCCTTTAACCTCATGGCAATAGGGAGCCATTGAAGAATTCTGAGAAGGGGAACAAATACATAGAAAGAAAAACATTTTAGCATTTTAGGTGGGTAGACTTTGCCTGTGATTGAATAATATATTAACTTTGCTCCATACAAAATCATCCCACACCCACTCTGATGGCATTTGTAAAATGGTCCAAGGGCAGGCTACATAAAATTTATTTAACAGTAAAGTGACTTAGACTCCCACAGTTCAGCACACAGGTTTTGGATATTCTTAGCATGAATGTCATACTTACCATGGTTTTAGTATGTATTTTGTTTGTGAAGGTTGTCCAGATAGCAAGATGTAATCATTTTTTTAAAACTGTTAACCAAGCTCCCTCTTTTTAAGGAATTGCTTTCTTCATGTATTTATGTAGTAGTAGATTAAAAGCTAGGTATATTCATCTTTTTTGTTTTGAAAGACAGGTAGTAGGTTTCTTCTGTTGATGAAGAAAATTGTGAATGGCCTAAATATCAGACCATAATTTTCAGTTTGAGCTAATAATTTCTTTTTCTCCCCTTTTTGTATCCTTTTCACTGCACAGGAAATGAAGGATCAAATGTCAAGTTCATCAGTTCAGGCATTAGCTGAAAGAAAAAATAGACAGGTAAGATGGTACAATGTACCCCAAAGTAGCCCAAAGTAAGTGAAGTTTAGGTATTCTAATTCAGTACCTGCTGACTTAGTGCAGCTCTTGACATTTTCTAAGAGTAGATGTATATGTGTAAACTAACCCCGCAGTAACTTCTAGAATTCACTGAAAATTTTACAATCAGACTTCTCCCTTTTACTTTGCTGTTAAAATTTTTGTGAGGTGTTGATCTACTTGTGTTAAATGAAATTGTCTTCCCCATTAAGCACCTTATTAAAATAGGTATTTTGTACTTGTCCCCTCCTTGGAAAAGTGGGGTGATTGAAGGTGTGAATGGCTGTATATGCTGTCAGATTAGGGCAACATGTTAGTTCATTGACCTGCTCCCCACCTCCCAATCCTCACACGCACACAAGCGCACACTTTTTGTTGTAACAGAGACCAGAAACACACTTCTTTTTTGTTGTGACATGTAACACATGTATGCACACGCCTTTTGCCCTGCTTACTAGGCAGGATGGGGAGGTGTGTGCTGGGTAGGGTAGGGTTGTGAATTCTTAAATGAAGGATGTGAACAAACAAAAGATAATAATACAAATGAGAAGTTAAACTAAAGTGAGTATGTTGGTGTATAGAAGATAGAACCTTTTTCTGGCTCCAACAAGAAGAATGTGGTAACCTTTCATTCGCTCTCTGTATGTGACAAATGTACTTTGGGGTTAGGTTTTTTGGACAGGGTTATATTCTGTTATTGCTATTCTGTTTATTTTACTGCGTTTATTTCTAAAAATTGTATGTAATACTTTATTGCCTAGGACCAGGAACTACCAGTATTTGTGACAAGATAGCATTTGATTTAAATGACTTACCTTAAATGTGTCGTAAAAGAATATTTCAAAGTAAAATAGTCCTTATGGCAGCTTCTTGATTCTAAAAAGGTTTATTTGAGTCAAATTGGCTGATTAGCCCAGTTTATGTAATAGAGTTAGGTATTAAATCCTTACAGAATTGCAACTCAAAGGTATTGTAGCTCATAGGAACTTGTGGGTTCCTTTTATTTTTGAAAAAACTAATCTACCTTAGTGAGAGAAGGGGGTTTAACTTTTCAGAAAAGCCACTTAGATCTTTTTATTTAATTCATTTGTTTTGCAGTCCGAACATCTATTTTTCAGGATCGTTCTTCTTCTTCTTCTTCATCTCTACCTTGACCTGCCCCAGTTTTCCCCCTGAGCTCTGGAGTCTCCAGCTCTTGAAGCTGGTGCATAGCCATAAGCGGGCTATTTTTGGAATTCCTCTTTCATTTTGTTTTTCCTTTCAGTCTCACTTTAGAGGAAGTTAAATAACAAGACCTTAAGCAGTTGTAATGGTGGGAGGCCCCATAGATATCCTCATGATTATTCTAGTAACTTTTGTTTTAACAAGGTCTTGGTATTCATTGAAAGAAAAATCACCTTTAATTTTTAGAGCAGTAGGAAAAATCTGAGTCTTTGCCATTATACAAGGTTGCGTTTTCTTTAGCTCATCTTTGAACCTTCTGTAGCGTGTAGTTCTGTAGTCTTGCTTCAGGGAATTGAAAAGGAATAACATTACATGTTTTTAAAAAAATAAACTGCCGCTCCATGTTTTCGAGACATGACCATTGTGGGGCTGTATTTTATCTGATAGCGTATATTTGTTATAAGCCTTTGGTTTTCCTTTTCCTTCTTTTCCAGTGGTGGGAGGGAAGGGGGATAGGAGAGCAGCTATTGTTAAATAGTTGATAAATAAAATAAATTTGGAAAAAACATTTTTAAAGATAAACTGTCTCTAGAAAACAAAGGCCAAATAAAATGGTGTGTGTGTCAGTTACCTTTCTTAGCATTCATTGACTATTTGTTAAGGCATCTATCTGATCCTCATTTTCTGTAAACTTTGAGAGAAAAGTGTAGGGCCAAGGTTGGTTCGAAAAATATTGGGAAGTACTTTAAGTCCTTGCCCTTTGGTGAATGTACTTTTTTTTCCTACCTCCTCTCTTTCTGTTTTTGTCCTCACCCCTCAGGTGGCTATAACCATGAGCTATTCCCTGACTTTGGCACCCCTTTTAGTCCAGCCTTATCATGGATCTATTTTTCTCATTCTTCTTTTCTCTAAAAACTTGTCCTGTCACATTTATAGAATATGACAAATTAATTCATACTGAAGAGTTAATTACTAATTATTACATACTGTATCCAAGTGTTGTCATAAAAAACCAGAATGAATCCCAGAAGACCCATTAGAGAACACAAGTCCCCACCCACCCACCAGGGGTCCAACAGTCCTCTCTACAATCCCTCCCCACACCCACCCCCAACCATACAGAAGCTGACACCAAAGCATTATAAACCTTCAGCCTTTTCCTGTCAGACTTTTTATCTTAAAAGTTACTTGAATTCCAGTAAAAGGAATTATTTGAAAAGAAACGGGCAGAGTTATTTAGGTTCAACTTCTGGCTGTTGTTTTTTTCACGAGTTTTCTGTCAGTTGGTGAAACAGCATCTAAGCTTTAGATTACCTGATAGCCCTACCATGCTCAGAGCCCTCTTAAGTTGTGGCTCTCCCTTCTGACTGGGAACCTGGAACTTGGTGCTCTTGGACTCTTGCCTAGTTTCCCCTGTATCCTTAGCTTTCTCTGAACTTTAGTCCCTTGAGACCAGAATTCTAGTCATATCTTCCATGAATTCTGGCCTTCTGACTGTCCATTTGGCTTGGATATTCTGCTTTTCCAACCTATATCTTAGTAATTCTCTCCGCTAATCAACAAATATGAACTTGACTCCAAAATGCTCCTTGAAGATTTCCGCACACGTGCAGGATAAATGAGGTGCTTGTTGCCCTCCAAACCAGACTGACTCCTTTGGTGTCCTTAATCACAACCTCTTGGGCAGGTGTTTGATTTGGGCCTGCTCTAACAGTGCTTTATGATTCTGCCCTTCTTTAGAGTCATGAGCTGGTGAGTTCTCGGAGAAGTTTGGAAGAGACCTAGGAATGTTCCTGAGCTTCAGATCAAAGGGTTTTCCCAATGATTAAATCTAGATATGCTTTTTATTAAGTCTAATAAAGGAGAATGTAGCTTTTTGAAAGGCCACCACTGGTATATTTTGGAGTTCAGTGCCTACTCATATTACTGACTACCTTCACTGATTAATTCCATCAAGCCTTTATCAGTATCCTTCCTGGAAAAATAGCTAAACATAAGATTCAGTGGCTATGTCATTATCATCTGAATCTCCTATTCCCTGTTATGAAATGAGCTGGCACACATAGAACAGTTCTAAGAAGGCATGGAAGAGTCCATCCAAATTGAATGGGTTGAATTGTGCTGGCCTCTGTCACTCTTTGTCTATATATCAAAGAGTATATTGAACCTAGGAGTCAAAACAAGGCTGCTTCAGTGCCCCAGGCCCTAATGGCCACAGTACCACCCTCTTAACCCATAATCAGGGTGCTTGCATCTTCCAGGTACCACAAGAGTTACTTTATTTAAGTTTACTCTGGTGAGAAATGCCCAGTGTCAGCCATCCAACCTTTACTAGCACAGGGTATATGCTTTGTATACTATTACTCCAAACCATTATAATTTTATACTAACCAAATCCTGCTATAATTTGGCAAAATTGTGTTCCAAAGTCATTGTTGAGGAGCTTGGCTGTTTTAACATTGCTCCTATGAAATCAGTGCCTCCATCCCATAATAATTTCACTTGACGTCAGGTTTTTATGGAACCAATTCCCAGTGATAGACAGGGAATTCCTATACTGTAGGGATCCCAATATAAGCACTTGTCTGGAGAGGAGGGACCCACAATTGTAAAATTTTACTGTAAGTTCAGCCATTCATATCTATATTTGTCCCTTGCTTTATACCTTCCATACCTAGTTCTAGTGTGCCTAGGGGTAGTGTTATAAGACTATGTTTTTGTATCTCAAAAAGAAATTCTGGTAACAGTTGAAAACAAACATTCTAGTGGCTTCCATGCTAGTCTAGTCATGGTTGAAACTATTGACAGATATTTCTAAATAGACAGTTGTCCTCTGAACCGAACCAGGATTTGCATTTTAACAGTAGACAATGCCCAGATCCCTAAGAATAATTCAAAAAGGGGGCAGAGCCAAGATGAAAGAGTACAAGGAACTTGAGTTAGCTACCATTTACAACTCCTTCAGAACTATAAATGCACCTTATAAGATGTATAAGCTTATGTATATAAGCTACAAGATACAGACCGAATACTGATGGAGAAAGCTAGAACAAGTCCCGGTGAGTCCTTTGCCTGACTCAGGTTGGCAAAGGGAGACAGACAAAGAAGTCGCAGACACCAAAGCCAATCAAGGCATAAGCACATGACCTAAGGAGCATCCTGCCATTTAGGGAGAGACTACATAGCACCTCAAAAGGAGGTTCTGGACTTATACTAGGGCACCCCAGGCCCAAACCAGTGTGCTGCTGTGGGGACAAGTAGCAAATGGCAGCTTTGCTGCTCACTATCCAGTACTGGGTTGAAAAAGGACCAGGACCTGTCAAAATAGTAGCTTTCCCCAGTAGGAAGACTCTAGGCAGTGGCGCAGTGAATAGAGCACCAGCCCTGGAATCAGGGGGACCTGAGTTCAAATCCAGCCTCAGACTCTTAACACTTACTAGCTGTATGACCTTGGGCAAGTCACTTAACCCCAATTGCCTTACCTTCCTCCAAAAAAAAGGAAGTCCAGAAGCCAGCAGCAACAGTATTGGGACTCAGATTTCAAGCTCAGAGCAGTGTCTCACCTCGAGCATCTAGCCCAGCTTTCAGAGAATTAGCCAGGGCAGGAAACTCAGACCAAAGGGGAGCCTGCAATTCTTCACTTTGAACCAACAGAGCTTTACCCAGGTCAGGAACTTGCAGAGGTCGGATGGGAGCAGCAGTAAGACTTTGCCTTCAATCAGACCTCTTTGGGAGTACTGATGACTTGTAAGTCCAAGCCTGTCCTTGAGATCCCACAATAACATAACACTCAATAACCCAAGAAAACAGCAACAAGACCAGTGCAGCTTGTCCCTTCAGAAGTGTGGCAGAACCCAGCCTTGACATCAAATCTAAAATCAAGAAAAATGGGCAAATGCAGAAAGGCCTCTTTGTTGG
Organism: Pseudocheirus occidentalis; assembly: GCA_028646575.1. NCBI lineage: Eukaryota > Metazoa > Chordata > Mammalia > Diprotodontia > Pseudocheiridae > Pseudocheirus > Pseudocheirus occidentalis. Next base: position 61,755,672 of record CM053593.1, read on the forward strand.
TAGCAGTGATGCTCAAGACACAAACAGAAGAGAATGACTCCAGAACATCTCCGTGCAGCCCCTCTGAGCTGCACGCAGACAAGCACAAAGTCACACCAGGATTCCTGGAAGAGATGAAGCAAAAGTTTAAAAGAGAGATTGTTTTTATAAATGGAATGAAAGTGCTTTAGGAAAAAATTTGAAAAGAGCTATGGAAGAATGGGAAGGAGAATTAGCAGTAACAAGAGTTTCAAAACCTTTCCTGGCAATAAACTCCCTGAAAATTCAGATGGACCAAATTGAAGCCTGTGATTTCATGAAGCATCAAGAAATATTAAAACTGATTCAAAAGGCTAAGAAAATGGTAGTGTCTCTAATAGCAAAAACAAATGACCTGGAAAACTGATGAAGGAGAAAAAACTTTAAGAAACAGTAGACTACACGAAGGCAGCTAAGAGGGCAGGGGAGAGAATGCTGGACCCGGAGTCAGGAAATCTCTTCCTGAGTTCAAATCCAGCCTCCAACACTTAATAACTGTGTAACCCTGGGCAAGTCGCTTAACCCTGTTTACCTCAGTTTCCTAATCTGTAAAATGAACTAGAGAAGGAAATGGCAAACCACTTCAGTGTCTTCGCCAAAACACCAAACAACGTCATGAAGAGTCAGGCCAAAAACCAACTAAACAACAACAAAGACCACGTGAACTCCAGGTCATCTTATTTCAAGAAATCTTAGAAGAAAAATTCCCAGACCTCTTGGAACCAGAAGGTAAAAAGGAAATAGAATCCACCAGTTACCTCCTGCAAGAAACCTCCAAATGGAAACTCCTAGGAACATCAGGGCCAAAATCCAGAGCTTCCAGGTCAAAGGAAAAAAATCTACCAGCAGCCAGAAAGAATTCAAGAACCAAGGAGCCAGAACAAGAATCACATGTGATTTGGCAACTAACTTGGAATACAGTATTCCAGAAGGCAAAGAATATGGGCTTACTGACGAAAACGACTTAACCGGCAAACCTGAATGTAATATTAAAGGGGGAGGGGGCAGCTAGTGGTACAATGAATAGAGCACCAGCCCTAGAATTAGGAGGACCTGAGTTCAAATACGGCCTCAGGCATTTGACACACTACTAGCTGTGTGACCTTGGGCAAGTCACTTAACCCCAATTGCCTTTCTTCCCCCCCTCAAAAAGAAAAAAAGGGGGGTGGCCCTTTAATGAAATAGAAGACTTCCAAGTATTCCTGATTAAAAGACCAGAGCTTTAGAGAAACTTTAGAATTCAAAGACAGCAATGAAGAGAAGCATTAAAAAAGAAAATACTAGTGAACAATGATAAAAGGACTAATGATGCATGCACCCCTCTGAACCCTGTCATCATTAAGACTCAGAGAAGGACTTGGCCTGAGAGTGATTTTATTGTGTCTTGCTGATCTTAAAAGAATGGAAACAGAGGAGGAGAGGAATACAGTAGAGGAAAGGGGAAGAAAGGAAAGGAAGGGTAGAGAAAATTATCTCTTTGGTTAGGGATCATACGGGGAGTGGCTGACACTCAAATCTCACTCTTACCTGAAATGTTAAAAAGAAGCATGAATACAGAGAGAGAGAGAGAGAGTTGACTACAAAGATTAATTTCACTTGTCAGGCAAATAGGAGGGAAAGACAGAAGTGGGGAGGGAGAGTTATAATAATTGGGAAGGATTAGGTCCAAGCAAAACAAAAGATGTATAAAAATATTTGTATCTGGGTGGGGGGGAAGAGTATGGGAATCAGAGAGTGCACATAAATTGGAGAATGGATCAACAAGTTATGAACTCCTAGTGGAATAACCAACCAAGATTTCAGAAGACTGGTGATGAAACAAACAGGCTGCCTACCTCCTGATAGAGAAGTGAAGGACTCGGTGCAGAATGAGACAAATATTTTTTGGACGTGCCCATTGTTGAAATTTGTTTTGAATGATTCTGCATGTTTATAAAGGGTTTTGTTTGTCTTGTGCTCTCAGTTAGGAGGGTGGTTTGGCAGGCAGGAGAAGGAAGGAGAAAACCATGCTGATTAAAACAAGTAAAAAAAAAAATCTGAAAAAATTCTTATATTGGTAGCAGGCCTATTGCAGAAGAGAACTGAAAGTATTTCATCCAGGATGGTTTCTAGAGCACCATGACACTTCAACAACTTGGAGACATACAATTTTTCTGTTTGGTTTTGACTCCTCTTGACCTTGTTTGCCTAGGCACTACTAGGAGAAAGTGGTGGTCAGAGTTGGAGTGCTGGACCTGATAAGTATGGCCGCCTCGATCGAGAGCTGCAACGTGCTAATGCCCACTTCATTGAGGAGCAGCAGGCCCAGCAACAGGTATGTGGCCAGAAAGCCTCCAGATTAATTGAGAAAAGAAAAGAATGAAGGATGACAGAATCCCACTTAGTTTCCTCTAATTAATAGCCACCATGTTTGCCATTTTGGTGACACTTGAGCCTCTGACTAGGTCTTTTCCTGTGGCTGATAGTACTGTTTCTTGATGTATAATTGTAGTTAAAGGATGTAGGGCCTCTTTTAATGTGCTACTCTGTTTCAGGAGGACTGGAATTGCTTATAGCTCTTTTGAAAAGCAGGCCAGACATCCAGAAATAAGAGACAAGGCTGTGCATTTAAAAAGAAAACCTCCTTCATAACCCCCACTCAGCTACTCGGCTGTTTGTTCATTTAGACAAAGACACTCTTAGAAAAATTGAGTTCTTGTTTCTTTATTGAAAAGCTATCCATTGGTACCATTGTGTATTCAAAAGATAGACCTTTTAAGGGGGTGGGGAGAGGGAAAAGACAAGGAATAAAAGGAAAGTCAGGCTTACTATAACCTTTTTTTTGCTTTTTTCAGTGCAACTGTGTGCTTAGAAAAGTCAGGTTTGAATTACACTTATATCTGAGAATATTGCCTAATTTGTATTTTACGCAAACATAAGTTATGGGGCTTTATCAGTTGCTATTAATGAGTTGGCTTAACCACTTTGGATACTTGATTTACTATTGATAGTCATCAAACTAATAAAAGACAAGTACGGAAAAGATTGATTACAAAACGGAATAACAATTAGACATAACGAGGGGTGTTGTTGCAACTTGTAGGCATAGTGGCACCAATAGTTCTTCCTTGAAGAAGAGGGGAAGTGCTTTGCTTGCACTTGTGACTACACACAGCTGCTAGAATCTTGCACGTACTCCAAAATGTTCTCCTCATTTTAGTGTTGATTAGGAGCATTCTTCTGACAAAGGGCCACTTATTCCCCAAAGCCCCTGTGCTTCAGTGATCCTTCACATTGTCCTTCTGGGTAATATTCAGACCCTACAGCTAGACTCATAACTTGCTTCAGCCCCCTGATGAAGGGCTTTTTCACTGAGGCCTTGCTAATTTGTACTCACACAGGGCTAAGCCAGTGATACCAGTAGCTTGATAGTCTCGCCTTTCGAGTCATGCATTTCTAGGGGAGAGAGATTTGGGCTCCGATCTCTGGTCTGTTCTTCTTAACTTCATCCAGTTGGCAGAGCAGAGAGCAGCTGCTAGAGGGGTGGACTTGGGACCAGGTAAGACAGGTTGTCGTTGATTTAACTGTTTCTTTGGCCCCAGCTGATTGTGGAGCAGCAGGACGAGCAGTTGGAGCTGGTCTCTGGCAGCATTGGGGTGCTGAAGAACATGTCACAGCGCATTGGTGGGGAGCTGGAGGAACAGGCAGTGTGAGTATTGAGAAATCATCCCAGTGTAAGGAAAGAAGGGTTGAAGAGAGAAGCCCTTTCAGAGAGATGGGTAAGCAGTGACTGGCAGCTTCATAGCAGATAGTGTTTTCTTTGTACATCACCTAAATTTTTCCTCCATTTTTCCAGACAACCATTCCATATAACAAAGGATTGTTTTTTAAGAAAGGAAGAAAATCTGCAAGATTGATCAGCACATCTAAAAAGTCTGAAAATATTTTCAACATTCCACATCCAGAGATTTTCCCGTATTTGCAAAGGAGTTGGGGAGAAGTACCTTCTTATAGCTTTTCTTTGGGGCTGTGCTTGTTCTTTGTGATTCCATAATAGTCTCTTTCATTTGCATTATGGTTATTGTTAGTTCTGTTTAGATTGTGGTTGTCATTGTGTCTGTTGTATTCTTACCTCTGTACTGATTCATGTAAGTCTTTCCATATTTCTGTGCTTCGCTTTATTCATAGTCATCATTTCTTAGAGAACAGTAATATTCCATCTGTGTTCTGTGTGCCACAGTTTTTCCAAGTTGACATCATCTTCTTTGTTTCCAATTCTTTGGTACTACAAAAAGTACTACTATAAATATTTTGGTATATCATGGGGACTTTGTTTTTATCAAGGACTTGCTTGGAATATAAGCCTAGGAATGGAATGACTAGGTCAGAGAGTCTGGACTGGAGTTGCCAGTCATCTCTTAATTGCCAAGTTGAATGACTTTTTCTCAAACATCATTCTTCTTGACCTTTCCTGCAACCTGTGACACTGTTGATAACCCTCTCTTCTTTGATGCTCTCCTCTCTAGGCAATGCTGCTCTCTCCTAGATTTTCTCCAACCTGTCTAATCATTCCTTCTGAGTTTCCTTTGGTAGATCTTTATCCGGGTTGTGTCTGCTGTCTTTGAATATCTTCCAAGGCTCTGAATTGGTCCCTTCTTTCTCTTTTCCCTCTTTTTTCCTTTTTTAAAAAAATTCTTTGTTAAAGAGGGTCTCAGCTTCCAGCATGGAGGGCTCACTATACCAAGCTTCAGGGGTTTTGTGCGGCTGTTTTCAGAGATACTTCTAGGGACCTGTAAGTTTTCGGTTCTTGCAAGGTGGTATGATCTAAGGAGAGGTGTATTTACTACTCTCTTGGCCTGTGGTGTGGTAGTAGCCAACCACAAGCACTCTTTGGCCCTGGAACTGTAACAAGGGTCCTTCTTCCACTGCAGCCACAAGCCCTGGTGTTCTAGCACTCCTCACCCTGGGCTTGCCACCCAAGACTTTGATCCAAATCTGAACATAGGCAAAACAAGAATCCTGCCCCAGTGCCAGAAAAGAGACCCTGGTAATCTTCTTCTGATCAGTTTTTCAGTCCCTTTACCATCTCTGGGTCAAGAGATGCAGAAGCAGATACTGTTGTTGCTGATTCAGTGGCTCCCAAGGCCTGCTCCTGGGTTGCCTGGTCTGTGCTCTGCTCTCACCCAGGTGTGACACATCTTTCCTGCTGACCCTCTAAGTTATCTTTGACTGGAAAATTATCCATCTCTTACCTCTCTTCTGACCACCATTCTCTCCATGACTGAGACTCACAACCTAGGTATCATAATTGATTTTTGCCTTTTTCATACCACCGCCTTATCCCATCTGTTCCCATGTCCTTTTGATTTTGCTTTTGCAGCATCTCTTTGCTGTGACACCACTCTGATACAGGCCTTCATTATCTTGAAGTGGACAGACCAAGAAAATGACAGCAGAAGACCGATCAAGAAATTTAAGGAGCATCTTTATTAGCCGGCCGGCGACTGCCTCGTTTCCAGACGAGGCAGCCCCAAGCACAGGGAGCAGTGAGCTTATATACAAAAAGTAATACAGCAAATGTATGCAGAAAGTAACGCAGTACACAGTTCTCATGAGCTTCAGGGTTGGGGGTCAACAGAATGTCTCAGGGGCAGGTGCGACCTTTTCTGAGAGGGCATCACAATCTTATGGTAGGTTATTGCAAAGATCTGGTCTCTCTGCCTCAAGTATGTCCTTATTCCAGTTCATCGTCCACTCAGCTATCAAATTGATCTTCCTAAAACATGTCTCCTCCCCTCCAAATTCAGGCAACTCCAGTAACTTTTATTTTCCTGGTTCAAATATGAAATTCTGTTAGACTTTGAAACTGCTTCATAACCTAACTCTTTCTGTTCTTATATCTGACACGTTTCCATATACTCTTTTAAAATATATTTATTTACTTTTTTCTCTCAATTACAGGTAAAAACAGTTTTCAGCATTAAAAAAAATTTTTTTAGTTTCAAGTTCTTTCCCTCCTCCCTCTCTCCCCTCCGTCTTCCTTAAGAATGCAGGCAATTAGATATAGGTTATACATGTGCAGTCATACCATACCTATTTCCATATTAGTCTTGTTATGAAAGAAAACAGACCCAAAACAAGAAACACAAGAAAAATAAAGTTAAAAAATAAGTTTTAATCTACAATCAGATCCTGTCAGTTCTTTCTCTGGAGATAGATAACACAGATAGATTCTACCTTAAGTCCTTCAGAATTGTCTTGGATCGTGATATGGCTGAGAAGAATTAAGTCACTGCCTGTTGATCGTTATATAGCATCACTATTACCATGTACGGTGTTCTGGTTCTACTCATTTTGCTTTGCATCAGTTTGTATGAGTCCATGCAGGCTTTTCTAAGAGCATCCTGCCCATTGTTTCGCACAGTATAACGCCGCTCCTTCGCAGTCCTTTATACACCCTTTGATAGAGTGACACTGGCCTTCTTGCACTTGCTCACTCAGGACGCTCTGCTTGTGGGCTCCAGGCATTTGCTCTCACGGCCCCCGCCAGCCCAGAATCTCTGTCTCCGCCTCTTTCAAGTCTCAGCTAAAACCTCCCCTTCTGCAGGAAGCCTCTCGGCCTCCCTTAGTGCTGGCGACTTGGTCCTTTGTGCAGCCTGGATTTACCGCGTAGATGTTGTGCTCATATGTGGTTGTTCACATGTCTCTCTTAGAGTGTGGAGACCTTGAGGGTGGGGGTTGTTTGTGCCTTTCCTCGTGTCCTCATCCCTTAGCTCAGTGTCTAGCACAGGCGTAGGGAACCTCAGGTGCAACCCTTTGCCTGAATCCAGACTTCACAGAACAAATCCCCTTCATTAAAGGATTTGTTCTGTAAAATTTGGATGCAGTCAGAAGACCGAACCCAAGGACCTAGAAGGCCACATGTGGCTCAAGGCCACAGGCTGCCCACTCCTGGACTATATCACATAAGTACTTCATAAATGCCTGTTGATTAACTGGAAATCAGGCAAGAGATTAGGGCAGGATAAATAGATCTGAAAATCATTTCCATAGCAATAATTGAATGCATGGGAGCTGATGAAATGACCAAGTGAAATAGTTTAGAGGGAAAAGAGGACCAGCCCAGGGCCTTGGGGATATGCCCAGGTAACAAACTTCACCTGTGTTAAGGAGGCTCAGAAGGAGGAATGGTCAGACAGGTTGGAGATAGAAGAGAAAAGGATCATAAGAACGTAGAGAAGTATCCAGAGGAGAGAGCAGTCAGCAAGTCCCAAGGATGTGGAGAGCTCGAGAAGGCCAAGGATTGAGAAAAGGGTTTCCAGTTCTACTGCCTCTCATGATCCCCTGCCCAAAAAGGCATTTGAAATGTTTATTTGAATTGAATTTTAAATGACCACCTTCTGTCTCCTATGCTTAGAAGTATGATGCCTAAGACTGTTCTTGGACATTGCATACATGCCAAACCTGTGACCTGAAAAGTACATTTTAACTTTCTGCAAATTATTTATAGAACCCTTATTCGGTACTTCATTTTCTAAAATTAATTATGCGTTAAAGGTTCACCAGAATATAAGAGAGGGTGTCCTGTCTTACTCTAGTGGTTTCATAAGTGAAGATACTTAATAGTTTTAATCAAAGCCGAACAATTGCTAATTAAAAAGAATATTCCATTTCTACCATGCTCATTTGAGCTCTGTGAAATGAGTGTTTTCCCCATTACATTTTTAATTCAATATTTTCCAAAAAGTTCTAAGTAGCTAAAAATACCAAGTCTTCCTTCTGTTAACTCCCTTCTCATTCTTTCCACCCTCCCCACAATGGAAAGCACACTATTAGAGTAAACCGGTTACTCCTGGGGCTACATTTATTTTTGCTTTCAGGGACAGGGCTAGTGAGGGGATCAAGGTCTAAGAGTGTCTGAACATTTTCATACTCTCCCTTCATTGTGTTACTTTGTGCTAAGCATTTGGTTTGTGCATGGAATGTGGGGAGATGCACACACAGGGGAAATCTCCAATAAAGACTACCTACAGTATGTTGTCTGAATTCCCCCGAAGGGGTCACATTGTTCAAATTCACTGTTGCTCATTTCCATGGAGCTGGGGCCAGTGACCATTTTTTACATAACTGTAACTTTGATTCAGGCAAACTCAAAAGTTGTGTGAACCCTTCAGAATTACATCTTGGCACTAATCCAGACCTAGGTGTCCATCTTGTTCTGCACCAAGGTCCATCAGCTTGCTCTCTCTACTGAGAGGCCAGGACAGATTTCATCTTCATTCCTCAGAAGACATGATTGATCTGCATTGATCAAGGTTCCCAAGTCTTTGAGACTTGTTTTCCTTCATTTTGTTGTGATCATTATGTCATTCGTTCTGCTTCTACTTATTTTATACTTCATCAGTTCACACAAGTCCTCCTGAGGATCTGAGTTCTTATATCTCATTCCTTACAGGACAGTAATCTGCCATTCCATCCATATGCTACACTTTGTTTAGCCCTTCTCCTCTTGATGGACACCCATCTTCTTTCCTGCCCGTGTCTCTTTCTACTCTAGCATGCTGCCTCTTAGCTAGGAGATTCTGGTAGTAGTAAGTCAGCGATGTGAAACAAATAGAAATATTCACTTAGAAATCCATAAATTAACACTATCCATGGTTTGTTGTATTTTTATTTATTTTTTCAAACATTTTGAAGTTATATTTTTATCTTGTTCAGGCAGCCTTCTTTGCAGCCTACAGGCCAGAAGTTTGAAGTCTGGCTATAGATGACTATTATGAGGATTTCATTGATATGTGATTTGATCATTATGGACAAGCTCCCCACACCAGAGTAGATGGTTTCATGAGTTGTTGTACCCTCTCTATCCCCAAATCATCCTCTGTGGCTAGCCCTTTGACCATGAACCTTTTCAATCTGAATTGGTGCCCAGTTGATCAGTACACAGTCCATTGCTGGGTCTGGCTTAAAAGACTTTGGAGCTTAGTTAGGATATGTGTCCTAGAATTGGGGCTCCCTTGGAATCCTCTTTGAGAATATACACAGTCACCTCCACACCATCATGAGACACCAGTGTAAGGCCCCAGGGAAGAAGCTGTCAAGTAGTATAAGAGCTCACACTTATAATAATGTTTGTACAGCTTGTTGAATGCCTTCTTTCATATTTTGTAATAGCCTTATGAAGTAGGGAGTACAAATATGATTCCCATTTTTCAGATGGGGAAACAGGCCTAGAAAAATAGTGCCTTGCTCAAAGTCACATAGCTAGTAAGTGGGTGAACTGGGCCTCCTCAAATCCAACACTTCTGACTGTGTGTCCAGCAAGGTTGGTTGGTTTGTTTTGGCATCTTAAGATGTAACAATTAGAAGGCCGTTTCAGTGCTGCATCTCATAGCTTATTTGCTTGACAGAAGGGATGTGACACTTTAGGGAAACTGATATTACACACAAGTGTGCTATGCTGTATTTTCCTCAGCTGTACTGCAGCTAGCCAGTGGAAACTAGTCTTATGTGAATTAGTTACCATTTGTTAAAATGTGTTGTTTATTTTTCTGATGAGAAAGGAAGACTGTTTTGGGGTTTTTAGTCCCTTGTAGTATAAACATAAATAATTTTATGCCTTTAAAGTTCACAAAGGCTGTTTTAGAATCTTGCCTCTCTTGTGATTTTGGGACTGTTTGGGACTGTTAATCAAATGTCGGGCCAGTGAGTACAATGTGGTTTCTTTGTATTTGTTTACCACGTGTTTTCTTCATCTCCTTCTCTGTCCAGAATGTTAGACGACTTCTCTCACGAGTTGGACAGCACACAGTCTCGGCTGGACAACGTGATGAAGAAACTTGCAAAAGTGTCCCATATGACCAGTGGTAGGTACTGATCTTAAAAGCCAAACATTTATTTTCATTATAGGAGGGAGTAAATATGGGAGGGCATATTGTTCTTAATGATCCTGAAACCCTGGTTGCCACGGATATCTTGATTTTTACCTTTTTACCCCACATTTTTCAGTATTTTATATGTTTGTTGATAGGTGAGGGAATGAGAATTTTCTATTTTTAATATGGAAATATTGTGACATGATCTTGGCAAAAAGGAAATCAGAATTTTCTTATGCCTTTTTTATTGTTATTTTTTGCACAAAGGCAGTTTCTGTATAATGATAACAAAAACCTTTCCCTCTCTTTCCATCCGCCTTTGTCAGAACAGAGGACTTATTTAAAATAAGTGATGAAGAAGAGATTCTGCTGCCCCTTCTCACACTTGTACCTTAACATTTATCATCTGCCTAAAGATCAAACATCAATCCTTTGATCTTCCATAGTCTAGATTAATTTTATTTAAAGTGGTGGGACTGAGGTTTTTTTTAAGCTAGGAAATGAATGAAAAAAGCCTGTCTCATTCCTAGCCTTTTTGAAATTACAGCACTTGTCTTCTGCTTATATACCCCTCCCCCAGAGTTGCTGTAGAAACTGTATTTTTTCAAGTTAATGTGAGTTTTTTAACTTAAGAGAACCCTCAATTTAACATTTGTTCTTGAGAGAATTGGAAACACTGCTGGAGTGTCTCAGGACTAGGATAGGAAATCCTCAACTATCCCTTTAATCTTGTGTTACTTTTTCCTCCTGGACTAAATTTGTGATAAACTATTAGTTTTTTTAAACAGGACCTATAGTTTTGAAGAAAGGTGATTTCTCATAAGAGATAGCAATACTCAGGGTGGCTAGGTGGGGCAGTGAGTAGAGCACCGACCTTGGAGTCAGGAGGACCTGAGTTCAAATGTGGCCTCAGACACTTAACATTAGTTTTGTGACCTTGGGAAAGTCACTTAACCCCAATTGCCCTGCCTTCACCCCCTGCAAAAAGCAAAAAAAAGAGAGAGAGCGCAATACTTTTGGAAATATTTGTTCTCATTACCCTGAGGAGGATAGCCTCAAAGGAGAGGTTGGACTCTATCGACTGAAAGCAGTCAGGTGAGTAAGGGGGTTTTGATGGTAGAGGAGATGTGGGCACAGAAAAAGAGCCAGGGGAGAGAGGGAGGTGGCAGTTTAGAGAGTGAGGATTTAGCTTCTTCTAAGACCTCTGCACTTTGGTTTCTGACCTCATCATTCAGTTGCAACTGCCTTCTGCAAAGTTACCACTGGTCTGCTTGTTGTTGGAGCTGGTGGCCTTTTCTCAGTCATCATTCTCCTTTATCTCTTTCATACCATTTCTCACCTTCTCCTCTTGTATATTCTTTCCTTCCTGTGTTTTTGTGTCCACTCTTCTTTCCTGGGTCTTTTACCTGTCTGACCAGTCCTGACTTGGAGTGTCTTCTAGGCTTTGCTCAGCACCTTTTTCTCTTAAATTCCTCTACTATCACTTGATGACCTCATCGGTTCCCATGGATTCAGTTATCCCAGATTTCTGGTTAATTTTCAGATCTCTATATCTATATCCAGTGTTAGATTCTGTCCTGAGCTGCAGTCTCACGTTACCTCACATTACTACCTGTTGGATACCTCCAGATAGATATTCCATAGGCATCTAACTCAACACATCTAAAATAGAACCTATTTCCTCCCACCCCCTTCGAAATCTTCCCCTTCAAATTTTCCTATTACTCTCCAGGGCACCAACCATCTTTCCATTTATCCTAAACTCAGTACCTTGATATCACCTAAACCTTGGTACGGCTCAACTCTTCACTCTTGTTGCACATATCAGTCCAGTGCCAAATGATGTAATTTGTACCTTCACTCCAAGGAGAGGCACTGAGTTGTCTTCTCTCAGCTTCATTTCCTCCCATATCATGCACACTCAGAATCCCCATTCCCAGTGGCCACATGGGGAAAAAAAACAAAAAACTTTGCCTTAAAGTATGGCCATAAAATAACACCAACTAATCTGGTTCTGAGTATGTTGGAGCATAGTGATCCAGTGGAGGATAAAACTGATTTTGTGTTAACTGTCTTAGAGAAAATAAACTCACTGTATGTATATTGGATGATTTCTTCCCTCAATCCAAAATGCAGTTTTTCAGCTTTCCGTTTGAACAAAACTATACCTGGAAAAAAATCTCCCCTTTGTGTATGGCTTCCTCTTTCAGTGGCTGAGTTAGGCACGTTAGCCTGTTTGTACAGATGGTTAAGACTGCTCACCTGAGGTCAAAAAGGGCCAAGTGGTTATCGCTCCAAATATTCATACACACAGGAAGTGGTGATGCGAAGTCCACCAGGGTAACAGATGCATGGGGTTACCCAGTCTGTGCTTCTTAGAAGCAGTTTACAACTTCAAAGGAAAACCACTTTTTAAAAAGAACATTCTTTGCCTCTTTTAGCTCGGGCATAATACATTTTTCCTTGATAAAAAGTCCCAACTTAATGTAGCTGTAGAAGAGAGGGAAGCGGTGGTTGATAAGTAAGAAAAAGCCCATGGAAAATCACAAGATGAAAAACTATATGGTACTAGAATTCTATGGGCCCCTGAGAATAGCAGGATGTCAGAAGTAATAAAAAACAGGAAGTATGCTTATGGGCTTCCTTTCTCTGTTTTTTGCAGGAAGTATATCCACTATGTGTCTTAAGAAGGGTTATGTTTTTAAATTAAGGTGAAACTTTAGAAATAAATAACCAAGACCTATTTTCAGATAATTCGGAAAATTTTACTTATCTGCTTAAAAAATAAGAATAAACAAATTTTAAGAAAGCTATTACTTGCCCCAGAGAAGTCCTATTCACTACTATTTTGAAATGCTTTCTCTCAATTGAGATGCATATATTTTGAGCATTTGGTCTCAATCATCTGTATAATAAGTATTACACTGTAATTTTCCCTCTTCAGGGGGTACATAACTTTTGTCTTCCTGGCCTGTAAGCATCTCTGAACACCTCATTTTAATCAAATAAAATGATAATAAAATTTTTTCAAATTTAATTAATGTATAACTTTTTAGAAAGATTAAAGCTTTTTTTTTCTTCCTGTTTTCTGAAGAGCCAGATCTTTTTAATTCAGAAAATAATGCTCTGTAATTTGAGTAGTGTATTTAGTTCAGGGGGGTGGATTTGTGCTCACAATCTAGCCCAGCTCTTCTCACACACAACCCAGACTTATCTTAGGAAAATTGTGGAAATAGGTAAAATTTGTATTCAGTGTCCTCCCCTGCCTTGCTGTGTGGGACCCTCTTTTGATTTGTAATACCTTCCACATGTTCAGGAGACTAAAACTACGCACTCAACTGCTCCTCTACATTCCTCACCCCCCAACCTCAAATTCATCTGCTATGACCTATATACCTCAAAACTCTTTTCTCTGAAAGACAAGAATAAACCCCTGCACCCCCCCCCAAAATAAAACAACAACAAAGTGTAGTAACCTTATGAAAAAGTTCTAGGCACCAGCTGCATCTAAGGAAGTACCATTCGGCTGCTAATTCAGTGCTAAGCTTCCTTAACTGAGCCACTCTAACCATTTTACTTTTCCTTTTTCTGCCTCCATGATTGGTGCTGAGGCAGAGCACTTAAGAAGGAGATTCTAGGAATGACGTATGCATTTATTTCTATTACTGCTATGATTATTTAACTCATAGTCATGAAAAATTCAAAAGGTGCTGTGTAGAATTAAGATATATGGTCTCTTTTTAGGGAGCTTGATGCTCTACACATTCACTCTCCCTTTTCCAAACCAGCTTTTATCTTCTGTCCACTTTCCATTAGCACCTAGAAAAGGAATTCTATTAGTTAAAGGTTACTAATTTGATTGTTGGTGAATAATTAAAACACATGGTCTTTTCACTTGTGGCACTAATATCAGCAAACACCACTACCACCCTCCTTTTTTTTTTTAAAGCATTACAGTAATCAAGCAGCAGCAAGCTGTGATCAGGTTTTAATTAGAGCCTTTGTACACAAAGCAAATAAATTCTTGTTTCATATGACCTTCCTGGAGACCAGCAGAACTTACCCTTTAGACCAGAAACAATGCATGTTTGCAGAGCCCTGACAGCAGGTCCAAGTTTGACGGCATTCGGTTTATATCAAACATTTTGCAAGTTGGAAGGGATCTCGGGTCACCAAATCCCATCCCTACCCACAGCATCCACATCGGGTCTCTGCTCCATAGCTGCAGCTGTCCCCTGCTCTGTCCCCTGTTTCCTGTGGCACATGTCTCTCTGTGGAAAGTTGATTCATGTCTTCTTGCTTTCCAGATCGTCGACAGTGGTGTGCGATCATTATTCTCTTTGGGATCTTACTGGTAGTGCTCATTCTCTTTCTGGTGCTGTGATGGACAAGGCTTCTCTGGATGCTGCTCATTCCCCATCAAGAAAGTGTGAGGGGAGAAAGGAAAAGTCAGCACAGTTCATGTTGCCACCCTTTTTATTTTGCTCTGAAGAACTCCTACCCCTAGACTTTGATTTTCACCGTAAGTCAGTGCTCGTGGCAGCTGCTGCTGCAGTATCAGCCTTACAAAGTCCTTGGAGGCAAAGTGGAAGCTGGACTCCCAGCGGGTGTGCATCGCCGCTCCCACTGTGAGCACAACGAGCTGCTCTTTCTCTCTCCTCCCTCCCAAGTGCAGGGAATGAGTCAGCAGGTGTCAGTCATGTTGCTTGGGTGAGGTCTTTCCACCTTTTTCTGGGGGCATTTTTTCTCCTTCCCCTCTTCTCCTTTTGTCAGATGCCACTGTCTTATCTAAAACAAACTGTTCTGGAAGCCAGGCTGTTGGGTGTACTTCACCTCCACCTTTGCTGGTCATTAAGGAGGGTAGAAGACTCAGGAGCTGTGTCCAGTAACAGTCAGTGCAGTGATTCCTGGACCAGGGTGTCACTTCACCCAGACTCCAGTAGAGGGGTAAGCGCTAGGACCAGTCCCTGCCCAAGTCCCATTTCAGTCAATGGAAATTGTACTCACTGAACATGGAGAAACCATTTGGGCTTAAACAGACGTGAACTGTGGCTCCAAGGACAGTACGCATACTTAGTAAAGGACTGACCAAGGGCAGAGACCTGAATGTGCCCTCGGAGGCTCCCTGCTCCCTGCACTAACCTGGCCGTCGCTTGGTGCACATTCCATGCTTGTCACTGTAGAGCGCTTCATGGACGACTTGAAAGAGCTGTGTAGACTGCCTCAGGAGGAGCTGTCTCGTGTCCACTCCATACTCTTGTTTTTTACTTAGCTTAGTTTGGCGGGGGGGGTGTTGGGAAGGGGGGAATTGCCGCTGTTTTATTCATTCCAAGGCTGAAACTCAGCAAGCTAAACCTCTGCCCTGGACCAAACTTTTCTTACCTGTGTATGGTGGCTGGGTGATTTGGGGCTATTTGTTTGCTTAAGGAAGCAGTTGATTTTATTACTCTCTTCCATTTGAATAACTGAGCCAATTCCAAATGAAACTGACAAATGCGTTGTCATGCTTAGTTTAAGGTAATTTTCATGGAAACCCAGACTGCCGACAGACTAAAGTCAGGCTTTTTGATTATTCTTCAAATGCCTCAAACACATGCACATGTAAATAGGATATTTTTATAATCTTCCCTAATGAATAAACTATATTAAAAGAGCAGTTTGTGATCCTAGGTTCTTAAAGGCCATACCAGGAGAAGCAAGCCTAGTTAAGTTAGGATAAGTTACGGACCCAAGGTTGGCTCCCATGTGCTTGGTCCCCAGCAGCTCATGAGGAGCCCCATTGATGGAATTACAGGGTCGTCAAAGAAAAGGAACGACTCAACCTGAAGGACCAGACTGCAGAAGCTGGGAAAGCCAGAGCATTGAGATGGGATTTCAACCTTATCTTGATCGTGCTTGGCCTTTTGGGGCACTCCTCAGTATTCACCAGTTTCCTCAATTCTAATTACGTATTGGCTCAGGCTAATTTTGAATTGCAATTTTTAATACTGGGTATTTGTAATGCTTTTCAAAAAAAGGATACCATCCTTTTTTTTTAGGATCATGGTAGGTGAGGAAATTTAACTCTCTGGATGCTAAAAAAAAAAATGAATTTATAAAATAAAAGGGATGGTCGATACCTGCGTTTACACTCCTTACTCAACTGACTTTGATATAGTATAAATGATCGCTCTTTATTGTTTTTTAAATTAGCAAAAAAAAATCATTTTGATCATCATAAATGGCTTCATTTCACTCAGTTACTTTTATAAGTCTAAGAAAATCAGTTCAGTGGTTGTCTTAGTGTGTACATATATATATATATATATATATATATATATATATATATATATATATATATATATATACACACATATATTTCTTTGAAACGAGGAAAGTCCTCAGAGCAATGAAATATATCCTCATTAGGGTACATTTGGCTAAAATGTCTCCAGAACAAGTAGCCAACATTAGACAAATGACTAGGTCCGCCCAGTAAGAGGTAACCAGTGTCTTAAAGTTAGCATGGAGTCACTTCAGAAGCCTTCCTTTTGTCTTGCTGCTGCTAGCCCAGGATGTTCAGGTGGACACAGAATCACTGGAATCTCCCATCATTAGTGCCTCTATTTACTCAGTGCTGAGTAATTCAAGAAAAAGAAAAAAAAATAGGATTTTCTGTACTCTTCTGAAGACTCCAAGATCCCAAGTTTATATATGTTGTTCTCTCATCCCCTGGATCCATTTTTCCTTGTTCTGTTTTTAATAATTTTTTTCAATCACAGAGATTTAAGAACAATTTTCTATCATAAGGCAGCAAGAAAAAGTAGTTTTAAAAGTTTTGAAGTTGGGCAAAAGCCAGATCTGTTCCTCTGAGGGTTTTTCTGAAATAAGCCTGCTCCAGGTACTCTTGCCACTTCTAGGGCGCTAGTGCTGCATAGAAAGAAGGAAATAGGCTCATGTGCCTGTCTCTGTTTATAGTAGAACTTGCACACCATCAGTTACAAATTGAATTTAGGACAAAAACTCCAAAGGGAATATGATGAGTAAAAATAAAATATAAAGATTGATCTGCAGAATAGTATGAGAACCAAACTCATCGAATAAACTTTTCTTAATTACCAAAGTCTCTCTTAAAGCCCATGCTTTAGAAAGGCAGTGGTTCTCAACCTGGGGGTCGAACAACCCTTTCACAGGGGTCACCTAAGACCATCAGAAAGCACAGAATTCCAATGGTCTTAGGAACCAAGACATGGCTCCTCTGTCCATCTCCAGGTGGATCTGCCCACACACAGAAGAGTATTAAAGGGTCACAGCATTAGGAAGGTTGAGAACCACTGCTTTAGAGTCAGTTCGCAGGCCTGGTTAGATTCAGACATGACCTCAAACAGCAACTGGCAGCAGCCCTGAAACAGTCAAGCAGAACCAGCCTGATCCCTGCTAAGTTTTGAGTGAATGAAGAGAATTAGCTAGTCTGGAGTCCCTCATTTAAAATAGATTGTTAATTCAGAGACCCTGCCTCCTCCTGCTTCTTAAGGAGCTGTGCTTTATTAATCAGCATCTTTAAAGTAAATAAACGATTGAACGAGCCAGGCCTTCTCCCAGACCCAAATTCTGGCCAAGCTAAATAGAGCCAGAGCCTGAGCACATTGTTTGCTGTTTGCACAGTCAGTCCCTGTGAGACTGGTAGGAACTTGCAGAGCCTCAGAAAACCTTCAGTGGGGGCAGGAAAAAGAAAGCTACCTGCCTGGAGGCCCTTGGGGTTTAGAGTGGCAAAGATTTCTTCATTTGTTCACTGGAGTTAATGAGGTCTTAATGGGAACTTGGTTGGTTCCCTCAGATTTCTCTTTCACCTGATTGCCTGTGGAATTGTAAGAACATTAGAGATGCAGCAACTCCCAGGGCTCTGGCCTGTCAGCTGCATGTAGCAATTGGAAGTTTTCCCTTTTTTGTCTCCCACATGCAGGCCTATAGTCATTTTGTAAGGAACTTGCAGAATGAAATAGCATGCATGAGTCAGAAGATTAATAAGATGTTTCTTAGAAAGGTATTGCAGGTGACCTTTGATAGATGCGAGGGAGGGGCAGTACAGAACTGCCCAGAATGTTTGCCACAGTGTGAAGCCAACCTCCAAACTGAAAGCATGGGGCACTCCTGGCCTCAGTGTTTTGGTTGTGTCTTCATGTGGACTGTAAGATGTCGGTACACTGCGTGTTCTGTACTGTAATACAACGAGATGTTGCTTTGGGTGGTTTTTTATGTGTTTTTATGGGTCCTTTACAATTTCAGAATTCCTGCCAGAGCAGGAGAGGAGAGGAAACTTGGCAGCCTTTCAGAGCTCTGCTTTTACCCACAATTGAACAGACTGATGAGTCTGGTAGCCAACAACTTGGCAACTTCTACTCCATTTTACCTCAGGAGGTTTTAAGGGCTGTGAAAAGAAATCTAGCTGACAACTGTAACTGAAATCTGTCTCTCTTAAGTATTTTACCTTCTGCAAGTAAAGGAACAGTTGCCAAATTTTGGGGGGTGATCTTTCTGGCTAGAAAGCAACCCTTTCCATTAATAAGAGACATCTGTAAGTATCCGTATTATCCATTCCCTCTCAAAAGAATCCATTTCATTTGATGTTCTGTGAACTGTGTGTTAAATGCAAGTGTACTTTAAATGTGTTTTTAGATATGTCTGCATAGTACCTTAACTTAAAGTCATGTGCAGCAGCAGGAATGGGAAGCAGTATATGTTGTAGATTTTGGCAGCTGGGAAGGTACTTACTACATCTAATCTCTTTTTGGTAATTTTCTTAAAATTCCAGTTTTTAAATTGTTTTTGTTGTTTTAAATCAGAAACCACTTTTTAGCCCATATCATCAGAACTGAGGAGACAGAGCCAAAGGGTTCATGGACCACAGTGCACTCTCTGCCAGCACTGGCTAGAAACACTTGATAAGTGATGCCAGTGCTCCCTTGGAAGAGATTGCTCTGAATACCTTTCCTTATATTGAGGTTTACAAGAAACAACAGCAATCTGGCTAGTCTAGGAAGTAGGGGCAAGGCATGAATAAGGCATTTGTGCTTTTGAATCAATGACCTCCGAGTCTCCTTCCAAGTTATAAAATTTTGTGATTTAATGGATTGGGCCTTTTCAGCCCAACCTTGGAAATCTTACAGGTTTTAAAATGAGACCTTGTAGTATCCCATCTCTAGCTTGGTCTTTTGAAATACGTGGGATATACGGCAAACTCTGAAGCAGTTTTAAACTTTGGTCATTGCTGAATAGCAGTCGTATCTCTTTTGGCTTAACTAAGTACCCTCTCAGTACTATAAATGGCAGTATGCAGCACCTCAAGTGTTCTGTCTCCAGTTAGCTAACTTTCTGACTCTTGGTCTTGGAGAGTTGTTAACAGTCGGGGTCTCAGGCTGTAGTCTTTTTAATTTTCCTACTGAGAACCTAGTCAGTGATCGGCATTAAGTTTTAGCATTATGTTGATGAAACAGAAAAGTTCTATAGAAAACCATCCTGAAACTTCAGAGGTGGAAAGGATCTCAAAGATCCTGAGGTTCAGCTCTCATTTTTACAGATGAGGAAACTAAGCCTGGCCCCAGAGACAAGGTAGACACTAACTGTGGCTAGGTAATGAAATGCATTTCCTGTGACTCATTTAGAACCAGGACTTCCTCTCATTTGCCCAAAGAGATTTCACCCAACAGTGAAAAAGTTGTGCAGAGAAAAAAAAATATGTGCATGGCTAGTCATCTGAAACTGACCTTATTAACATATTACTGTTAATGATGATGACCATATTAACATTTTGTGCATTTTAACTTTCACACAGTGAGCCACAGTAAAATACAGGTCTTAAAAATATTCCCATCTTTATAGATAAACATTGATATTTTATATCCATTGAAAACCTAGGAGTTTCATTCATGTCCAACTAATGTGACCTATAAGTATGGTCCCACTATTGTGGGACAATTTTATTATCATAATATCTTCCTGATACAGTTTGAAGAAAGTTGGTTCCCTCTGTTACTTTAAAACCTGGTGCTATCAATTGATGATCAGTTTTTCACTTTTTCTTTTTTCCAAGAAGCGTTCTTCCCTTTTATTCCCAGTAGTTATTGGTATTATATCACTTAAGGACATGTTATCTCTCTAAACACTTTGTCCCCAGTAGCCGCTTGTCCACTGAGTAGACTTCTGCCTTTGGGTCATAATGACTGGTTCTGCTAGCCATAGCCAGTCTTACGTAAGGATAAATGAGATGTATATGATCTGATTTTTATTTTAAAATTGGTTTCTGAATCACTGGAATCTCAGAGCCACTCTTAGTTATTCAAGCAGTATTACTAGAGCATTAAGTTTCATTGATAATGAAACAAAACTGTTTCTTTACCCTTACCTACGTTACAAAGCCCCCAGTGCTGCGCTCCAGCCCTATTGTTCATTAGTGGTGGAGTAAGGATTGCTTTCCTTCTCATCTGCAAAACATAGATGTTACCTGGGATGCTGGCGTACCCATTAACCAAAACCAGAGTGGAAAGTGAGAAACAGTGTAGTAGTATAATGTTATACAGTAAAATAGAAATGATCTAGTGTGCATGAGACGAAAATGTTGCTTCTTATTTTTAACCCTGTAAAGACAGGTGAAAGACAGCCAAGCTGTTTACTAATGATCTTTGGAAGTGCTTTTTTTTTTTTTGAGGTTGAAGTGATTTCTCCTATTAGCACTGGGTTTTGGCGATAAAGACCCCAAACCCAGACAGATTAAGGGAGTTGTCTAAGCCATCTAAGAGAAAGAAGTTGAAACTACAAACTTTAAATATTTATGAATGAAGGGGAATGGAAAAGTGAAGATTAAGCATAAAGTTTGAATAAATGAAAACTGTTGCCAAGCATTGTTTTTTCATGAACTATTATGTATTGTATTTAAAATTATAACAGAAAATGGCAAAGCTCAGCAGAAACTGTCCATTCTTTGTGGAGGGAGAAGGGGAAAATGTCCTTAAAACTATTTAGTACTATATTTAGTACTATATAGGGGCAAGCTGTGAAGAAAAGTGGAATCAGTTTCAAATTATAGGAAATTTACACATGCTCTACCCCAGCCATTGATGACATTCTAGAGTTTGCATCACTCATGGACATAATAGAGCCAGAGCTGGCAGATCTGAGAAGCTGGAAACTCAGCTGTCTGTTTCCTCTAGACTGGAGCATCTTGGGATATTGGCTATTGACAGGTTCCTATGGAACAAACAAAAAGGTAGTTGTGTTCAGGAATATCCACTTCCTTGGAATAAAATGTCATCATCTGTGGCTTCAGAGTGTTGCACCAAAACTGAACCAGTGATAACATAAATCAGAAAACCATGTTTACTTTTTATTCTCAAAGAAAATTATCAATTCAAGTAGCCATCTTTGGATTTTTTTTTCTCTTACTGGCATTTTTCTCCCCTGAGATCTATCAGCTCCTGCTGTATTTTTGACTTCTGCTCTTGGAGTCATGTTACAATTGTATAAAGAAGACTATACAGTATTAAACTGACATGAAAAGACATTGAGCTCTTGTCTGGTTTTTACAGTGTTTTCTACCATCTAGACCTCCCCCTACACACACACACTATACACTCTCTCCCTCTCTCTCCCTCTCCCTCTCTCTCTCTCTCTCTCTCTCTCTCTCTCTCTCTCTCTCTCTCTCTCTCTCTCTCTACCTCTCTCTACCTTCAGCAGCTCAAATGGTGATTATTTAAACTACCTGCAAAGTAAGAGAACTTGCATTGAGTTCTCAAACCCCAGTCTTTGATGTTATGACATTACCCTTATCTTTATTTAGAAGACTTGAATAACCCAAGGAAGTTTCTTGATCTCCCAAGATTCTGATCCCTTTGTGGGGTGGGGTGGGGACAGAGGAAAGACACTTCAGTTCCTTATTTCCCCTTCCACTAAAACCATTAGCCAACAAGACGGTAATTGAGCCTTGTTCCTGTTGTATGGTCCCTGTACACACATACACACACACTCCCCAACAAATGACAGTAACTTTGTATCCCCATTCCCTTCATATACAAAATTCATAAATGATTGTTTTGAATTAAATTGAATTAGGGCTTTAAACTAGAAGAAATTCTATTTAAAATGTCTGGTCCTTAACTTATGCAATGGAACACTCTTCCATTGTTTGAGTCCGTGGTGCTATGGGGATAGTCAAACCTTTAGGAATGAAAGTGACTGGAGGATAGACCCTGGGACTTAAGGGAAGAGGTGCTACCAGTAGAACAACATGGGTCTGTGTGTAGGTCATTGCACTCAGGGAGGATGAGGTTGTAGAGAGGAAGGGGATGGTTATCTCAATGGATAAAAGCAAATCACATTTAAAGTGGAAATGAAAATTTTTTATTTTGACCATCGAGAAATCCATCTGTGGAATTATCGGCTTCCTTATTGGTTGCTGAGGTAATGGTAACTACCCTACTGTATAGTAGAGGTTTGAGGTCAAAAAACCAAACCAAACTGGCAAGGCCCTTTGGCATCTTATAGTCCATCTCTCTCGATTCACAGATGTGAAAATTTGAGCCCCAAGAAGGGATAAGGAACTTTTCCAAAGTCCTACATGGTAAGTTTGAGAGGTTTTCAATCATCTGCCTCCAAACCTCTCATTACAGGACATTCGGGAACTCCCCACTGAATATCTGTTTGAGGAAATCTGTGTTGATGAAACATGAAAACGTAAGACAGATGACAGGAGCAAGTGCCACCAAATTCCCCATTCTGGTCATCGCTCGGTGAGGAATACAGGATCTTTTATGCAGGAAAAGTGATGAGTCCTGAGACTAAGATACTTGTTTCTCAGGAAAAGAAATGTTTTTCTGCTCTAAATGTGGCCACTGGTAGGCTGCATTTTCCCAAAGCCAATTTACTCTTCTGAAAACCTTTTTTCTCTCCCTGTCTCACTTCAAAAGTCAAATACAAAGATCCACGTGATGTTCAACTAGCATTTTGGAAAAGTACAAACATCTCTTAGTAAAGGTGGAAGAAAGGGCTGCTTTGGATTTCAGTGGTGCTAGGTCATTAGGCTATTAAGCTGCTTTAGTAAACAAGGATTTAGTAAATCCTTGATAACTACAGTTGGGCTACAGTCGATTTCCTTCTGCACGTGATCATTTCCTGATTCAAGCTTTGTAACTGAGAAAGGCAGGAGGAGGTAGCTGCCATGCTTACTGTTTTCACTGTTCACTGCACTACATTTCAAACCTGAAATCCACTGCGAGGTCTCTTGCCTAGTAAAAGTTCATTCTTGCTAACTGCCCTGCAAGGTCTGCAGTGTCTCCAAGTCTTTTCTGGTCTCAAGAGCCAACTAGTAATGCTAAGATTGCTGTCTTTTTGTTTGTGCCATGGGTGTAACTTCTAATAGCATCTTTAAAAGGTCACAAAACCACTGATTGTGGAAACCTGGGGAATATTTCAGAGCAGCTAGGTGGTGCTTAGCCTGGAGTCAGGAAGACCTGAGTTCAAATTCGGTCTCATATACTTCCTAGCTGTGTGACACTGGACAAGTCACTTAAACCTGTTTACCTCAGTTTCCTTATCTGCAAAATGAGCTGGAGAAGGAAATGGTAAGCCACTCCAGTATCTCTGCCAAGAAAGCCCCAAAGAGGTCATGAAGAGCTGTATATAACTGAAATGACTGAACACCACTTAACAGTGAATTGCTCTGAGAACTATTGAGCACAAAACATTATTTGTTTATAGGTCTAATACTGGAGTGCAAATGATGGACAATGCACCCTGTAATCCACTTGGGACCAAGGGAACCGCAAGCCAAGATACTTGGTGAAGGGCAAATCTATGCCAGCTGCCAAATAGAAATGACTCAAACCTCCTACTGTGTCTTGGAGAATATCCAGGCAGCTTTTGATAACCCTAGCCATCAACCAACTGCATCAAAGGAGTAACTTCTCTAACAGTCCACTGCTGCTTGGACCAAGCTGAGGGGTTCTGAAGTTAGCCTGAGGTTCCTGCCAAAGGCAGTTGCCACATTCAGGCAGATGCTTTGGTGGGGTGGGAGTCAAATAAATGGAGGAACAAAGGAAAGAAAGGAATAAAAAAGGAGATGAGGGATGAAAAAGTAGAGGAGCACTGGGCCTAGGCAAGTGCTGTACTAGATGCTTAGAAAGTGCTTGTTGGGTTATTGAATTAGGCCTGGGATAGGCTCGGGGATTGAAGTTTGAAGTAGAAAGACAGTGTTAAAAGTTGGGGGACCCGTTGTGTCTAATTGGAAACTTGCTTTTGGATCAATGAATGAATACACTCTACTCATCTCAGCTCTTTTCACAGTAGCCAAACATTAGAGACTAACAGGGCAACCTCTTGGCAAACAGCTAAACCAATGGTGTTATAGAATGGCATGTTCCTGTGCCATAAGGAATTATGAAATGGAAAGATTCAGAGCATACCAGGCCTCTGAACAATGTTCCACGGCAATATTACGAAAGGAAAAGAAACTTTGAAAGACTTTTGATCGCTAATCAACCCAATGATAAAGCGTCAGAATAAATGAATGATGATAAAAGACAACTCACCTCCTGCCAGAGTGAAGAATTGTAAAGGGCAGAGATGTGATTTTCACCATGGACAATGTGTTTATGTATCGATGGCTCTTTTTTGCCTTGTTTGGGGGCTTTTTGTTGGTTTTGTTTTTTGCTTAATGAAGGGATTGTAGAGGGGGGAAATTAAAGAATAAGATAGGGAATCAAGGAGGAATTTTTTTTTGAAGACTCATTGGGCAAAAGCAGGGGCCTGTTTGCCGTTGAAAAACATCAATTCTGCACTGAACTCAGTTGGCAGAGTTGTGGGACTTTCTCCATAAGTCTTTTGTAGCACATGGGGATTGTACGAGAAAAAACTAGAGACAGGATGGGAGAGCAAGGGATTTAAGGGAAAAGGATAGTGTATATTTGAACTGGTCAGCCATCGGATTAAGACTGGAGGAAGGAAAATAAGGTCAGAATTATGGAAGTACTTTTTGTAGTAGCAAAAAACAAAACATATGTGTTAATTGGTGAGCAGCTAAATAAATTATGGGGGAAATATAATTAAGCCATTTTGTAAGCCTTAAAGTGCTTAAGTTAGCTGGCCTTAATATTACTCCTGATTCTACCTTTGATGACCAGCAGCAGCTGTTGGCTCTTGATTTGATGAATTGATGAAGTGTTTCCTCCTGAGTTAGCCAGGTTGTAAAAGAACTTTAAATGCCAAAAAGAAAGTTTTATATTTGATCCCAAAAGTAATAGTTACTGAATTCTGTTGAATGGGGAGAGACAGTGACAAGGTGAGACCCGTTCTTTAGGAAAATCACTGGTAGCTGAGTGAAGGGTGGATTGGAATGGGGAGAGATGAGGGAGGGAGAAAGACCTGACAGGTATTCCAGTGGTCAAGGAATGAGGTGATGAGATCTGAACTAGTATAAATGGTTGTGAGTGGAGATAAGTCTTAAAATAGAAACAGGCCTTGAAACTTATTGGATATGTGGAGTGCGGGCCCATGAAGATTTGGGGACAACACCCAGGTTGTGAACCTGGGTAAGTGGGAAGATATTGGTGCTCTTGAAAGTTATAGGGGAAGTGAAAAGAGTAGAACCAAGAGGACACTGTATATAATTACAGCAGTATTGTTCAAAGAATAACTGTGAATGACTAAGTTATTCTGAGTACTGTAAATACTCATATCTATTACAAAGGACCTATGAAGGAAGATGCCATCCATCTCCAGAGAAAGAACTGATAAAAAAGAAGGATGCATAGTATGGTTTTACATATATGTGTTTATCTCTGTGTGTCAAATGGTGGCCCCTGGTGCAGAGTGGGGAGGGAAGGAGAAAATTTGAAACTTAAAATGTAACAAAAAATAGATTTTTAAAAAGTAATAGGGAAGTTTGGAGGAGTAGAAGGTTTGGAGAAAATATGAGTAATGTCTTGGACATGTTGAGTTTGAGATGCCTACAGGACATGCAGCTGGAGATGTCCAAAAGTTGGTGATTTGAGACTAGCACTCAGAAGATAGAGACAGACAGATAACATATTGTGAATGTGTGTATACACACATATATGTTAGCTTTTAACAGCTAAACTAATGTGCAAATATATTTAATATTATTGAACATGTATAACCCATATCATGCTATCTTGGGGGTGGGGAGGGGAAGGTGGGGAAAAATTTTTAAATTCAAAATTTGATAAAAGTGAATGTTAAAAAATGAAAAAATAAAATAAAATTTTATAAACCATATAAACCATAAATTTTATATAAATATAAAAAAATATGTGTGAATCATGTGCATAGAGATCATAATTTAACCTATGGGAATTGATGAGATCTCCAAGCATTCAGTATATAGAAAGGAGGTAAGAGATCCCAGGTTAGAGCCTTGGGGAACATCCACAGTTAGTGGGTATGACCTGAATAAACAAACAGAAAAGGAATAGTCAGATGAAGAGGAGATGCAAGACAGAGCCATGTTATGAAACCCTAGAGGACATCTGGGGAAGAGGTTGATGAGAGGCTACCCAAGGGTTAGGACTGAGAAAAGGCCATCCAATGTGGCCACTGGGAAATCATCAGTAACTTTGGAGAGCACCAGCAATTGCAGTTGAATGATGAGATCCAAGGTTGGATTGCAGAGGGTCAGGGAGAGTAAGGGGAAATAAGTAACAGTGTTTTCCTCAGTTTTATCTCAGAGGAGGAAGAGAGATCCATGATGACAGGTAGGCAGGATTACTGGATCAAGTGAGGGTTTTTTGATGATGGGAGAGACATGAGCTTCTTTGTAGGTAACAGAGAGGAAGGGACTGGAGATTAGAGAGTAGAAGGGAGAGGATGAGAGAGAGCAAGGGCACATATCACAAGGGTTTGCTTTTGCAAGTACAAGGGCAACCTTTTAATGTGAAAGAGGGTGAAGGATGTAGCCGGAGAGTATATCTGAATGAAGTGAGATGAGAATGGGGGGTGGGGGGAGGTAACTCTTGCTTCTTTGTGGTGAAGCATAAGGCAAGGTATTCCCCTGAAAAAATTCAAGGTGGGAGTGTCATGGGAAGCTTGAGGAGGGATCATAAGGTTTTAGAATGTTCACTGTGGTGAGTGGACCAGTGAATCAATTAGGGAGATGTCAAAGGATTGCCTCACTGCAGTGAGGGCCCAGTTGAGATTATTTAAAATAAATTTGTAGTAGACCCAGTCAACAGTTTCATGGTTCTGTTCAGCCACAATATGAACAGGAATGAAGGAAGAAGATGGTGGGAGTAATCTACCATTAGGATTTGGAAAGGGGTAAAGGGACTCCAATGTAGAGCAAAGGTATCCTACAAGCTAGAATGTAACTGGGAAAGGTTTACCAAAAATAAAAATACATACAATGCAGATCGCTTTAATTAGTGGTTTTCTAAGTCGATATGAGGGGCAGCAAAGATGGGTTCTATTTGCATTTGACACCGCTGATGCAGGGGACAGAATGAGGTTGAACTGATTCCCCACAGGATGAGATGGAAAAAGGAAGAGGAGATAGCCAGTGAAGTGGTGATGGCCTGTGAAAATGGTGATGACCTGAGGAGTCAGGGATGGAAGAACATAGTGGGGATGAAGAGAAGGGTTAGGAGATCCTAGGACATAGGAAAAGATGGAACAATAAAATGTCAGATAAAGGAATTAAGGGATGCCTGCTCTCTCAATCTCCTTTGTGATATTCCCACACCCTGATATTGTGTCCTCCCAAGGGCTCTGGCCAGAGTCCTCTTTGTGTGATCTCAGTAGCTTCCATAAATTCAATCAAAATCCATATATGAAGGAATCTCAAATCTATCTACCCATTTCTTTTATCTGCTGAGCTCTAGAACTCCTGCTGCTTATTCGACATTTCCAGCTGGATCCCAAGTCCCTGGATTCAGATCTCCACAATGCCTCTTGCATCCTTCCTCTTCCCCTGGTCTCCTGTTACCACCATCCCATGTTGGACCCTCACTTACACCCAACCTGATGGTGCTCCAATAACCTCCTTGTAGGCCTTCCACTCCCTGGGGCCCATTCCTCATACTGCTATTAACGCCATATTTTTTTCTTCATTTTTTTCATTGACTTGTTTATTTACTTTATTTTTTAATTTTTTTATTTAAATTTTTAAAATTTTTTTGTTTATATCATTCATTTTCATGACATTTTTGAATTACAAATTTTCTCCCCATCTTTCCCTTGCCCCAACCCTAAAACAGCAATCCCACTGTAAAGCCCCTCCCCTACTCTGCTGTCTTACTTTCTGGTAGGGCAGGGAGGGTCTCCCTTTCCTGGCTCCTGTATATCTTAATTCCTAGTTGCAGGCCTTTCAGAACTTTAAATTCTAGATTCTTTCGATTCCTCCCTTGTCTCCCCCCCCCCCCACTGGAAGGACAATCAATTCAATACAGGCTGTGGATGTGTGATTATACAGGACATCTTCATAGTGGACATATTGTGACCGTGATCATCGGTCTCTCCGAC
>CM053593.1:61784544-61858409 GCA_028646575.1 Pseudocheirus occidentalis
GGAGGGGCCTTACAGTGGGATCAATGTTCTGGGCTGGGGGGTAGGGACAAAAAGGGGAGAAAATTTGTAACTCAAAACCTTGTGGAAATGAATGATATAACCAAGAAATAAATTAAAATTTACATTAAAAAAAAAAGGAAATGTGGGATTTGAGGAAAGTAGGGCTGGCAAAGAGAGAGAGGCCCCAAATGAACCAGTGGAATAGTTTTTTTGTTTTTATTTCTCCCTGGTCCTGAAATGTTGACTGAAGCCTAGGCAACCACCA
Source organism: Pseudocheirus occidentalis (assembly GCA_028646575.1). Classification (NCBI taxonomy): domain Eukaryota; kingdom Metazoa; phylum Chordata; class Mammalia; order Diprotodontia; family Pseudocheiridae; genus Pseudocheirus; species Pseudocheirus occidentalis. Next base: position 61,784,810 of record CM053593.1, read on the forward strand.
AATTCCTGAGTGCCTCTGGAAGCTAACTAGAATGGCAAGATTTTGAGCATGTGGGAGAAAGTGAGGAATAAAGGTCCTTTACAGCATCTGGGTCTTGTCATGGATAGAGGGCTAGACCTGGAGTCAGGAAGGCCTGAGTTCAAATCCAGCCCCAGATATTTACTTAGCAGTATGACCCCAGCCACATCACTTAACTTTGCTCTGCCTCAGTTCCCTCAACTATAAAAGGGGTATAATATTAGCACCTACCTCTCGGCATTGTTTTGAGGATCAAATTGGAGTATTTGCAAAATCCTCAGCCCAGTGCCTGGCACATAATAGGTGCTTTAATAAATTCTTTTCCTTCTCTCTCTTTAAGGACTTGTAGATAAGAGGAAGGAAGAGAGGTCAGCTGGGAAGCAAAAGAGCAAGTTCCTCTTTTGCCTTTCTAAGAAAAGGCCTGTGTGTAGTACATACCCCCATCAGTTCATAGTGAGTTATTTATAAAGCTCCTTGTTTTCAACTCAGCCTCCCATATCTCCTCCCCATGAAGGAGGCCTCCAGCCAGGACATTCCCTGATACACACGGAGACTTCTATATAAAGCCTTACTCCTTTAAAAAGAGGCCTGATCAGAATGTTCCCGATTGCTTCACACCAGGGCATTGATAAGCTGTCTCCACCTCCACAGGAGTCCTAGGATCTGCTGTCACCAGATATCTAGGGATTCTCCTCCCTCTTCTCCTCATCCTTTGCTTAATGTTCTTCTCCGGTTTCTCCCCAAAACAAAATCAACAACACTCTAAGGGAAGCCTTAAAAATAGGAAGTTGTTTACTCCCTTCTTTAGGGTGTCAGTTGCCAGACAGTAGGATCATGTTTAGAAGACTCTATTTGGGTGATTGGTGTGCCAGGCATGTCCTGGGCACTCGGTCAGGGTTGATGGATGATATTCTGTAATAGTGCCCCTCCCGAGGCATCTTTGTCTTACAGTTTAACTTGCCAGTTCAAGGCAAATGGATGGTTCCCCCTTACTGCTCTCCCCCCATCCACCTTTGGCCCCAGGCACTTCCTCACCCATATGGTCCTACTGGTCACAATCAGAGGATTCATCTGGCTGGATTGCCTGTCATCTGCTTCATTTGAATTCCAGAATGGCATGATGGAAGCCTTCCTAACTGAGAGAAGGGTTGTGTATGGATGTATTCACTCATTCAGCCTTGAAAATAAGCTCTGTCCTATCTCAAAGGGGGCTGACTCCCTCTGCTGCTGCAAAGTGTGTCCAAGTACCATAGAGAAATGGAGGTGGGGCAAAACAGCTCATGTCAGATAGGCCTCCCGGTTTGCAAACTCCTTTCCTCATAGCAACCCCATGAGATAGTCAGCACATAGGTAATCTCCATTTTCCACATGAGGAAATGGAAAGCAGCTTTGTCCCATTCGTGTCTCCAGGCTAGTAAGTGGTTAAGCTGAGGCTGGAACCCACGTGGATTTGAAATTCCAAGCCCACATCTGCAGCACACTACCTGAGTGAATTTGAGCAAATCACTTAATATCTCTAGAATACAGTTTCCTCATCTATAAAATGGGGAATAGACCATCCCTAAGGTCCTTTGCAGGATTAAATAGATAAACTTTCGATCCTTTATATCTATGACTGATTTTAGCTCTCTTTCCCTTATATTATGCTGTTAAAGTCTTGGACACCATGAGCCTACTTTTCTCTGAACTTTTTCCAAACCTCTTCAAACTGGGCCAGGCTCCAGATGGCATTAGGGGATGGGGTGGGTTTAGGGGTCAAGGTTTTCCATCAGGCAGGTGGTCAGGTGTATGGTTCAGTGGACCATACACCAGATCTAGATGGATCTGGATGGCATTTACATTATTCCTCTTTTTTTAATGCAAAAACAAATGTTTTATTGAGGCTTTCCCCCCTTTCTTTTATTACTAACTTCCCATCAATTTCTTTTCCTTCTCCTCAAATAGAAATTTTCTTTGTAATAAAGAAAGAGTCAAGTGAAACAATCCAACACAGTGACTATGTCTGGAAATCACTCATTCCTTATGCCTCACTCCATGCCTAGAGTCACCCAGAGCTCTTCTGCTAAGAAGAGAGAGACTGGCTTCATCACAGCTGATGGTCAACTCATTGATCAGAGTTCTGATGTGTCTCAGTTTACACGATTGTTGTCACTGTTTGGGTCACTCTGCCTCAGTTCACACAAGTCTTTCCAAATTTGTGATTGGCGACTTTTTCATAGTTACAGGAAAAATGATTCTTCTGAAACAACTTCCTGTCCCTCCAGGACGCTGTAATTTGTTCCTTGTGCTTCCCATGTTCAAAGCTGATGAGTTTCATATGAAAAGCTCTCAGCTGTCTTCCCTGTGGTCTGGGCTGAGGTTTAGTATCCGAGAGTTCATGCTGTCAGCTCCAAGGCATTTCAGAATTGGGATGGAAGGTGTTGATATGCTAAAGGCAGATGCAGAATGTAGGCGTTTGAGTGCCAACTACCCAGGGTTCTGTGTGCAGTCTTGGGGAATTCACCTACTTTCTTGACCTTTCCTTTTATTCACCTGTAAAATAGAGACAAAGTCTGATGACTCCCCTAAAGGGAATGTTCATATAAGCTATGACACTGTGTGAATGCTGTGTTGTGGCTATTAAAGCAGCAAAAAAAACCCCAAACAAAACCCTAATAAACAAGATAGGCCCCTTTGATGCTAACACTAGGTGTCTGGAGCTAAGGCTCTTGTTGCACTAGCTGGAATTCCCTACCCAGGCTTTTGGGGAATCTACAGAGGTAAGGTATTCAATTCAATATCTATAATTTAATTAAACAAATATTGATTAAGTACTTACTATGTATATAGAGACAATGTGGTATATTTGATAGCGATCAACCCTTACACCTTCTTCCCCTACCCCAGTCAATAAGACCTAGGTTCAAGTTTTCTTTCTGATACATAGTCATGATGTGACCTGGAACAAATCACTGAACTTCTCACTGTTCCACACCATTCTCCAAGGCGCAAATCTTCACTGGTAGAGGGAGTTTCCTTTCTATGAATTCCCTACGCCATTGAAATCACAAGTCTGGTCCAAAAAAATTGTGCAAAGCATTAGCTAGGTTGTGAGCATCCATAGTATAGGTCTGATCCTGTCACCCTTCTCAGTAGACTCCAATGACTCTTTTAACTCTGGGATTCAAACCTTAAGTCCTCTGGCTTTAAAAGCTACAATACAATATAATACAATATCCATGTGTACCTTTGTAGTCTTCTCACACCTTACTCTCCTCTACCCTCTCTACAAAACAGCCACATTGTCCCACTTTCTGTTTCTTGCCTAGGACATTCCATGTACCCTATGGACTAGCTATCCCCTATGCTCAGAATTCTCTGTCTCCTCACTTCTACTTATTGTCTCTGGCTTCCTTCTAGAATTAGCTCAAATCCCACTTAGTGCAGAAGGTCTTTCCTGGTCTTCCCAGCTATTGATGCCTTCTGCTCTGAGATTATCCTCTATCCTGTAAAGATCTTGCACGTGTTTAGTCATGTTCATGGTTGTTTTCCCTATGAGTTCCCTGAGGGCAGGACCTGTTTTTGACTTTCTTTGTATCTCTAGCATTTAGCAGAGTGCTGGTCACATAGAGAGAATGTCTGTAAAAACGAGAGGAAGTGTCTAAAATGCCATATAGATTCTAGCTATAATAAGCATTTAGCAAATGCTTGTTGATTGACTGAGATGTGACAGACTCTGATCTCACGGAGGTTACAACCTACTTGGGTTTGGGGTGTGTGTGGAGTGGTGAAGAATCAGGACCTCACTTGTGCTCAGGGGCTTGGGTGCCCACAGAACTGCTTGGACATCCCTGGGGGGAGAGAATGTCACACCTGATCAATGTTGGGGTCACTAGTGATGCATTTTTGTCTGACCGTGCCTCACTCAGGCCCCCATGTACTGCTTGCCATCTCTAGGATACCAGTTGATCAGGACCTTGGGAAGGACTCCGACTTTTGACCAGATGACTTGGCTTTTCATTGCCATAGTTCCTGAATTTCTGCAATGGCAGGAAATCCACTTACATTGCCAGGATTTGAAATCATTTTACACTGAGTCTCAGCTTGTGAGCAGAGGGCCCATGGGCCCATGTGTATGAGCTGTCTGCATCTAGATAGAACATGTTGTGTGTGCTCACAGAGGCCTAAATACTTCCTTTCCATGTGTTCACCCTCCTATGCTTCACCCTGCCCCCCCTTTCCTCCCCTTCCCCCAGGATGGTACAGCTGCCATTGTATTAGGAGATGATGACAGATCCCGTCAGGCTCAGCAAGCTCTGGCTTGTCTTGTCTTTGGTCTGTGTGGCTGGCGTGGAGGGAGCAGACATCCTCCTAGGAAATGAGGCTTTTCAAAGATGGGCAAACCTTTTACTTCCTTCTATAAAGCTCGCTAGTGCCCTGTAAATAGTCAATCATTCAGTGGGTGGATAAAATTGTACACTATAGTTCGAAGCATTCTGAAACAAAGACTAGCACCATTTAGTCGACTTTTTTTTTGGAAGGGACCTTAGCAGCCATTTAGTGCAACTTGTGCACAAAATGAATCCCTATTCACATGACCATCTAGCCTCTGGTTGAAGACCTCCTAGGAGGGGGAATCCCTCCCACCTCCTACTGCACCTCAAGGCAGCTGGCTCTACTTTTGGAAAGCACTAATTATTAGGAAATTTTCCCTGACATCAAACTTAAATCTACCTCTTTGTATCTTCACTATGTTGTTCCTCATTTGGCCCTCGGGGGCCAAACATAACATGTCTAATCCCTCTTCCTTATTACAGCTTTTGAAATACTTGAAGACAGCTATCATGTCTACTCTGTCTTCTTTTTTCCAGATGAAACATGCCCAATTCCTTAAATTGATTCTTGTTTGTCATGGGCCTTACCCTGGTTATTCTCCTCTGGATGCTATCCACTTGATCAATGTCCTTTTCAAACCATGGAGCCCAGAGGTAATCACAATACTCCCGAATGCATCTGATGAGGACAAAGTACAGTGATCACCTTTCTATTCCTGGGAATGATGATCCTCTCTTAATTTAGCCCAAGATCACTTTAGCCTTTCCTTTTGGCCACTGTATAATATTGCTGTCTCATATTGAATCTGCAGTCCACTCAAACAACCCTCCCATGTCTTTTTTCAGAACAAAGATACCTCTCCATGCCTCCTCTATGTTATGCTTGTAAAGTGCAAAATGTTGTGCTTATTCCTATTAAATTTTCTTTTAGTTTCAGCCCAATGCTCTAGTTTTTAAAGATTCATTTGGGATCCTGATTCTGTTATCCCTCACAGCTTTGTATTGTTTGTGATTCTGATGAGATTATCATCTATGCCTTTATCTAGGTCTTGGCTGAAATTATCTAAAACATTTCAGAACCTTTTGAGCTTTCTAGATTTTCTATGGCATGACTTGGTGGAGAGAGGTTCCTTTGTACATGGACAGAATCTGGTGTGTGTGTGTGTGTGTGTGTGTGTGTGTGTGTGTGTGATGGTTTACTAGCATGAGTAGAAGGCATTTGAAAAGACTGCACATGACTCATCACTGTCATGATTGTGCATTGGAAAGGTTATTGGAGGTAAAAAAGTCAGGAGGTAAAAAATTGAGTCTAGGCTCTGATCTCACTCGCCATGTGACTTAAGGCAAATTACCTAACCTCTCAAGGCCTCAGTGCCCTCATCTGTAAGAATAGGGATAACAATACTTGCATTGTCTATCTTGAAGGGTTGTGTAAAAAAGATCCCCACTTAAAAAAAAAGATAAATTGTAAGCATTATAAAAATGTGGACTTTCTTCATGGCCTGCCTACTGTGTAATTAATTACAGTGAGGTATGAGATTTATTGGGTCATAGATTTAGAGGAGCAGCTAGGTGACACCATAGTGCATAGAGTGCTGGAGTCAGGAAGACTCACCTTCCTGAGTTCAAATCTGACCTCAGACACTTACTAGCTGTGTGACCCTGGGCAAGTCATTTAACTCTGTTTGCCATAGTTCCTTATCTGTAAAATGATCTGTAGAAATGACAAACCATTCCTGTATTTTTGCAAGAAAACCCCAAATGGTGTGAAGAGTCTGAAATGACTGAGACAATTGAATGTCAACAATGAAAGAGAAATGGGAGCCCGAATGAGAAGTCCAGCTAGGGTTATATATTTGGTGTCATCTCGACAGAGGTGGTAGTTGAAGCCATTGGACTGGTCATGATTTCCAAGGGATAAAGTGCTATGGTAGATGTACAGAGTATTAAGAACTAAGGCTCAGGTACGCTGACATTTAAGGGGCAGGAGGAGAATGGAGAACCAGAGTCAAAATAGTGAGGGGGAGACCCAAGATGATTAAGAGAATAGAATATGAGAATGAAGAGGGAGAAGAGAGATGGAACCTAGTGGTCATATATATGGGAAAGGAGCTAGAGCTATTGGGAAAATCCAGCTTGTGGTGATATGCCAGTGGGATATTTGGGAAAATCACTTTGGAGGCTGAATGGAGGATGGATTGTAGTCGGGAGGCTTGAGGAAGGCTGGCCCACCAGCAGGTATTATAGTCATCTAGGCATGAGGTGGTGAAGACTGGCACTATGGTGGTAGCAGTGTCAGAGGAGAGAAGGGGGCTCATTTGAGAGAGGTCACAAAGGGAAATGTGATAGTACTTGGTAACAGATTGGAAATGGGGGGTGAGAGAATGAGGAGCCAAAGATAGCACCCAGATTTCAAGGCTGGAGAATGGCAGTGCCACCCATCATCATGGGAGAGTGCAGAAAGGAGGACAGTTGGGTAGAAAGATCATGGTTCAGTTTTGAAAACTTTGAATGAAAGATATTCAGTTCAAGATGTCCAGTGAGCAATTGGAAAGATAAATCCTAAAATAAAATACACAGGATTACAAAGGAAACTAATTATATTAAAATTAATATCATTTCCCCCTACGCATAAGTTCTTTGAGCTCCTGAAGAAGATTCCTGTCCTAGAGAGTTGTTCAGAACATTAAGAGAGTAAGTGACTTATCCAGGGTACTGAAGGGTTTGGTGACTAACCTGGGGTTTTATGCAAAAGGTAATAGGGACTCAAAATGATTTTAGAGCAGAGGAGAGCATCCAGGGTATCAAGTTCATGCCAAGTGAGAGTCAGTTGGATGTACTGCAGCTGGTTAGCCTGGAGAAGACAGAATGGTGGACATGATAGCTGTTTACAATGTTTTGAAGGACTCAGGCAGAAGAAGAATCAGACCTGTTTTTCTTGGTGTTCAGAGGATAGAACAAGGAGCAATGGGTGGAGAATTTGAAGAGCTAGATTTAGGCTTGATGTAAGAAAAATCTAGAGCAGTGGTTCTCAACCTGTGGGTTATGTTCAATTTGTAACAGTGAAAATATATCCTGCATATCAGATAGATTCATAACAGTAGAAAAATTACAGTTATGAAGCAGCAATTTATGGTTGGGGGGATCACCACAACATGAGGAACTGTATTAAAGGGTCACAGCATTAGGAAGGTTGAGAACCACTAATCTAGAGCAACAAAAAAATAAAATGAACTGGGCTGTGCTGAGAGGTAGTGAGTGCACCTCCACTGGAAGGTTGGGTGGACACTTTCATTTCTGTTTGTAGAAGAGACTCTTTCTCAGACATAGGTTGGACTAGGCAGTTTCTGACGTCTTTCCTATTCTGAGATTCAGTAATTCTTAGTATTGTGACCAGCAGAGTGTTTGGGAATAGGATTCTAGTTGCTGCTTTAGGAATTGAGTAGGAGAGAAGTTAAGAGCAGGAAGATCAGTTGGGTTTTGGATAATTACTGCAGAAATGAGGTGGTGTCAGGGGGATATGTACAGAAATAGCCAGCAGGAATGGAATCCAGGGACAGCTAGATGGTGCAGTGAATAGAGCACCCACCCTGGAGACCTGAGTTCAAATCCAGCCTCAGACACTTAACATTTACTGGCTGTGTGACTTTGGGCAAGTCATTTAACCCCAATTGTCCTGCCTTCCCCCCTCCAAAAAAAAGAATGGAATCCAATTTTGAATATCTCTTCCAGTTCCAAGCTTTTGTGATCCTAAGGATTTGTAGGGGAATTCTCCTCTAAGGAGCAGTGTGGTACCATGGAGAAGGGCAGTGGGTTTGAAATCAAGGGACCTGAGGGCAAATGCTGGCTCTGCTCCTTATGACCTGTGTGACTGACCTTGGGTAAATCACCTGATTTCAGTCTCTTCTGTAAAATGAGGGAGTTACAAGATTACCTCCAATGTCCTTTCTACCTCTAAATCTATGAGCCTGTGAAGACTGGAAATGAATTGGATGTGGGAGGGAGGGCAAGATGGAAGGTAGTGGAAAGAAAGACACAGAGAAAGGGAAAATGAGAGACAGAAATGGCAAGAATGGAAGACAGAGAAATAGAGACAGAATATGAGAAAGAAACAGAGTGATAGGAGTGAAAGAAAGGGAGAGAGAAAGAGTAAAAGAGAGAAGAGGAGAAGTAGGGAGAGATAGGGAGTAGAAATGGGGAAGAGAGAGAAGGGAGATAAAGATGAGAGGACAATAGAAAGGGGAATAGAGAGAAAGACAGAGAGAGAGAGACAGAGAGAGAGAGACAGAGAGAGAGACAGAGAGAGACAGAGAGATAGAGATAGAGAGAGAGAGAGAGACAGATAGACAGACAGACAGACATATATCCCCAGACAGAAACCAATCCCCAGAATGTAATCAGGAAAAATTAATAGGCTGCTGGTGTCATTGATGGTAATGAAGAAGGGAGAAGGTTGGGGGTAAGATAGATCCTTCAGGTTTTCAGAAACCAAGGGGACAAGCAATTCTACTTGAGAGGGGCTGGGAAAGAACTTTGAAGGCCTGTAGGGAATATGGTTTGACAAGCAATCAGAGGAGGTGGGAGCTCTCCCTGTAGTTTGACTGAGTCATTTACATAGAAGCCTGTGCAAATGAGAAATCATCTCCCCAGAACTCTGGAAACCTTATGTCCCTGGCTCTTGACTCTGGCAACATCAAAAGAAAAGAGAATCTTGTCCCCCTCCAAAGCTCACAGAGAATTTATTTTCTGTTGATAATCACATTACAACACCTTCCCACGTCAGGAACTAGCTAGGGTCAGATGAGTTAATTTTTCCAGAGTCCAGTTTTCCAATGAGATCTAGCTCTGTGGGCCAGAGAATATAGCCCTCTCTAATATTGTTAATCTCCTATGGGTTAAGAAGATTACTAATGGGTGGCTAGGTGGCACAGTGAATAGAGCACCAACTCTGGAGTCAGGAGTTCAAATCCAGCCTCAGACACCTAACACTTACTAGCCCTGTGACCTTGGGCAAGTTACTTAACCCAAATTGTCTCGCCTTCCTCTATCCAGAAAAGAAAAAAAAAGGAGATTACCAGGTAGGATTGAACAGAATTCTGAGGTATGGCTGCCCTTTGATTCATCCAATGGAAGGACCCAGCATCATTGTGCCACTGTCTCCTGTTAAATGTAATGAAATTATTTATTATAGATTATGTCCCATAAGGTAATTGTCAGAGAGGTGAACTCATGTCCTCTGATTCCAAGGCCAGTCCTCCTTCCACCGTAGATAGCTACCTACCTTTTAGTACCTAATGTTTATGGATTTTGTGATTTGACTTTGTTCTTAAGGATTCCAGCAGGAAGAAGAGGAATTGGGAAATACATTCTTTTCAGATATGAAAAAACTGATGACTTAGGTGGCTGTGGTGGTACATGCTTGCAATTTCTACTGGGGATTAGAGCTCCTGGGGAAGGTGGAGGCTGGTGGACTGCTTGAGTTCAGGAGTTCTGAGCTTCAGTAGGGTTAATATTAAAATGGTGTTTGCACTAGACCCCACACTAATATGGTAAGCCCCAGAAGCCTCTGGAGTATCAACAAATTGCCAAAGGAGCAAATTGGTCTAGGTTGGAAAAATGGAGGTTAAAGCTTTCCATACCTATTCACATTAGAATCAGCCCTGAGTGGCCACTGAATCTCCTTCCTGGTGAGCTAGGGAGACCCAGTTTCAAAACAAAACAAAAACCCAACAACCATAACCCTTATGACTCAAAAACCCTACCAGAACAGCTGCTCATTAGTTTTCAAGAGCTAACATCTTTCTTCCTGTCTCCTTTTAATCTTTCCCTTTCTCTATTAATCAAATGGCCCATGCAGCTATCTGCTTTCTCTCCTAAACACAAGTTTTTCCAGTGGTCACTTCGTACTTGGAATAACTTCTTAGGTTCTACCTATGAAACTCACTTCCTGGTCACAGAATCAGAATATCAGGGTTGGCAGGGACCTCAGTGACCAACTAATTCAACTAGCCACCCATCTCAATGTTTATTTATTGGGCAGAGGGAAGGAGACAGGCAACAATGGATTGCTCTTATCAGCTGAAGTTATTGAAGAAGATTTTATAACTGGTTTGGTGTTTAACCCCTCCAAATCTCCTTTAAAAAGGTAATTAGGGACCAATTATCTAGGCCCTAAGGGAAAAAAGCCTCCTAAAGAAAGAGGACATAATCCAAGAAAGGACCTTAGAAATAATTTAGTCAAAACCCCTAATTTTAAAAATGTAGAAATTGGAGTATAGATAGGTTAATTAACTTATACAAGGTCACATAGTTAGGTAATGGTAGGACTGGGACTTTACTCCTGGTCTCCTGATATAGAGGTCAGGCCTCCTTCCTCATGCCACGCTCTTTCCCTTTCGTCTCTCTGGGCCTCAGTATTATCTTCAGAGAGGTTAGATTTCTTACCCAGAGTATAATGGGACAGAGACTTCCAGGAAGAATGTATGCTCCTTGAGGGCAGAGACTGTTTAATTTCTGTCTCTTTGTATGTCCAGCATGTAGCACAGGTCTGTGCATACACTGGGGCAGCTATGTGGTGAAGTGTATAGAGCACTGGGCTTGGAATCAGAAAGACTCATCTTCCTGAGTTCTGTGTGACCCTGGGCAAGTCATCTAACCCTGTTTATCTCAGTTCCTCACCTGTAAAATGAGCTGGAGGAGGAAATGGCAAACCATTCCAGTATCTTTGCCAAGGAAACCCCAAAATGGATTCACAAAAAGTTGGGTGTGACTGAAACAACTCAAGTACATACATTAGACACATAAGCATTGATTGATTTGAGCATTCCATGGTGTAAAATAAAATCTGATGTTGAATTGAACTGATAAGTGTTTTTAGTGTTGTGGGCATCCTGTACTATTCTATAAATTCCATAAAATTGGTCCAGAGTTTGCAGAAAAAGACATCTACTGGTCACATTTCATAGGCACCACTGCCCTCTACTGGACAGAAGTTGTCAGGGAAGAATGAACTGTCCAACAAAGGATGCTTCCTCTACTGATATGGGTTGACTTTTCTCTGCAATAGCTGGTCTTAGAGAGTTGCCTAGGGCCTAGAGGGGGTAATCCTTTTGCCCACGGTCACCTGTTCACTGGGTATCAGAGGTGACACTCAAACCCAGGTCTTTCTGGCTCCAAGGCCAGCTCTCTATTCACTACACTGTGATCTACAGCATACAGTGTAGACCTGAAGAATGTCAGAGGTAGAAGGACCTTGGAATAGTCGCTAGTCCAACCCCTTTATTCTACAGATGAGGAAACTAAACCTAAATAGGGGAAATGTCTTTGCCTGATTAGAGGCACCAACTCCAAAAACTATGTTTAATATGAAACCAGGGCCTTGGTGCTACAGAAATGAAAACTTTCCTAGAAGTACGTTCTCTTGCCTCACAGATAAATTGCAGCACATGTCTCCCGGATCACCACTGCTGGGGATGATAGGGATTCTGCTGATGGTGATCTGGGTTGCACACTCCCCTAAGGCAGAGATTCTGGTCTTTGGTCCCTTTTCTTTTCCCTCAAGCATACAGTGGGCTTTGTAGAGCAGGCACTGGTAAAATGGCTGAAAGGTTTGGGGACAGCGTGGAGCCCTCAGCAAGCCTGTCTCCCAATGCATAGCTACAGCGGTGACTTGTAAACTCTGACCTAAGAGCCAATCCTTTTCTACTTACTACATATCAGACTCATCTGTTAGACAAATAGATAGCAGCCAGGGTCTGTCCTTTGGAATTGTGCTTCTGGGCACCATGCCGCCCTGCTTAGAGCTACCTTTCTTTAGCTTGCTTCTCCAATACATGGGTGGGTGTGGCCTCTCTTGATTGGCTGCCAGTGTCTTTAAAACTGGTGAGACTGAGTGGACTGCTCTTTTCTGTCACTATCTTTTTATCAACTCTTATCTGCTGCATCTAGCAGCAGTTCTCAACCTGTGGGTCGTGTCCCCTCTGGGGGTCGAATGACCCTTTCACAGGGATCACAGAGGTCACAGGGGTCGCCTAAGATCATCAGAAAGCACATATTTCTGATGGTTTTAGGAAAAGAGACGCTGCTTCTCTATCTATCTCCAGGCCGGTCACCCACATGCAGATATGCCCACATACGAGTATTAAAGGGTCCATTAGGATGATTGAGAACCACTGATCTAGAGGATGGAGATCAAAATTCACCAACAGTGAAAGATGCCATGCACTGAGCTGATGAGAGGGGAAGGACCTCCATCCCTTGCTCCTTCTCTTTTCCCTGGGACTGAGAAATGCATCTGGGGGTGTTTGTTTCTTTGCTCCGTTCTTTCCCGTTTGTTTTAGCTGCTGGAGGTGATTCCCCAGGGATCCCAGGAATTTGGGCCATGGCAACCTTGGAACCAGGACTGTAGATGGGATGGTGTAAATGCCAGGCCATTATGGAAATCCTGAGAAGCCGGACCATGTGCCTAGAACGTGAGCCCATGGTCGATTTTGGGCTTGGAACTAAGACTGTGTCATATGAAAACTCAGCTAAATTCTGAGCCTAATTTCTTCTCTAGAGACTGAGGTAGTGCAGGGGAGGGGAGTAGGGTTATGTCTCCCACGTGTTGGGGGTAGTATGTTTGTCCATTTGTGATTGTATCTTTTGAAGTAATTATTTACGTGTAAAAATAAATCGGAATGTTAGTGGCAAAATGGAACTGGGTTGCAGGGGACCACCCCCTACACCTAGAGGAACACCCCCGATGGGAGTTGGAGCCAATGGCAGAAAGCTCAAATACCCCCAGCCCCTTTAAGGGTACAGAGAACATGGAGAAGAGGATGAAATCTTACCTACTTGTCCTCCAGGCTTTGGGCCTCAGGGCTACGTACATAATCATAACTTCTAATAGTGCAAATTCAAAGCCATAGGACCACTTTAGGGAAATTTGTTATTTGCACTAATGAGGACCAGCTGTGCTGTTATTCTAATTCTAGAGATGAAAAAACTGCCACAGAAGCTAAGTTTAGCATCCCCTCTGGTCTCACACTTCCAACACCTAGTCATTGCTATCTAGGGGTAACCCCGAAGGTGAAGGTTTCTAATACTATTGCCATGAACTTCTATCTCACATCCTTCTTCTCCCCAGTATCTAACCATTTAACTTCTCCACAATATCAAACAGTTGATATAAATTAGCTTTTACAAAAGGATATTTACTGAGAAGGCATAGCAAACACATAAGTTCCACCAAAACATCCCTTTAAACTGGAATTTCTCCTGTCTGCACACGCTTGGTCCCTGGAGATTATAGGTTATAATTTAAAGTTTTTGGTATGAAACATCCCTTTCACTGCTCCGCCCCTCCCTCCCCCCCAATGCAGGACATATTCTCTTTCTTGTAACTACATAAGGGTTTTGGGCAACTAGGTGGTGCAGTGGATAGAGTGCCAGGCTTGGAGTCAGGAAGACCTGAATTCAAATCTGGCCTCAGACATTTACTAGCTGTGTGACCCTAGGCAAGTCACTTAACCCTGTGTGTCTCAATTTCCTCATCTGTAAAAATGATCAGGAGAAGGAAATGGCAAACCACTCCAATGTCTTTGCCAAGAAAACAACAAATAGGGTCATAAAAAGTCAGGCTCAGTGAAATGGCTGAACAGCAACAACAATAATGGAAGGTTCCTGGGGAGAGTTGGGAAGTGTAAAGTATGGAATCACACATGTGGGGAGCACATATGACCAAGGCATACTCGCCTGCTGGCCTTGGGGGTTCTTTTCTCCCTTCATGGAGTTCGCACCATGTTCCCTTCTGAGTGTGGCATACAAGACGGACAAGTTACTCTCTTAATTGCAGAATATGATGTCCCAGATGCAGGGTTGATTCTCTGTGGGCCTGGATCCATCAGATTCTTCTTCAAGGATGGTGCCTTATTGGATGCTTCTGTGGCGGCTACCAGTAGACTATGTTGTCTGCTCAAGTTCTGTACTTTTAATAGCTTTCCTGAGCTTTTGAATCTGGGGAAAGTCAACCTGGTCCATTGTTTTTCCAGATACTCATTTACCTGAGGTCAGAAACAAATACATATGAGATAAAGGAGAAGCAGCATAGGTTTACAAATATGGCACAGGGAGAGAGATGAGGCTGGACTCTTTCCTTTACTGGGAGACCCATAGCAACTATCCCTTCCTGAGAAATAGCCAGAGATGAGAGCCTGACATCATCATCCTGTACTCTTTGCAGCCTCAGTCTCAGGTTAGCTTCTACTTCTAGCTCTGAAGTCAATTAGATAACTTCCCTCAGTCACTCATGGCCAGAAGAAGGCTTACAAAGTCTTCATGTATGGGATTGAAACCAGGAAGGAAGGGAATAATTATGTGTATTCCAAGGGCTGGGCACTTAATGTATAGATCCCAATATGAAAGTAATTGGTCAATGATCATGTGACCAATAAGTATCAGGGCCAGGATTCCAACCTAGATTTTCTGACTTTAAGTCAATTAATCAATCAAGTATTAATTAAAACACTTAATACATGCCAGGTACTAGGCTAAGAATAGTAGGTACAAAGAAAAATTGAAAACACTCCTTGCCTTAAAATTATGTTCTCATGGTGGAGAAACATGGGTATACATATATCAGCCTATACCAATCAAGTTAGATATAAGGTCATTTTGTGTGTGAATGTGAGGACACTAGTAGTTAATGTACCTGGGAAGGTCGCCTGAAGAAGGTAGTCTGTGAGCTGAATCTTGAAGGAAGCCAGTGGTTCCGAATGGTGAAGATGGGGAGAGGACAGACACTTCAGTGAGAGGGCCGACCAGTGCCAAGTTATGGTGATGGGAGATGGAGTATTATGTGGGAAGAACAGCAATTAGATCACTTTGGCTTGGTGTAATGTGTAAGAAGATGGGAAAGATAGGGAGAGGATAGTTGTAAAAGCTTTAAATGCTAGACAAAGGAGTTTATGTTTGATCCTAGAGGTAATAGGGTTTTTATTGAGTTGCAGGCGGGGGATGGTGATATGATTGTACTTCAGGAACATTGTTTTGGTACCTGGGAAAAGGATAGATTGGAAAAAGAAACATGAGGCAGGCAGTCTAATTAGGAGGCTATCACAATAGTTTAGGGGAAAAGTGAGGAGGGTCTGAACTAGGGGTATGGCTACGTTAGTAGAGAGAATGGGTCTATGAGAGGTAGAAATAACAAGACTTGACAACTGATTGAATATATGCATTGAGTAAGGTCCGGGAATTCAGGCTGACATTGTAAACCTGATGGACTGGGAGGCTGGTGGTGCCTTTGAGAATAATAAGGAAGTTCAGAACTCCAGTCTTCTTTGGGCTATTCCACTTTGTGATATTGGAAATATGCTTATATATGGAATTTTTGTCAAATGATATTTGAATTTAAAATTAATTTAAATCATATTTTAAATGCTTTAGTGGAGTCAAGTAGGCAAGGATACCTATAATGAATTTACATTATCACACAGTGTATTTGGGACCAGAGGATCTGGGTTGGAATCTTGACTTTGCAATTTACTAGCTGTGGCAATTTATTAGCTCAGGCAAGTCACTTTGCTACTTTGAGCCTCAGGATCCTTATCTGTAAAAAACTATTATTTATCACATATATTTATATTATATACTATATATTTATTATAAAGACTTATTAGATTAGATGGATGACCATTAAAATTCCCTCTAACTTTGTCTATGATCCTTCGGTAAATCAATCTATTTGGCAAATTCGTATTTTCTTTTATGAGATTTGCTGGCAGGTTGGGATGTTTGTAGAGTAAAGCAGCATTTAAAAATCAGATGCAAGAACATGCATCCAGATCTCCTTCTCGGTATTTAAACGGCAGCAAATGATCACAATTATGTAGCTATCAAACAATTACCCTCATATTAATGAACAGTCTTCCTCACAAAAAATGTACCCAGGGGATGCTCCTCTTGCAAAGTCAGGGTTAATGACCTGGCAATTGTTTTAATGGATTTTCAATGAAGTGTGAAGATGACTTGTCAACAAAGAGTTAGAGAGTACTGTCTCTGCCAGAAATTGGGATCTATCTGCTCTCATTATGTCTTTGATTGGGCTCAGTAAACGTTTGTTTTTACACTTACGCACAATAAAGTTTGGCACAGACCTACAGCTTCCAAGTCTGATAGGGGAGACAAATTCTTTTTATCTCTCTCTGACTTTCCCTCTTACATCTATCATAAAGACAGGAGAACCCATTTCTAGAGAAATAGCCCGAGGAGAAAACAGACAAAAAGAAAGGTTCCATATGGGAGCGGCTATGTGGCACAGTGGATAGACTGCTAGACAAGGAGTCAGGAAGGACCTGAGGTCAAAACCATCTTTAGACACTTACTACCTGTGTGACCCTGGGCAAGTCATTTCACCTCTACCCACCTTAGTTTCCTCATATGTAAAGTTGGGATAATAATAGCACCTACCTCCCAGGGCTGTTGTAAGGACCAAATGAAATAATAATTACAAAGTGCTTAGCCCAGTGCCTAGAACACAGTAATAGTTATATAAATATTAGCTGTTAGTAATTATTAGCTGTTTAGTCCCTTGTAGATGCTTGATAAGTATATATTAATTTGAATCCCTTTTAGGTATAAGTAGCTCAGCCACTCATCAAGATATGATCTGTGAAGATGATTTCATGTCTCGGAGCACCTCGTTCCTCATTTGTGAAATGGGGATAATAGCATAATACTTGTACCACCTACCTCCCAAAGTTGTTGTGAGCTAAAAATACTTTATAAAGCTCTGAAGCTCCACACAGAGCCAGTAGTGTATCAATTACACGATCACAGATTGAGAGCTGGAACAGAACTTTCAAAGTGTCTTGTTTTATAGGCAGAAACTGTGAGGACCAAGGAGAAATGTCCTTCTTCAAGGTTACCCTTGGCAACCCCCTCATTTTACAGGAAAAGGTCCCCTGTGAGGGAGAAGGCACAAGTGATGATGATGATGAATGATATAGCTAACATTTATATAGCGATTACTACAGGGCGGACAATATTTAACAAAAGGCTCTCTAAAAACCCCAAACATTCAGGCAAGGCGCACGTTTAAGTTTAATCTGTACGATTAACATTTTCTCCTTTACTTTCTTAAGTCTAGACCGTCAACAACACAATAAATCCAGCCCTGATTGGTGGTGTTTGCTGGTTTCTGGGGTGTAAATGCTCATACTGAAAATTTAACAATTGAATCCCTTAGTAGGAATTGTCTTCAGCACCCCATTGAGCACTGGATTCAGAAAAATTAGCTTGGTAAGCAGAGGGTGAGGCAGACTTCACTAGAAAATAGTCTAGGGGGTTTGGATGATGACATGAAGTTATAATTAACATGTTGCCAGACAGAAAAAAATTAATCTTAGACTGAATTAAAAAAATCATAGGATCTAGACTGAATGAAGGGACCCTTCCCTTGCCTTTGTCCTCAGACTGTATTCTTCCTTAGTCATAGCATATCAGGGTAATTGTGCTCAAGTCTGAGTGCCATATTTGGGAAGGATAAGCTGGAGAGAATTTATAGGGTGACCGAGATAGTGAAGGACCACTAGGCCTTCCCATCCACCTGACCTCTATGCCGTTCAGACACCCAGTACTGTCATATGACCTACTGACATTGCCTAAAGGGCCCTGGACCCTGCCATCCACCTTTCCCACTAATACCTGAGGACCTCCAAACCATTCAATCAGCCCTACATCTGAGCTTTCTTTTCTGTATTATCTCACCAAACTAGAGTTTGAGTTCTTTGAGAGTTGGTGCTCTGCATATACTACAGGCCCTCAATAAATGTTATTGAATTGAATTACTGATGTTCATTTCTTCTGGATTCCTACAGAATTTGTCATCTGTACTGTGCAGTTTAGTACTCAGTTCTATACTGTTCCGTATTGTCCTATGTCCACAGTCTTAATTTTGCAATTAGATCGAGTGGAGGAAGGAATTGTCTGATCCTGTTATAACATTTCTTAAATTAACATTTATTTTTTGTTTTAACATTGCTTATATTTTATCCTTTACAAGAGAGACATTTCTAATAACAGAAATTTTTTTAAAAAGAAAAAGAAAAAGAAGAGAAAAAAGATCCGTAAAACTGATGAATACATAAAAAACCTCCTGACGTTATATACAGGGTTCCTTGATCCAGGCAGAGGAGCAGGGGGAGATGCTTCCTCACACCTCTCTTCTTTGGGGCAATTATTATGCAACATTCAGCAAAAAATATTTCTAATTCTGCATGTTCAGTTCATTGCCTCTCTGTCAGGAGGTGGCTCACATTCTTCATCACTGGCCCTCTGGAATTATGGTTGATAATTGCATTGACCAGAGTTCTTAAGTCTTTCAAAACTTCATTTTTACAATGAAATTGCCCTTCTGGCTCTGCTCCTTTATCTTTTCCCAGGTTCTTCTGAAACTGTCAGTTCCATCGTTTCTTTCAGAACGATAGTATTCCATTAAATTCATATATACTGCACTTTATCTCTTTGTCCAGCCATTCCCCAATTGATGGGTACCTCTTTGATTTATAGTTCTTTGGCAGGACATAAAAAGCTGTTATAGATATTTTTTGGACAGGTGGTTTCTTTTCCTCTTTCTTTGATTCCTTTGGTGTACAGGTCTAGTAATGGTATTGGTAGGTCAAAGGACAAGTACAGTTGAGAAACTTTTGGGTCAAAATTCCAAACAGTTTTCCAGAATGGCTGGAAAAATTCACAACTACAGCAATAGTACATTAACATACATGTTTTCCCATAGCCCTTCCAACATTTGTCATTTTCCTTTTTTTCCCCCAACTTTGCCAAGCTGATGAGTATGAGGTGTAAGTTCCAGAATTGCTCTAATTGTTAGTGATTTGGAGCCTTTTTTTCCCATATGGCCAATGATAGCTTGAATTCCTTTCTTAGAAATTTTTTTTTTGGTGAGGCAATTGGGGTTAGGTGACATGCCCAAGGTCACTCAGTTAGTAAATGTGTCAAGGGTGAGGTTGGATTTGAACTCAGGTCCTCCTGACTCCAGGGCTGGTGCTCAATTACGGTGCCACCTAACTGCCCCCCTATTATTCATATTTTTAAACCATTTATCATTTGGTAATCTTAGTCTTATCATTTGAATCAATTCCTTATGTATCTTGGAAATAAGACCTTTATCTGAGAAACTTGTTGCAACAATTTGGCCCAGTTAACTATTTTCTTTTTAATCTTAGTTGCATTGATTTTATTTATTCACACACTTTTAAGTTTTATGTAAATATTTCATTGTTTTTCATGATCAGAGGTGGAATTGAGGATTGACACAGATTTTCCCATCTTGAACATTTTGTCATACAAAACCCCTATCCTGTCCTGCTAAAAAACCAGGGGAATAGAGAATCTTGTGAAGTCAGATCAAGGACTTACATGTCTTTATATGTATGATTATCTGTGTATGTGCATGTGGTTTGATATAGATTAAACTATACAAAATCAGGTAGAATCTTATTTATTTATGATTTTCATAGATAGGTTCAGAAAATTTAACAAAGTGAGAAAAGAAAAATTGCAAAAAACCCATTTCATTTGTATAAAAGTAATACTAATCACTGTCATTTAAATGGACATAACATTTATGCCTAATTGTTAGGTAGCAATTATGAAAATGAAGAAATATTAACTTTTGAGAAATTAAAAAATTGTAACACTTAACTCTGCCCACATAGAATCAGTCTATATAATTTTTAGTTCATGTAGCATTAGATTGATCCTTCTCTAAAGCCATTTCTTCTTAGATGGGATAAAACTTACAGATCTTATTTATGAATGTAAGTCTTTTTGTTATTATTGTTCAGTCTTTTTTTCAGTCATATTTGACTCTGAGACCCTGTCTGGGATTGTCTTGGCAAAGATACCGAAGTGATTTGCCATTTCCTTCTCCAACTCATTTACAGGTGAGCAAACTCAGGCAAAGAGGGTTAAATGACTTGCCCAATAACATCAGGAAGGTGATGTCTTGACTTGCAAGTGAATTGGATTTAAGTGAGGCAGAGCTGTTAAAAGCTATCAGCCTCACTTTCTCCTCCAGAGTCATGGACTTGCCCAGGGTGACACAACTAGTAAGTGTCTGAGGCTGGATTTGAACTCAGGAAGACGAGTCTTACTGACTCCAGGTGCAGTGCTCTATCCACTGTGCCACCTAGCATTCCCTGTGTCTATATATTGTCGTTGTTTGTCCATTTTTCTTGAAGAGGACCATGACATCAGGAAGGTGATGCCATGGCATGCAAGTGAATTGGATTTAAGTGAGGCCTCACTTTTTCCTCCAGAGCCATCTGGGTTCGGTGACAAGACAGAGATCAGGATGAGTGGAGATGGCCCCAGATGCAGTAAGAGGTTTTGGCCTTTTTGAGCTAAGGCCTTTAATAGGTCTCATTATATGACTGAAAAATCTGAAGGGGGTAAAACAGGCTGCTACTTGAAGAACATTAGCTTGGGTTCTCCTAGCAACAGGAGCTCTCCTGGATGCCAGGTAAGAGATGGAAACCACCATAACTGTCCATCTGGGAGTAGCTCATGTCACTGTTAACTCTTTAGTTTCTGAGCTCTGAATAGGTAAATGTTGTATCATAAAACGGCTATAAAGTTGGTGTTTGCATTTTCTTTTCTTTCATTTCATCTAGGCAAAGCAGGATGGTCAGGGAGAATCATGAAGAAAACATAAGAAAACTTAGTATTTTTTTTTAGTATTTTTATATTTTTTAATATTTTAGTTTTTTTTCTTTTTGCATTGATGGTTAGTAGAAAACTTCATTTCAGAATATGTCCTTAAGAAGTCTTGCAATGAGAGAGAAAATCTGCAGGTGTCTCTAATCCAATGGAGTCAGCTATATTGCTTTACTTTTACTATCCAAAGACCATCTAGAATTCAGAGTAAAAAATGTGCTGAAAAGGTGAGGGAAGGAGTGAGGGATTGAGGGAGTGAGGGAGAGGGGTATGGAGATATGGAAAGGACTAAAGCAGCATAGTTTGGGGTCAGACGTTTCCCAAGTCTGCTACTAATTAAGTTAAATTTACAATCTTGACTCCAGTCCTCTTGCTCAATGCTTATAGTCAAGCTGGCCAAAAATCAAAGAAGAATAAAACGGAAAATTGTTTCAAACAGAGTCCTCATACTTTGCCATATTTACGACATAATGTGCATGTGATAAATAGTTGTTGAGTGAGTATTTCTCTCTTTCTCTTGTTTCTTGTTCTTTTATTCCTTTTTCTCATGAATTGGCTTTTCTTCTCTCTGCCCTTCTTTTGAACAAGAAAGGATCTCTGACGGCTGGATATAACAGTAGCCCAAAGGCTCTAAATCTTTGAGAAAGCAGCCAGAAGGCCCGAGTCAGGAAGATCTGAGTTAGAATCTTGTCTCAGACATTTATTAGATGTTTGAACTTGGGCAAATTGATTAACCTTTCAATGACTCAGTTACCTCATCTGTAAAGTGAAAGGTTGGAAGGGTAGTGGTGGAATTTGATGGCTTCAAAGGTCCCTTCCAGCTAAAAATCTATCATCCTATACATCTTTTGGGGGTTCCTCTTCCCTCCTGGCCATTTTGACATGATGCTAAAATCTACTCCAGGGTACTTGACTTCCAGGTATTTATAGGTTCAGATGGCTGAAGAGAGTTCTCTGCTGATTTGATCCCCTTTCCACTCCCCAGATCGCCAGCGCCACTATGGAGCTGATACCACTCCATCCTTAGTCTTCACAGGGCCCTGGAAGTAAGGACTGCTGATCCATTTTTTTTTTCTTATTCTTTGGCAGGCACCCTTCCACCTTCTGCATACGTTATCCCTGATTCAGAGGCACCATCTGCCAAATTGAAAATCCTTGACCTCCCTCTTTGGTGAAGGCATCGCTGCTGCAGCCGCTTATAGTCGGCAAACTGCCTCTCCTGACTCACCGCTGTTCGCTCTCACCGAGGAATAAGTCGGTCAGGAAGCCGCTGCGCCCCCATGGCATTCAAAGACACCGGCAAGACCCTTGTGGAGCCCGAAGTGGCCATTCACCGGAACCGAATCACCCTGACCAGCCGCAAAGTGAAATCACTCCAGAAAGTGTGTGCTGACCTAATTAGAGGAGCCAAAGAGAAGAACTTGAAAGCGAAGGGACCTGTTCGAATGCCCACCAAGACACTTCGAATTACAACTAGAAAAACTTGTGGTGAAGGTTAAAAGACTTGGGATCGGTTCCAGATGAGAATCCACAAACACCGCATTGATTTGCATAGTCCTTCTGAAATTGTTAAACAGATCACTTCTATCAGCATTGAACCAGGTGTAGAAGTTGAAGTCACCATTGCAGATGCCTAACCAATCATCTCTTTTAACACATTGATTGCAACTATTAAAAAAAAAGAAAATCCTTGACCACTGCTACCTCTGTTCCTCTACTCTTGTGTTTCCCTACCTGTTCTTCTACTGTACATATTCTCCTATGCCTTCTGAAGCTCCTCCTCAATGTTTAAAGATGAATTTTTGTTGAAATCTCTTGGTTTCTCAATGAATTTTCCCTCGACCCAGAGAGTCATCTCTTATAATAAAGTATGAAAAAAGGAAGAAAGAAAAAAAATTACGAAAAACTAAATAGAAAAAAAAAAGTTTGACTTTATAGGATTCCCATGTTGGCTTCTCTAAAGGAGGAATAAGGAATGTTTTGTTGTTGTTTAGTCCTGTCCAGTTCTTTGTGACCCCATTTGTGGTTTTCTTGGCAAAGATACTAGAGTGATTTGCCATTTCCTTCCCCAACTAATTTCACAGATGAGGAAACTGAGGCAACAAGGGTTAAGTGACTTGACCAGGGTCACACAGCTAGTAAGAATCTGAGAACAGATTTGAATTTAGGAAAACTAGTCTTCCTGACTGCAGGCCTGGCACTCTATCCACTGTGCCATGCAGCTGTCTTGAAAGTGTTTTATTTTCTCATATTTCTTCTGTGGAGCCAAGTTTGGTCATTATAATTTTGAAGCATTCAGTTTCCATTGTTCTGTTGTTTTTCTTCCTGTTTACACTGTTGTAGTCATTGTGTAGGCTATATTTCTGTAGGTAGTATTCATCTGCATCAGTTTATGTAAATATTTCTAAGCTTCTCTATATTCATTATGTTCATCACTTCCTACAGTACAACAATACGCTGTTAATTCATGTACCAGAATTTATTTAGTCATTCTCCAATCCAAGGGCATTTATCTACTTTATTTCTAGTTCTGTGACATTATGAAAAGTGCTGCTATAAATATTTTGGTGTCCAAGGGGCTTTTCTTTTTGTCACTGACCTCTTTGCGTCTAGCACAAGACATTTGAGTCCTTTCTTTGTTTCCCAAAATAGTTTTACCAATTCATAGCTCCATCAACAATGCCATATTTCACCTGCCTCTCTTCCATTGTTAACGATGTTCTCCATCCTGTAGCTTCTCATTTCATATTCTTTCTGTCTCATGGCAATCATGGAAAATCCTTTCAGAAGGTACTGAGTGTCCTTTGGCTGCCATTGCTCAGGAACTTCTCCTTCCTTGAGGTTCATCAGACTATATTCCATCAGACTATATTACCACATTCAAATTCTTGTCACAGGTATCTACTGGCCTCTGGGTAATTTTCTTCTTCTGGGAGTTTAGAACTTGGATCACAGTTCTGCTCTCTACCTCACCTCTAGTCTTAAAACTCAACTCCTAAAATAAACACAGTGATGTGCCCTCAAACACCTTGACCTTCTAGAGCACCAAAGTTGACTCCCATGACTCTCACTTTTACTCTACCTTTGCTACCCATAAGAATGGTCACATGTTAAATCTTACTGTCACCTATAAGGGTGCAAGCTCCATGATCTTAATTTTAAAATACTTTCTCTAATCAAAACTTCTTATCTTCCTATCTCTGACTCTCCTAAACCTCTTCTTTGTTTTCTGAGAGGCCACCACTCCCTCCATTCCTCCTTGTTCTTATGGTTCTATATCCCAGCCTTGGTTACAATTTTCCCCCTTCATGGAATCAATCATTTGAGCTTTACATTGTCATTTATCCTTAAAACTCTTATCCACATGTGCAATTGCCATTCATGCTTTGCTAAACTCCAGCTGTCTGTCTTCCTTCTCTGACTTGAGTTTAACTGAATATTACTAGAGAAAGCCAAGAAATCATACCGACTGTATTAACTATAAACTTACGTTATCTAGTCTCTGTTGGGCTGCTGCAACTCCAAGACAATCCTTTTATTTTTGTCTGTTTGATTCTCTATTGTACTACTCAAGCCCTCTATAACACCTGTAAGGTCTGGAATTCCCCTGGCTGAGGATACCAAAGGAAGAAGCCAAGAGGCTCCAGAGTGCTTATAGGAGTTTAATCAATCATTATGAATACTTACAAACTGGGACAATCTGGGGTGGTGCCAGATGATTCAATGGATCCCCACAAAGACCCTCCAAAATCCCTGTGGTAATTATAGAAATCAGACAACGGCAGGAGGAGCAATGGAGTAAATCACTACTGATTGGTGCCTATTTTGGGTCTTCTGCTTAGTAATGAACTCATTAACCTAATGTTGTTGGGCAAATGCCCAAACACAGGATTATGCACAGATCATGTGCTAGTAGCAAAATGGTCACTCTATCCATGTTATGACTTTTTTACCAGAAATATTATCTGAGTTATGACTCAGTGTCTGAATGACAATTTTTAACAGGTTGCCATCTACAGGCTTCCACCTTTTATAAAGTTTTAGTTTACAGCTTTCACTTCTTACTGTGTATTATGGCTTTCACCAATTGGAACCCCATAACATGGTCTTCCTACTTCCTCTTATTAATGGCCTTGACACGTACTTTGCTGAGAAAGTAGAGGACATCTTCCATGAACTTCCTTTTCTCTACTTCACAACTTGAAATGATTCAGATCTTTTACCATTTCTTCCTTTGTCTTAATTGCTGAGAAAGAGGCCACCCATTTCCTTGTCAAGTCAAGTTAAAAAGTATTTATTAATTTCATGCTATGTGCCAGCACTGTGCTAAGCACTGGGTTTACAGAGTCAGAAACACAGTCTCTGCCCTCAAGGAGCTTACATTCTAATGAGGGATACCACAACTACTTATATACAAGACGGAAGGCGTTATTATCATTGAAGGAGACTGAGAAGGTGTCTTGAAGACGGTGGGATTTGAGCTGAGACCTGAAGGAAGCCAGGGACGGAAAGAGAGAGAGGTAAACAGGGAGTACATTCCATGTCTGATAGACAGCCAGTGAAAAGACAGTCTGGAGGCCAGTATAGATAGACCATACAACTACAAACATATCCAGATTTTCCTTATTCTTCAAAAACCTTCACTTGACCCTGCCATCTCCTCTAGCTATCATCCTAAATACCCTCTTATTTACTAGTATTTCCTCTCTCCCCCTCTCCCCAAAACATCTTAACCTTTTGCAATCTGGTTTGTGACTCTACCACCTAATTGAAGTTACTCTCTTCAAGGTAACCAATATTCTTAACTGCTAGGTCCAATGACTTTCTCTTAGCTTTCATCCCACTTCACCTCTTTTTGACTTTGACATGGCTGACCACACACTTCTGGATTCTCTCTTCTTCCATGGCTTCCATGCTACGGCTTTTTTGGGGATTCTCTTTCTACCTATCTGATCTCTCTTTAGTCTCCTTTGATGAATCATCATTTATCTCCCATCCATTGAGTATGTATATCTCCCAAAGCTGTTTTGATACTCCACCTCTCTCTACTATTACTCTTGGTGGCTTCATTAGTTCCCATAGGTTCCATGACATTCTCTCCCAGACCTCTATTTGTAGCTTTAATCTCTTCCCTTAATTGCAATCCCACATTATCATCTACCTCCCCTCCAACTCCTAACATATCCCTCTTTGAAACCTCCCTGTTGCTGTTGAAAGCTTCACCATACATACAGGCACATGGATTGGCAACTTCAGATTCATCCTTGACTCTTCCTCTCTCTTAGTACAAAAATCTAATTGGTTGGAAAGTCTTATTGATCTTAACCTCCACAACTTGTTTTTTATCTGCCTTCTCACCTCCCCATGCTCAAACATTCTCTTAGTTCAAACTCTCATCATCTATCATCTAAACTGTTTCAGGGGGCTTTCTGCTTTTAGCTATCCTGAACCCCCAGTCTCCCTGATTTCAGTTTTCCCCCCCAAATAGCAAATATTTCTTTTTAAAATTAAATTTTTTTTGCTTTTTCTATTTCTAAGGTATACATCTGATTGTATCACTCCTTAACAATCTTCCACAGTTCCTTATCAACTCTAGTATAAAATGGGACCCCTTCAGCCTGACACTTAAAGTTTGGCTTCCATCTACCTTTTTAGACTTACTTCAAATTACTCTATTTCATGTAATCTTTGTTGCAGCCAAACCAGCCTACTAGCTGTTCCCCCAATCAGATATCCACTCTTCTGGGTTTATGCATAGGACTGCATAGGACATCTTTCAAATCTTCCTCACCTCCACTTTTTAGAATCCCAATCTTCCTTCAAGTGTTGGATATTATTTCTTTGGAGCCTTTCCCTAAGACTCTCACGTGTTCATTTTCTCTCCTCCCTCAAAATTCTCTTGTGTTTACTAACCTGTTTATATTGGATTCCCCCATTGGGGATGCAAATTTCTTAAAAGCAAGAATGGTGCCTGTTTTTATCTTTGTATTTCCAGACACCTAGCACAGTGCCTTTGGGTGCTTAGGAAATATTTCTTGAATATGTTTGAATCAATGTAGGAACCTTGGGGATGCATTCCTGGATACCAGAAAAGGGGGGAGAGAGGGATGATACAAAAATCATTAAATATTAAGTTCAATGTTATGCCAGAAAGCATAAAACATGGGTTTAGGAGTCTCATCTGTAAAATAAGAGCTCTGGATTAGATAATTTCTAAAGTTCCTTTTAGCTTCAGATTTTATGAGTCAGAATGGTATATGTATATATGTGTGTGTGCTGGTTGTATGTGTTGAGGCATTTAAGTTAAAAGTTATCTTATCTGGAACCATAGTTCCAGAATTTTAAGGGACTCTAGGGGTTATCTAGTCTAACTTCTTCATTTTACAAGAGAAGGAACTGGGGCCCATCGACCTTAAGTGACTTACTCAGGTTACATGGGTAACGAGTGGCAGGGCTAGGGCTGGGATTGGAAACCATGTCACTTGACTCCAGGCTACTTTATTCCACTTTACCGAACAATCCAATTTCTTCATTTTAAATTTAAGAGAACTATGGCACTTAATGACCTGTCTAGGTAGCAGAGTGAGGAGTTAGCTCTGGTCCCTTAGTTCTCAGCTTAGCACTCTGTCCTCCAGACCATGGGTATGCTCTGGAAAGAGAGAGCTTGACTGACCCATGTAAGGATTGGATGGGTTGTAAATGCTAGATGAAGAAACGAATGAAAGGCAGATGCATGTACCTATGCCTATAGCAGTACTAAGGAATAGATTTCTAGTAGCATAGTCTGGGCCAGCATCTGGCTCATTCTTCCAAAAGAAACAGGTGACCTGCTTTGGAGGAGAGTTCAGACTATGGCTTCTGACTGGTCATGCAATGCTGAGTATAATTTTGACATAGTATAACACGGGAAGAGCTGATGAAAACTCTTTTGAGGGATGACATTGGTAATAATTATTCATATCTACACAATGGTTTACAAAATACTCTTCTTGTAATATTACTAATTATTTTTCCTTTTTTTTTTACAGATGCGGTAACTGAAACTCAGGAGGTCAAATAGATTTGCCCAAGGTCATATGACTAGTAAGTGGGAGAGTTACACTTTGAATCTTGGTCTTCTGACTCAGAAGTTCTCTGCTCCTTCCTTCCCTCCAATACTTCTTTCTCATTCTTCCCTCCCTACCTTCCTCTCTCCCTTCCTGTCTCCCTTCCTTCTTTCCTTCTTTTCTTCCTTCCTTCCTTCCTTCCTTCCTTCCTTCCTTCCTTCCTTCCTTCCTTCCTTCCTTCCTTCCTTCCTTCCTCCCTTCCCTCCTTCCTCCCTTCCCCCTTGCTTCATCTCTTTCTTCCCTCATTTTTTTATTCTGAACTTAAGCATAAACTAAACCAAATACATATATAATTGAACGAGAGGATTGAAACTGCAAATCTCTTATGGACAGCTTGCTTTTCTTTTAAACTATAGAGACAGACAAGACATTTTTAAATTACTTACTCTGAGCCAGGCACTAGGTTAAGCACTGTTGATAAAAACATAAGCAAAAACATGGTCCTTGTCCTAAAGGAGATTACATTCTATCAGAGGAAAACAACATGTAAAAAAAAAAGACATGAAAAGAGGGGTGGAGGAGGTTGTATATTCTGCAGAGTTGGAAGCAAAGCTGGTAAAAAGGGAGAGCTCTTTGCTTTACTTTAGCCTCACCCTGGTTGGATGCTATCAGGGAGTTTTCATCCTCTCTTCCTGGGCTATACACAGAGAAGCCAGGAATACTTTATACCCTGTTTCTGGATTCCCTGTTTCTGGCAGAAACTTGCTCCTTGACTCCAACCCCCACCACCTACCTGAAAGCTGACAGTGTTTCAATTGTGCATGACGGGTCTCCAGTAAGCCCTCACTAGGGATGTCAGAGTGAGCTGGTCTCCCTTGGGGCAAAGGGAGAGAGGCACTTAAGAAGAAATTAATAGAATTCTTCTTTAGGACTGTCAGAGACTGGGTCTGTCTATAGGGCTTTCCCCTCCTTCTTGCTGTCAGTTGGAGATTCACATTCGTTTTTCTTAGCACCAAAGCTAGTCAAATGGAGCTGAAGTCATGCATGTTTTCAAAAAGTGCACTGGTCCATCTGGAGGAGAAGGAATAATTTGCAGTTTCCAAGAAATCGCTGAATGAGCCTCCTCCCAAAGTGCTCTTTTTGCAACCTTGAAGAGAAACCCTACAGATATGAAAGATTTTCTGTTCAATTGACTTTTTGGTCCCTGAGGCACACAGCTGTCATCTCTTAAGCCCTAAGAGAAAGTACTGAATGGACTGGAATGGGAGATAGCTCAATGTGCATAGGTTTAGTTTCCCCATTAATGAATAGTAAAGGGCATTCTGTGGGTATAATTGGGAGGGTTTCATCCATTTCTATTTACCCTCCACTGGACTTCTTCTCTCTCTCCTTTTCTCCTTTCCTTTCTTCCATGTTACAGGCAAATACAAATACTGGGCTCTATGTTTAGTACTCAATATATATTGACTCAATAAATATATATTAAGGACCTACTATGATAAGTAGTAGCTATCTAAACCAAGGGCAAACATCTTCTGTAACAGGGACAGAATTCAAGTGATTGACTTGCTGTGTAGATGTGGACCAAAGATGTAATTACCATTTCTCAGCTTCAGTTTCCTCATTGGTAAAGTAAACATAGGAATCTAGTGTTGATAAACCTAAAGATACAAGCTTTAGGGGCAAGAACTCACTATTTGACAAAAATTGCTGAGAAAATTGAAAGCAGTTTGGTGGAAACTGGGCATAGTCCACCGTCTCACACCACATACTGAGATAAGATCAAAATGGATACATGACTTAGACATAAAAAGTGATATCATAAGCAAAGTAGGGAAGCATGGAAAATTTTACCTGTCAGACCTATGGGTAATAGAAGAGTTTATAACTAGACAAGAAACAGAATAGATAATAGAGGAGATCACAGGAAGTAAAATGGATAATTTTGATTAAATGAAATTTAAAACTTTACCAACAGAACCAAAATTAGAAGTAAAGCAGATAACTGGGAATTTTTATAGCAAATTTCTCTAATAAAGGTCTAATTTCTCAAATATATAGGGAACAGAGTCAAATTTGTAAAAATATGAGCCATTCCTCAACCAATAAATGGTCAAGGGATATGAACAGGCAATTTTCAGAAGAAGAAATCAAAGCTATCTATAATCATATAAAAATGCTCTAAATAACTATTGGTTAGATAAATGCAAATTAAAACAACTCTGAGGTAACACCTCACACCTATCACATTGGCTAGCAAGAAAGAAAAAGAAAATGATAAATGCTAGAGAGGATGTGGAAAAATACGTACACTAATACACTGTTGGTGGAATTGTGAATTGGTCCAACCATTCTGGAGAATAATTTGGAACTAAGCCCAAAGGACTATAAAACTATGCATACCCTTTACCTAGCAATACTACTTCTAGATCTGGATCCCAAAGAAATCAAGAAAGAGGAAAAGGACCCATATGTACAAAATATTTATGGCAACTCATTTTGTGGTGGTAAAGCATCAGAAATCAAGGGAATGTTCATTAATTGGCTGAACAAATTCTTTTATATGATTGTGATGGAATATTATTGTGCTACAAGAAATTATGAGCAATGTGGTTTCAGAAAAACTTGGGAAGACCTATATGAATTGATACAGAATGAAGTGAGAAGAACCAGGAAATCATTGTATACAGTAACAGCAACATTGTAATGATGATCAGCTTCAAGACTTAGCTCCTCTGATCAATACAGTGATCTAAGACAATTCCAAAAGATTCATCATAAAAAATGCCGTCACCTCCAGAAAGACAACTGATAAACTCTGAGTACAAAATAAAGTTAAAACTTTAAATTTCTTGCTTTTTTTGCAACATGGCTAACACAGAAGTATTTTTTACGTGATTTTGCATGTATAATTGATATGTTGCTTGCCTTCTTAATAAGTGCGGAAGGGTCAGGAGAGAGCGAGAAAACTTGGAACTCTAAAAAAAAAAAGAAGAATGTTAAACAACAAATTAAAAAACATAATAAAGAGTTCTTTAGCTCAATTCCATTAAAATACTTATTGACTGACCAATGCATTTCATAACTTCTTTTCTGAAAAGGGATGTAGTTTCCACTCTTTTGTTGAGATAGAACACAGTGACTCCCTGAGTTCTGCTTCCTTGTGCTCAGAAATCTATTCTCTCTAGCGTTCTGTTGACAGTGTGTCTTCTATAAATGTCCCTGTCTTTTAAATTTGAGTCCATTGTAGATAAAGAAGTAAAGCATTTATTAAATACTTAATATGTGCCAGACACTATGCTAAGTGCTGGGAATACAAATAAAAACCTTTTACTCAGTTATTCTCAGCGTCCTTACACTTTATTGAAGGAAGACAATACCTAAAAGGGAACCAGAAAGGAGCATGGGATAGATATATGGAGACCTGGCTGGAGATGTCTGGGGAACAGTGTGTTTCCTTCAATATGGCTAATTCCTTTCCTTTGAAGATGGCATATCTGAGTAACATTTTAGGTTGTGGGAAAACAAAGGACCAATAATTTTGTTTTCGAGATATGGATCACAAAATTTCAAGTAACTTGAAAGATGATTAAAATCCACAAAATAAGTATAAGTAAATTAAGAAGAAATGTCAAATATGCAGCCCACAACACTCCACCGTGCATCCCAAACTAGATTAAAATGTAATTGGGAAATATTGAACAAAATAAACACAAATACAATAAAACATTTTGTTGTTGTTGAGTTATTTCTGACTCTCAGTGAGCCCATTTGGGTTTTTCTTGGCAAAGATACTGGAGTGGTTTTCCATTTCCTTTTCCAGCTCATTTTACAGATGACAAATTGAGGCAAACAGGGTTAAGTGACTTGCTCAGGGTCACTCAGCTAGTTAGTATCTGAGGCTAGGTTTGAACTTAGGTCTACCCTGATTCTTGGGTCAATGCTCTATCCATTGTGCCACCTAGCAGTCCTGCAATAAAACAAAAATAATGTTAATATGTGGTTTTCTAAGCCAATATGCGCCTTCAGAGATCCTTAGGTATGGTTTAGTAAACTTTGTTTCATTTGAGTTTGACACCATTGGACTATGTAGCATGATATCAGCTATGGTTCGGTACAAGAAATAATTTAAAAGACTTAAAAGATATATGTATATATAATGTATAATGTATATGATGTACAATAGGAAAAGGAAGTGGCGGGTCCCAAGAGCCAATGGATAGATAACATGATAGCTACATTGGTACTGAAACCATAACTAACAATTTTAGCATTCAAGGCAAATAGCCTGGGATGTGCCTCAAATCAACGATGAGATCACCTCCTTGGGGGAAGAGCCCGCAGTTGGGGAGGTCACTTCAGCGGTGATGAGAAGTAGCTCACCTGGTGTGGAGGCTGTGGCAGGGGTGGATTGTGGAAGAAGAGGAAGTACGCCATCTGTTAGCTTCCTACTGTAACTAATTATTTTTGCTAACTACTTTCTACAGTGTTGGAGGAGTGAAAATGTTGTAAAAATGCAAATGTAACAAAATTTAAAGTCATACATTCTTTGTGAAAGAATTATTTAAAGTTTTGTGCTCTCAAAATCGTGGTGCCCTGGGACAAAACCCTTGTTGTTTATCCTAATTATAATTCTGATTAGTAGCCCTAGTGTGGTGGGAAAAGCACAGATTTGTAGTCAAGACTTGGGTTTAAATCCTGACTCTGCTACTTATTATCTGCCTGAGCTTGGGTTAATGACAGTTTCTATGGGTCTCCGTTTTCTGATTCATAACGGAGAGCTCAGACTAAGTGATATCTAAGGTCTCTTCCAGCTCTAAATCTAAATACATAGAATTTAAACCAGGTGATATTGATAGTTACTAACTAGGGAGTCCCATGCTCAATCCAGTAGGTTAGGGTGGAGAAGTACTGAGTAAGTGTAATACTCTATTGTTGCTGCTGTCTATCCTTTGTTCTCAAAGAGAACCAATGGCACCAGCAAGGTGAGGTCTTGACTTGCAAATGAATTGGATTTAAGTGAAGTAGAGCTGTGCAAAGTCATCAGCCTCACTCTCTTCTTCAGTGTAGCAAGTCTTAGGTCAAGACAACTGGAGATGGCCCTGGATACAGTGACCTTTTTAAGCTAAGGTTTCCCAAGTCTCAGTTTGTCTGAGGCAATGCCCATTCAGTGATTAAGGATGGGTAAGAATTGAGTCAAAAGATGGCTTAGTTTACCTAAAAGGAGAGGTTAGCACTCTCCTTGACAAGGACAGAAGAGGTCCTAGCGACCTTTACAACACATGCAGTTAAGGCATTGCTAACCACTCTGTGACATCTAGCCATGTAATGCCCTAAATGATTTAACTGGCCAGTCAATATGCATTTATTAAACACCCACTGTATTCCAGATACTATGCTGAATGCCATTGCAATTGTTTGCCCTTTGCTCTTGAAGAGGACCATGCCACCAGGCAAGTGATGCCATGACTTGCAAATGAATTGGATTTAAATGAGGAAGGGCTGTGCTGGCAAATACAGCCCCTGCTCTCAAGGAACTCACAGTATAGTTTGAGATAACATACAGTTATGTACAAACAAGAAAAAGACAGGATAAACCGGAGATAAACAGTAGGTGGAAGGTTCTAGAATTCAGGGGGGTCAGGAAAGATTCCTTGTAGAAGGTGGGAATTTAAAGGGACTTGAAGGAAGTCAGGAAAGCCAGAAGGTAGAGATGAGGAGGGAGAGAACTTCAGGGATGGGGGATGACCAGTGATTCTTTTTTTCTTTTTAAATTTTTAATTGATTTGTTTGTTTACTTTTAGTTTACAACATTCAGTTCCACAATCCCTTGAGTTTCAAATGTTCTCCCCTCCCTTCCCCCTCCCACCTCCCCCACGGCAGCATGCAATCTATTGGATCTGCAAATACTTTCACATTAGACATTAGTCCGGGACAACCAGTGATTCTTTATGGGTTGAAATTTCAGGGAGGCAAATTTGTCCAATTTTCTGACTATTAGAGCTGTCCAACAAAGGAAAAAATAATCTTTCTTAGGGAATGAAGTTCTTTCTTATCATGGGAGATAGTTAAGACGATGCTGTTAAAAAAAGAGATGCTCACACCAGTTGAGACTGGTGACCTTTAAGAATTCTCTTACCTCTAAGAACATGAACGACAAGAAGCCACATTACTATTGTCAAGCACTGTTCTAAGTTCTGGAGATGCAAAGAAAGGTCAAAAGCATCTCCGCCCTTAAGAAAATAACATGTAATAGGAGAGGTAACTTAAAAACAACTATGTATGCACACAAGATTTATACAGGGAAGATTGGTCCATGATTCTATTCTTCCACTTTCAGGGTGACTCTGAGTAAGTTCCTTGAATTCTCTTGGTTTTCTTTTTCTTGGCAGAGTAAAAGTGATATCTACTCCTGTGAATTTCTAGGGAATAAACTAGGTTTTAAATACTATGCAGTATCAATGTATCAACAAGGGTTGATTAAGCCCTTACTATGTATTAGGTATTCTAAGTGCTGGAGATATAAAGGAGAATAAAAACAGTCCTTGCTCTCAAAACACTTACATTCTATCAGGGGAAGCAACACGAATGTGTGAAATATATCCAAGATTGTATGGGAATGGAGTGGAGGTGAAAAGGCACTAGAGACTGGGAGGGTCAATAAAGGCTTCATGAGTAATGAAGTAGATGAGGTATTCTGAGAGACAGAGGGGAGGATGGAGCTTATTCTGGGCATGGGGGACAGTCAATACAAAGGCACAGAGATAGGAAATGAAGGAATGTGTATGAGGAACAGTACAACTCTGAAGAAATTCCATCATGCTTAAGTTTTCCCATGAACACATTCTCATGTCTAGGTCCTACATACTAACTTTCCCATCCTAATTGAGTTTTCTTATTTATGGAACATGGAAAAACCGCTGCATCCAGAATCAAAAGACTTGGATTCCAGTCCTGGCTGTGATACTTGTTGGCTGTGTGAGGGGGAAGGAGGGAAGGAGTGATGGAGGGAATGAGCATTTATTAATACCTGCTAGGCTCTATGCTAGGGGCTGGAGGACCTTGACTCTGTGTCTGTGTGTACAGGGCAAATTGGCTGATGCCAATATTTACCCTGCTATAGTTAAAGTTCTGATTAACGTAGACATTTCAGAGTCCCCTCTTCATGTCTATTAATGTGCCAGATAGAAATTTTGAAGGAACAAAGTCCCCTTTGTATAGGGCTTTGTACTTTTCCAAAGCACTTTCATGCCCATGACCTCATTTTATCCTCACAATGTGAATTAAGTGGGGCAGGTGACATGATTTACAGTTTTACAGTTGGGGAACCAGATATGCACGAGATGAAGTGACCCACATTGGCCCACCAAGCCAGCAGGTTCTAGAGTCTAGCTGGTTTGAGAATTCAAATCTTGTAGTCCTCTTTTTCTACTTCATTAGGAGAAGGAGAATGGATTAACTTCTCTATTAGGAAGTATCCCTGGGACAGTGATTCATTTCTGCCTCCTGGTTTGTCTTCCTGTACTGTGCTGTGGAATGGGGAGTGGGGTGAATCTCCTAGACTTCCTCTTGTCATAATCATCATGGCCATGATGAAAGGGCTTGGGCTTGAAACTTGATGGGACTGACCGGGGACAATTTCCAGGAAGTGGATAGGGAATGGATGCCTCAGCTTCAGCATGAGCCAGGAACAGGCTCATAATAACAGGTGGGTGCAAGGTTCCACAGCCATGGTCAGTGATGCAGGAACCTAGATTTTGACCTGGAAGGGGCTTCAGAGGCCAACTAGTCCAACTCCTTTGTTTTTTCAGCTGAGAAAACTGAGGTCTGGAGAGGTTAAGTGACTTGTCTAAGGTCACATAGATAACAACAGTGAGGATTTGAACCCAGAACCACCAGGTCCTTTGATTTGGGAACCTGTAATTTTTCCATTGTACCATCCTGCCTCAAAAAGTCATTGATTTCCAGTGACCTGGAGCAAGCCACAAAACACATGTTTGAGGTAAGCAGCATGGGATATACGCAAATCAACTGTATAACAGAAATGCAGTCGGATGTGGGTGTTGAGGGACCTTGGAATTCCACCCTATGGCACTGGTGGGAATAGTGGAGACAGAGACCCTGAGGTCCTGCTACAGAGGCTGTTATTAGGGAGGGAAAGGAAAGGGGAAGGAAGCTACTCCGATCTGATGACTCGTTTCTTTCCTGATTGTTTTTGCTAACGAGGTGCTAAGTTCAGTTAATTCTAAGCTGTTGAAGGAATTGAAGTGCTTATAGGAACCCTTGGGCAAAGCTCTGACTGTCCTCTGCTTAGCTATAGCTCTAGTAGGAGCAGGAGCTATACAGAGCCCACCATGTTGGAGGCCTTTGGTTGGAAAGGCCAAGCAGTATTCTATGTTATTTTAGTATTCTGCCCATCAGCGTCTTCATACCGTGGAATAATGGGAGATCACTGGTTTAGAGCTCCACTCAAGTCTTGCCCCTGCTACTTGTTAGCTATGTGAAAGGGAGTGAGCATTTATTAAGTATCTACTTACTATGTTCTAGGGACTAGGTAGTTTACAAATACTCATTTGATCTTTATAACAACTGGGGAGGTAGATGTTATTTTACATTTGAGGAAACTGAGGCAGACAAAGGTCAAGTGACTTGTCCAGGGCCACACAGCTAGTAAGTATCTGAGGTCTGATTTGAACTCAGGAAGAGGAGTTTTCCAATGAGTCACCAAGCTATGATCAATTCATTTAACGTCTCTGAGTCTTCGTTTCCTCTTCTGTAAAAAAAAATGTGTTGGGATAAATTATCCTGAAGATCTTATATCTAAAAGCATCAATATTCTGTGAATCACTTGTCTTCAGACCGGGATTCTGGCCCTTTCTCTTCATGGTTTTCCTGGTGGACATAGACCCTTTCTTGGTAGAGTGATCACCTGGAGCGTGAGGATGGGAAGTTCCACAATTTGCATAGTCCCTCTCTCCCAGAATCATATGGCCGCCATCACCACCTCTAGGATTCCCTGCCAGGCTTCTGGGCACAACAGATGGGTTCACACCTCTCTCTTGCAGCCAAGGACAAAGATTGCAAGGCAATGCCGCAAGGTGGCGCACCAGCCCATAGTCTGAAAATACTCTGCATTTTCCTTCCCTGCCAGGAATCCTAAATGCCCAGGGTGGCCTGCCAATTAAATCCAATAAACATTCCCTGTT
Source organism: Pseudocheirus occidentalis (assembly GCA_028646575.1). Classification (NCBI taxonomy): domain Eukaryota; kingdom Metazoa; phylum Chordata; class Mammalia; order Diprotodontia; family Pseudocheiridae; genus Pseudocheirus; species Pseudocheirus occidentalis. The sequence goes on from CM053593.1 coordinate 61,822,106, forward strand.
TTTCCTAGGGCTCAGAGCCCGACTGGAGAAATGGATCCTTATTGAAGGGCCAGGGAGGGATGCAAGGGGGAAAAGACCATGGAGAAGGAAGGAGGAAGAGAAGGGGGAGAAGGAAAAAGGAAGGGAGAAGGATGGGAAGGCAGAGGAATGTTCTCCCTCGGTGTGTGCCTGATTGTCCTGGTGGGGAGCTTTCAGAGAAGGCTGTAGAGGCATGGCTTCACTCTCACTTAAATAGAAGGGGAGAACAGTGAGTGGGGCAGAAGGCGGCGAGAGGATGTTTTAGGCTTTGATGGGATTTAAAAAAGAAAGTCTTTCTTCCTGGGGATGGTTGCTCTGCATAGGTCCTCCCTGTGTTTGGATATGAAATTCTACACTTGTGAGAGAAAAGGCTTGCTGAGGCATAGAGCAATGGCAGGGATATGCAGTCATCTATTTAGGAATAACAATAGCTCACATATATCTAGTACTTACTCTGCACAAGGTACTATGCTAAGACCCTTATAAAAATGATCATTTTATCTTCGCAACAACGTGGGACAGGGGCTGGGGAGGGGAGGGAAGGAGCTATTATCATCCTGGTTTTACTGTTAAAGAAACTGAGGTAAGCAGAGGTTAAGTGAGTTGCCCAGGGTCACACAACTACTAAATGCCTGAAATTGGATTTGAACTATAACTTGATTACATACTTGGGGAATTTAATGCCCGTGGATGGGTTGCTATGAGTTTAGGAGTCCAATCTTCCCCTCCCACCTACTGTTTACTACTTTTTGTGGGGGAGGGGAATGGGAAAATGTTTTCATAGGGATTTTTAGGACTGGAACAATTTATGGCTGACTGTGTTGTTAGCAACACTTAGATGGGTTGGATTTCAGATACGGTGACATCAGATGCACCAAGCTTCAAAGGTGAAGGTCAGGTATAGAGACAAGTCAATGAGGCTGACCCATAAAATCAGTTTTGTCCCTTTTCTGCCATGGGATCTAGATTTGTGATGCTGAGAGGTATCTTATGGGTGCTAGTTTCTGAGATGTTTGAGGAGACAAAGTTTCAAATTGTGCTCGCAAATCACTAACTTGTACATACTCTGATTCAGCAATATCACTAGTTGGCATATACCCCAAAGAGATTAAAGACAAAGGTAAAGGTTTCATACGTACAAAATTTTTTATTGAGCATATTTTATGGGAACAAAGAATTAGAAACAGAGGATATCTAAGCAGTTGGGGGATGGCTGAGCAAGTAGGGACCTCTGACTATAATGGTAATAACATTGTACATAAGAAATGACAAATTGAGAGAAACTTGGGAAAATTTTTGTGAGGTGATGCAGAATGAAATAAGAAGAACCAGGAGAGCAATTTTCATGATGGCCACTGTAATGTAAAGGAAAACAATATTGATAACAGAACTCTGATCAATGCTACAACCAGTCATGACTTCAGAAACCCAATGATGAAGCTTTCCTCTTGCCTCTCAGCAGAGACTAGACATGAGGAATGAGGCATATATTTTCAAATACGGCCAATGTATTGATTTGTTTAGGTTGACTATAATTATTTAGTAGAAGGGTAGGCTACTGGATGGGGAAGTAAAAAAGTGAAAGTGATTTAAAGAAAAGAGATTCTATAAATTTTTTTTTTAAAAAGATCACTTCTCAGAGTAATGTTTTCTGGCAATTTGTTTAATTTCTATTTTTATTTTTGTTTTTGTTTATCTTTCTGTTAGACTTGTTCAAATCTGAGAAAAGGACATTGAAATCACTTTCCACTATCATATTACTGTCTATGCCTTTTAGCAGAGTTCAATTAACTTTTTATTTATGAATTTAGATGCTAAGGTATTTGGAGCAATATGTTTAATTTTGATAATGGTTGGTAATCTATGGTTCCTTGCAGTACAATGTAGTTTCCTTGCTTATTTCTTGTTATGTTGCAAATGTTTATTTTTGCTTTGTCTGATAGCATGATTGCAATTTCTGTTTTTTTGGTTTCACCTGATGGACTGTAAATTTTCTTCAGGTACTTATTTTTATTCAGCATATTATATGGAATGATTAAATTTAGCCATTATGTATCTTATAGTTTGCAGCCTTGAGTTTCTTTCTGGAGGTGATCTGTGGATTATTTGTATTGCCACTTTGTTCTTTGTGCTCAGAAGTTCTTGGCAGTTTAATTGTATCATTTATTGTATTATGGTGTTCAGGTATTTTGACTTATCATGTTCCGGGAGAACTATAATACTAAGGTAGTGTCTATGCATCTTGGTTTAGAGATCAATATGCTTTATTTACATGGAGATCATGTTTTCTTTGAACATTATTGTTTTTACGCTTTTCTTCTTCAAGATTGGTTTTTATTACTTCATTGTATTTGCATTCCTAGTCAGTTATTCTTTCTTTTGTTTCTTTGGTGAAACTTGTCACTGTTATTTCAAGTTTTTTCTATTCTCACAATTATTTCTTCTGAACAGACCATAAATTCTATTTTCACTTCTTATTTTTCTTTTAAACCATTTAAATACATCTTGCTGTGATTCCATAGTCTCTCAGGAATCCACAGAGTCCTCTGCCTTATCATGTAAAGATTTGTTTTCCTATGTCTTACAACATTTATTCATGGATATCTGGACTCTTTTTAACTGATCTGGAGGTCAAATTCCCTTCTGTTATTTTTTCCCAGTTGATTTATATGTTTATACTTAAGGTCTTTAACATCCTGAGAGCTTTGGTAATTTGTCTTGTCCCATCATATTCTCTTATTGTTCATTCTCTGACTCCTTCTTATTTGATTATGGTGTGCCTGGGGACTAAACTAAAAACTACCTCAGCTTCTTTTCACCCTTGGTAATTTATGTTTACTAGCCTTAGTCTCTGTCCAAGTGACTTCTGGGAAAATAGACATAGCTCTTCCTGGACGCTGGGTCTTTTGCTTCAGAAAGGTCTGGTGGTTCTGGGTACACTATGGTCCCCTATCCCAGTTCCCTTTGTTCCTCAGTTCTTTAGATGAGTAGCATTGAAACACAGAGCACTACAGTATGAGCCAGAGTAAGCCTCTGGATTTTGGTTTTCCAAAGCACCAGGAGAAGAGGGTATCAGGTAGAGCTGAGTTCTGTTGCAGGCCCATGGGTTGACTTGTGCAGCTCTACGAGAACGCGGCGGTTAGTAGAGAAGAGGATGGTGTGTGAATGTGTTAGGGGTATGGATTAGCTTACTCTGCTATTAACGTATTAGATTTTTACTTTGTTAAAGTTCTTGATAGCCTAGAACATAGCAACAGCTGAAATTATTGCTTTAATTCTATTTTATTACTGCATATTAATACATGTTGTCGCATGACCTCTATTTTAGGATTGAGAGGTCATTAGGATCTGAGGAAGTGTCTAGTTCTTTATTGGTCACATAATTCCATTTTCCCCAGCATTATTATTGTAAGGACAGATTGGGGCATGATCCAGATCCTTGAGCAAAGTTTCTAGGATCCTAGAGTTGGTAATCCTGATGTTCTGGATTACCATGTAGTCATGACTATTGTAATCACCAAAGAATCTATGATATTGTTTAATCTTGGCATGCACATCCTTTGGTGAATTAACTATTTGTATCTTGCTTCTGCTCTACTGAGAGATGAGAAGTATGTTATAAGACATTCAATTTCTGTGCCAGCTTTCTACTTGTGTAGTTTTGTGTCTGATATCACATACATGATATGATCAAATCTAAGCTGTGCTGGCATTAACCAACTGACAATTATTCCTGTCTTGGTACTGGAAGTCCCTGTGAAAACATTCTCCTTGGTGGACACATTCTATCCGTTTGATTTATTTTAGATGAAATGGGCATATTTGGGGCAAGTCGGGTAGACTGCAAGAATAATTTTAAAATTTTTACCCCATGTTTCTTTATTCTGAACTTAAGTATAAATTAAGATGAGCACTTCTATATACACAGTAGAAGAGGAAAAATGTGGAATATGAAACTGCAAAATTATTATGTACAATTTGCTTTAATATTTAAGTATATAGACAGACCAAACATTTTCAAGTACTTACTATGTTCCAGGCTCTGTTCTAAGGGTTGGGAATACAAATGCAAGCAAGCAAGATGCTCTCTGTCTTTAAGGATATTACATTCTAATAGAGGAAGACTCTGCCTGAAGGGATGCTGTAATAAGTACGTAGTAAATTCACAGTATTACTTTCAAAGTGATTGCATAAGCAAATTATGGAAGCATGGACAATTTTACCTGTCATGTCTATGGATAAGGGAAGAGTTTATGACCAAACAAGAGATAAAGGAAGTATAATGGCTGATTTTGATTCCATGAAATTAAAAAGTTTACCAATGGAGTCAAAATTTGAAGGAAAGCAGGAAACTGAGAAGGAATTTTTACAGCAGATTTCTCTGATAAAGGCATTGTTTCTCAAATATTTGGGGAACTGAGTAAGATTGTGATAGAGGAAAAATTGGGTAAAGAAATGAGAGCAAGGGAAGAAAATTGTAAAAATACAATGAATAGTTCAATTAAAAAAGTACTGAAGAAAATGACTTCTTAAAGAACAGAATTGGCCAAATGGTAAAAGAGGTATAAAGTGTCACTGATAAAAATAACTCCTTAAAAACAGAATTGACCAAATAGAAAAAGAGGTAAAAAAGCTCACTGGAGAAAACTTTTTCAAAAACTAGAAATGGGTCAGTAGAAGAAACTAATGACTCCATGAGACATAAAAAAGATAAAAAGGTCAAAAGCATAAAAAAAAAAGAAAATGTGAAATATATCATTGGAAAAGCAGTTTACCTGGAAAATAGATCAAGGAGAGACTAAGGTAAATTTTTTTTTAATGACAGATTAACATTGTAGACATAGTAGACAGGGTGTTTGAAAAGTCTTAGTGAACTTTTAAGTTAAAATAGCTTTCTGAACTTTTGAGCTATAATAGGTTAAAATGACACGAAAACTTTTGGAATACACTGCATAAATGATATACATAAAGTGCTTTGCAGATTTTAAAGTGCCATCTAGATATCAGTTTCATTCTTTTATTCTCTTCTTTTTCCATGGTGTTTAGATAGATATGGTCCTTGTACTAGTGGATATCTTGCTACTATTTTTAAATATTCAATATTCTATGAACTTATTCATCACTGGATAAAATAACTGCTTTTTATATACCTATGTGTATTAGTTGCAAATCTATACTGACTGGCTGATGTGGCTGTTACTTAACACTGTTGACATGGGCTCAGGCACTATTAAATAGAATCTCAGGGTTCACAGTGAGAAAGGGGTAAGCTTGGCTCTTCTGTACCTTGCCTTTGTCAGAATTCTGTATTCCATTCTGGGAGACTCATTTTGGAAAGTCTTTTATTAAACTTAAAACTCTACTGTATGCAAATATGACCTGCTATAAATTGAACTGTGGTCATAGGTAGCTGTCTAGGATGGTAAAGAGGCTAGAGATTGTACCATTGGGGAGACACAGTCAAAAGAATTCAAGATTGTGTAGCCTGGAGGACAAAAAACTTCCTGGAGGTGGGTTGGGGGAGTGGGTGGTGGAATGTAATACCTGCCTTCAAATATGTGAAAGGTTGTCATATAGAAGAGGGATCGTTGCAGTCCAGAGGGTAGAAGCAAATACAATGGGGTAAATTACAGAGAGGTTAGACTTCCTAACCTAAACTGGAAAAGCTTCCTAACAATTAAAGTTGTCCAAAAACTGAATTTCCTGCTCAGGAAATGGTGAGTTCTCCATCACTGGAAGCTTTCAAGCAGAGGTAAGGCTGGAATGTGTATTCATGAACTGGGTGGGGACCTCATATCCCTTTGTTTTAAGTATCATCTTAGGGGATGGGAGGAATCTCCAGACCTGTGATTTCATTGGTTTAGGGAACTCCCAGTGTGGAAATTTCCTTCTCCAAAGCAGATCAGCTGCTGTTCTGCAACTTATAGCCTTAGAGAGTTTCCTAGAGGCATTGAGACATAAACAGATTTACCCAGGGTCACACATTTCAGTTCTAGAATTCAGTGAGTTCAAGATTTGCTCCCTCTCAAGGATTTTTGTACTTTAATAGGGTTCCTTGGAATACTAAAATGCATTTCAAATCCAAAGGAATAAAGCTTTTGTACTGGAACAGCAGGTGATAAGGCTCATATTTTGAAGCAGACCTCCTTTTTGCCCTTAGAATGGTGTTGGGAGGAAGGGGAGGAGAGATTATGAGAGGGTATCAGTTGTAAGAAGAACCTAAAAAGATTGGTAATGTCCCTGGGGTTCCTTTGCCAGAACAACCTGGCAAGGTTCTTTGCAAACCTCTGGTCCTGCCTGTTATCTGCATAAACCATGATGAGAATGACTCTGCCCTTGGGGGTCCTAAACAGAGTTATTTGATCTGAGAGGCATAAACTTACACACTGTGTAAGCACATGCAAGTTGTTTAGATTATAGGAGCCTATTTCTTCTGAACAATGGGCATAATGCTACTTTCCCTATTTACCTTGCGATGTTATTGTGAAGAAAGCATTTTGAAAATTGCTGATGTGCCTTATAAATGTAAACTATTATTATTATTGCTATTATAATTACAATTATATGAGTCAGAGCCTCTTCTGGACAATTATTTTCTCCATCTCTTAGACAGGTAGGCATATTACTGGCTACACAAAGGAACAACCAGTGATGGCCTGGTTTACCATTGTCTGAGTGGTGGCTGGTTTCCAAGATGGTTATGTTTTTCCATAATAATACTAATAAGTTAATAGAATCTCCAAGAGGCTTTTGTCCTCTGTGGGGCCAGACTGGCCTCAATAGTACCAGTATGTTGCCAAATGAGTCACTACTTGAGGAAGATCTTTGGAGGCTGTTGCTTAATTCTTCCTCAGACTTTCTGTCTCTCTCTAAGTTTCCTGGTACTTCATGAGGGGAGAGCCAAGAAATGATATCACTACAAAAAACCCAAAAATCATGCCTATACTCTGGAAAACAAACTGTTAGGGTCTAGCTTTATCCCCCTAACTCAGGAAATCATCTTTCCTGCCAGACCATCCCTGGTACAGCTAGCCAGCTCGTAAGTTCATCTGGAAAATATTCTTCGCTTTTTCTGGTTGGACATAGTTCCTTCCATAAGACTCTATTACTTTTATCCTGCCCCTTTCCCTTTCCTCACTGAGGTTTTGGATGTAAAGCAGCTCAGCTGCTGCCAATAGCACTCTGCCTGGCACTGCCCATTGCCTTCTATGAGTCTGTTGAGCCGACTCTCATTCTTGCCTCTTTCCCCAGTGGCAGCTGAATACAGAAGAGTCTATATTCAGTGGTTTCTTTTAAAGGCTTTAAAAATCAAAGGTGGATCTATTCTGACTCAACATGTATTTTCAAATCAGTTTAACAGTATGGTTCTATTAAAAGCCAGCTTTGCTTAATGTAGCATTTTAGGTGCTGAGAGGGACCTCCAGACCTGTGATTTCATTAGTTTAGGGTAAGCTCCTTTCACCAAAGCAGATATGCAGCTGTTCTTCAACTTATAGTCTTAGAGATTTTCCTAGAGGTATTAAGAGAAGAAATGACTCTCCCAGGGTCACCTATCTACTAGATATTGAAAAAACATTTCTTGAACCCAGATTGTTAATCTGTATCATGTTCAGCACTACCTTGTATAGAGAACATGCATGGAGAGGCATACAGAAACAGGGATACACATACATGTGCATATATGTGTGTATACACCCCCATATCATTCACATACACATATACATATATACTCACTATATACGTATGTATATCTACAGATCTACATATCTATATATGTATATATATTATTCATTGCTTGGGAACCATTCATAGCTAGGGTAACACTCATCATCTTAGAGGGCATCTTTCTTGGAATCCTGCGCCTCTGCTGTTACTGCCTGATTTTCTATAGATCTACCAATGTCCTTTGGTAATATCAAAGGGCTTTAAATTGCTTTTTGCTGGACTGCTCCCCGCTTCATTTGTGCTGAACTATTCTCTGCATCTTGTGTGTGTGTGTGTGTGTGTGTGTGTGTGTGTTCATACCTCGAAGAGTTATTTGGCTCTTTTGGGATTTCAGACTCCAGGTGGTCGCACCCAGCCAGTAAGCTAGAGCTTAGAGCATAGAGCTTTAAGTATGTCTTTTGAATTAAACTCTTTTGCTGCCTTGCAGATTCCCTTAATCTAAGCACTTATTTGACTTATGGTATAAAAGAATCTTTTTAAAAACTCTTATCATAACCCTGTTGCTAGAAAATCATGCTGGGAGTTCTACTTAAAAAAAAAAGAAACTGTGAAATAAACAATCTCTAATAGCCTTGGTAGAGATTGGCCATCGAAACTAAATTGAGTATAGCATAGGGCACTGGATTTTTTTAGCATGGATTTTTTTTAACATGCAGAAAAAGGACAGGTTGGGGGTGCCAGGAAGTGGGCTTATCTAGAGCAGAGATAAACAAATAAGATTTATGTTCTACAAGAGGGCTTCCAAGTCAGAGTTTCTTTTGGACCACCACAAATTCTATTCATTTTTCTATGCCTCAGTTTTTTCCTTTGTAAAATGAAGTTAAGCTAGTATAAGGGTTTTTAACATGTGTGAGTGTATGTGCATATATGTGTGTGTATGTGTGTGTGTGTGTATGTGTGTGAGATGTGAGACGGACCCCTTTGTTGGTCTTGTGAAGTCTAGAATCTCAAAATCATGTTTTTAAACAACTGAAAGTTAATTATAACTTTCAGCAAGAGGTTGGTGGAAATAAAGATGTGTTTTTTCCCCTATCCATGTTCATGGACCCCATGAAATCTATCCATAGACTCTGTTAGGGGCGTGTGAATCCAGGTGTATGCTGGCCCAGGATACACTTTTAAATTTAATTTGCGTCATTAACATTTTCTCCATCACTTTCTTAAGTCTAGATAATTCACAAAACAATAAATCAAGCCCTGATTTAGTTTGCCAGCTTTCTGAGGTATAAATGCTCACACTGAATATTTAACTGCTTCTTAAAAGCCAATATGAGTGGACTCTGGCATATTCTTTCAAGGACCTTAGGTTAAGAGTTCCTGAGTTAGATCACTTAGACAACAAACATTTATTGAATGCTTATTGGGTGTCAGGTATAATAGTAAGTGATAAGATTACAAATACAAGTGGGAAAATAGACAGTCCCTGCCCTCAAGGGGCTTATATTCTAATGAGTAAAACACATAAAAGGTAGTTGAAAAGAGGGGGTTGGTGGGTAAGTTACCTCATGGGAGCCATCCTCTCTGGAAAAGTGATGTGTCTGAGAAGGAGTGGTAGATTGAGTTGGATTAGTTGACTAATTCAGACAATTAAGGGTATTGAATATTGGGCTTGATAATCTGAAATTTATCATGTAAAGAGTAGGAAGACATTCAGGGTGATTGAGCAATGGAATTGTATGATGGAAGCAACATTTCAGGAATGTTAATTTCATTGACTTTATTGTTCATTAGAAAGATGGTTCCTTGATATCACTAGATTATAGCTTTAGAGCATCACCCTCTCATGTTAGAGATGGAAAAAGTGAGGCCCAGAGAGGCCATTCAGGCAGTGTCAGAGGACCTGTTCTACTTTTCAAGTCAGCCTTTCCAGGGTTAATTGAAATTAATTGGGACATCCATCTTTGTACAAGTACCTAGTATTCACTCTGGGTGTCATCACTTGAAGAGTTGGGGAGGAAGATTATGATGGAGATGCTCAAGAATCAGGTCTTGGTTGCTGTCCATAGGACTGAAGCAGACCTCCATATGAAAGCACTTCTTCCTAGTTTTAACATGTTAGATAGAACAGAAAAAAAGATCCAGAGAGATTACAGAACCTTCAAAGGAGGGGAACTGGAACAAAATTCTAAAGTATTTAAAGGGTTGTCAGATAGAGGGTGAGAAGAATTTCCAGGGTTTAATAGTTTCCCAGCATGTAGCCCAAGGCCTGGTACATAGTAAGCACTTAAATATTTGTTGATTGACTAACTGATTTACCCCTAGAAAGTACAAATAAGAGCAAACAGAGAAGCATATTTCTTTTTTTTTAAATTCTTTTTTTTTAAATTTTATTTTATTTTATTTTTCTGAGGGCAGTTGGGGTTAAGTGACTTGCCCAAGGTCACACAGCTAGTTTTTTTGTGTGTGTGTTAAGTGTCTGAGGCCGGATTTGAACTCAGGTACTGCTGACTCCAGGGCCAGTGCTCTATTCACTGTGCCACCTAGCCACCCCAGAGAAACATATTTCTACTCACTTCCTAACAACTAGAGCTCTTACTGTGATGGGATGCTAAGAAAGATAGCTCCTCATCACTGGTAATCTTCAAGTACAGGCCAGATGACTAGTCAAGGATGTTTTAGGTGGAATTTCTATTTAGGTGTTGTTGGACCAAATTACCTCTGAGGACTCCTTCAACTACAATTCTGTGAAATGGATAATATTTTTCTGTAGTCTAGTTTCTTAATAAGATAGCTAGTGGGGTTTAGACCAAAGCCATAGGAAAATTCTAGGTGGTGACTCCTAGAGTTTTGAGACAGTGTGACCACACTGGATTTCTGTGCAGATGTGGTAGGACTTCTTTAAGCCTATCCTGTCCTCCCTTGAGTGGGGGCAGTATGCCTGGAACCAATTGGTGTAGGATAGCAAAGCAGCATAAAGTCTGGTGACTCATTTTTCCAGAGAGGCCCTCACGCTCTTATTCTGGACTGGGGGTGGTTTTATATTGCACAAATTGAAACGAAATAGTTCATTGGGGAGCATGGAATGGAATAGAGTATGGGTCTGAGAGTCAGGTGACCTGGATTCTGATTCTGGTTTTCCACTATCTCACTTTGTGATCTTGGATATGTCACTTTCCATTTTCAAGAATGAAGGTCATGGTCTCTTCCAACAGTCTATAATTCCATCACATCAATCATTACAATATTTTTAGAGGCCATTGGAGGTACAGTTAATAAAGCTCTGGGCTTGGAGTCAGAAAGACTAGAGTTCAAATCTGGCTGGAGATATGTGACCCTGGACAAGTCACTAAATCTCTGCTTTAGTGGGGCTCTACAGCTAATGCATTGGGTTTTAATTGCTTTAGGTTTTCCACCTGTGTGTGTGTGTGTTTTTTTTTTTTGCTTCCTGGTTGTTTTTGGTCTTGGCGCTCTTTTCTTGGGCTATTTTTGGAAGTTACTATAATCTCTCTTATTGATCTGAAGGCTACTGAAGAAGAGAGTATTCAGGAACCCCAAACTCCAACAGGACTTTGAACAGGCAAAATTATCTTGTATGTTCTCTGTGTATACATGCTTAATGCTTAGGAAAGTATGAAGACTTAAATTCTCTATTAGCTTGTAATATGTGGTTTGGTGATAAAATTTTCTCAAAGTAATGAATGCACGTTTTAACTGTTATACATCTTTGGTTTTCAAGGTGAAATGTATGCATGTGCAAGTTGTGTGTGTGTGTGTGTGTGTGTGTGTGTGTGTGTGAGAGAGAGAGAGAGAGAGAGAGAGAGAGAGAGAGAGAGAGAAAGAGAAGGAGGGAGGGAGACAGAGAGAGAGAGAGTAGGGTGGGAGGGAGGGAGACAGAGAGAGGGAGACAGAGAGAGACACAGAGACAGAGAGAGACACAGAGACACAGAGACAGAGAGGGAGACAGAGGGAGAGAGAGAGAGGGAGAGCAGGGAGAGAGAGGGAGAGGATGGAGAGAGAGAGAGAGAGAGAGAGAGAGAGAGAGAGAGAGAGATATTGATTGGTTCTTACGTCCAATCTACAAAGGTGTGCGAGACATACTATGACCAAAGTCAAAAGATCCTGAAGTTCTTGTTCAGAATCCCAGATTCAGTAACAGATACATCAGTGTCAGTGCTGAAAGTTGCTTTTAGCTTTTCTTTTCTGTCATCTGCACATCTCTCTTATTCAGCTCAAGATGAATGATTCTTTGCTTTAGAAGAAGGTGTGAGGAGCAAAGCGTATTTTATGAATAAAGTGTTATAATGTTAATTTAAAAAGTGGTAACCTTATGTCAATCATTTTGCTATGTGTATGAAATGAAATTATTCTTTCATACGTTTGTTATGGTATCAGAATCCTGTGAGGTGCACTGTGGGAAGAATCAGTGATAACCACTTTTAAGAGTCATTCTATTTCCTATTCTTTGAAAGTGCCATTTGTGTCAAAAATCAGTCCAACAAATAAACGTTTGCTCATTCCACAATGTATGCACAGCATTTTGTTAGGTATACAGATTTTTAGTCAATTATTTTCCAGAGGTCCTACTTTCTTTCTTCCTTCCTTCCTTCCTTCCTTCCTTCCTTCCTTCCTTCCTTCCTTCCTTCCTTCCTTTCTTTCTTTCTTTCTTTCTTTCTTTCTTTCTTTCTTTCTTTCTTTCTTTCTTTCTTTCTTTCTTTCTTTCTTTCTTTCTTTCTTTTATTTTCCTTTACCTTCCCATTCACCTTTATCTACCTCTTCCACGTAATCAATTCAATTCAATTCAGAAAGTATTAAACATTTACTGTATGCCAGGCAGTGTACTAGGTGGTGGTGATACAAAGAAAAAAATGTCTCTTCCATTAAGAAGCATAAATTCTGCTGTATATCTCCTGCTTTTTCTGTCTCACCTCTTAATTTGTCTTTTTTCTTCTTTTTCCTCCTTTTTTCTCTTCTTTTTTCCTCTCCTTCTTCCCCTCTTTTTCTCTTTCTTTTCTCCTCTCTGTCATTTTCAGTTCCCTTTATCAATAACGTTAGCATTTTCCACAGCTCAAGTAATCAATGTTCGAACCATAACTATAGGAGTGAGATATTTGAATGGAAAGTTAATTTCTTCTTTTTTTTGATCAAGTATTTAAATGTCACATGAAAGCTGATGCCCCATTAACTTTAGTTATTCTTTGCCCTAATTTCCAATCTGAAATTTCATCTCTATGGGTACAATGGATTCTAGGTCTTTTCACACCAAAGTTAGAAGCTCAAATTCAATCCAGTCTAATCAGACTAAATTTATTGTTGCTGAAAGATGTTGAGTAATTTGGATCAAAGGAACTGGGGAATTAGGGTCAATTCTTATTGGAGTATTTATTTAAATACTGAAAGCCTGGGAAAGAAAGTTCTCACCACAAAAGACCTTGTCATCATAAAATGGTTCAAAAGCAGAAATGGATGTGGTTTTATAAATGGAAATGACATTATAGTAGATGCATTACCATCTGCTTTGATGCTGCACCCTAAGGATCCCTGGACCTTTCCATCTAATTTGTAAGCAGAAATCTCATATTGTCTCCCCCTTTAGAAAGTGAACTCCTTCAGGGAGGAGACTGTTTTGCATTTGTACTTGCATTTGTATCTTCAGTATTTAGCACAGTGCTCTGCACACAGTAAAGCCTTAAGAAATCCTTTTTTACTTATTAAAACGAAATTTATAATTAAGGAGCAGATGCTGTAGCTATGCTGAGTAAGTAAGCAAAAAGGAACATATCTCTCTCTCTCTCTCTCTCTCTCTCTCTCTCTCTCTCTCTCTCTCTCTCTCCTCTCTCTCTCCTCTGTGTGTGTGTGTATGTGTATAGTTCAGTTGTGTATTACTCTTCTCGATCCCATTTGGGATTTTCTTGGCAAAGGTAATGGAATGATTTGCCATTTCCTTCTCCAGCTCATTTTATGGATGAGGAAATCAAGGCAAAGAGGATTAAATGACTTGCCCAGGGTCACACAGTTAGTAAGTGTCTGAAGTCAGAGTTGAAGAAGATTATTTGAAAAAGACTTGTGAACATGAGTCTTCCTGACTTCATGGTCTAGCACTCTCACCATTGAGCCCCCTGACTGCTTCTTCTCAACTTCTACCTTTTGTTAATTACAAAACAAACGGCACTCTATTCCACTGAAAAGTAGGAGCTACTTTGGTGGTATTTAGATGCTTTTGGAGAGAGAAAAGGGAAGGAACTGAAATATTTTATTGGTTTGCACTGATTCCCTCCCCCACTCCATTTTCTCATTACTAAAACCCTAGGAATAATTCACAATTTCCTAGATTTAGAATTGCAGGGACCTTAGGGATTACCTAGGAAGAAATTGAGGCAGAATTTGAATCCAGGTCCTCAGTGAGACTTAGCACTCCTTCCACTATACCAGCTCAGTGCCTGGCACATAGTAATTGCTTGCTTAATAAATTCTTATTGACTGACTGACAGACATGATGCTGCCTCTAAATTATATTCAAAGGTGAGTTAGGTGTCCCCCAAAGCAACAAATTTATACTGCAAAGTTTCCAAGGCAACACCCCTGCCAACTGTGACATGGGATACTGGGTGTACTGACAGGGAGTATGATTTCATAAGATGTCTTTCCAAAAGAATTCAGGCTAAAAATACCCCTACAATTGGCACTCTATGCTGTTTTGGGAAGTCTCAACTGAGAGTCTTAGCACAGACGGAAATTGTTCAGTGGTGGGATCTAGCTAATCCTCCTAAGTTGGACTCTGGTACTGAAAGGGGTTCGACAGAAATTTAATAAGAATGAACAGCCACCTTCATGACCATAGTGTTGAAACAGGGAAATGAGTTGGGAAGTGTATGTATATGGACAATCAGTTTCATTCAGACATTTTATTAGGTGAAAACTTGCTGATTGTGGGTGAGGAGAGGGAAATATGTCTTGCTATAGATCATAGGGAGCCGTCCTTTGTGCTTCCTGTCATACTCAAACTTGCACTTGTATACTTCATTCTGAGGTGACCAGGTATCCTGGAAACAGGGGAATCACCCAAAAGCTTTAGAATGTCTAAAGAGCAATCATTAGAAAGGTGTTCACCAAGAACCTCTCTTTTGACCCTGGGATCTACTTTGCCAAGACAGAATATTTCTAAGTCAACACGAGGTCTAAGAGTAATTGGTTGGGTAAAAGAGGGGTAGAGAGCATCTAGGCTGGGTTCTTGTAGTGCGCTGAATGTTATAGATTACTAGTTAATCCAGTCCAACTGAATTTAGTTGAATCCTGCACATATTCATTTATAATGCATTTCATTTGTCAGATGGGAGAGTAGCGGGTTCACTCTTGATCTGGACAGTCAGGAAGATGGTATCAGAGACATAATAGGGGGTTAAATAAGCTTACTTTATTCTATTCTTCTCAAAGGGGCTGCTGATAATGGGAGCACAACTCTTATAACACCCCTTAATTACCCTCCTTGCAGGGGTGGGCAAGAATGGGAGTTCCAACTCCTGAATGATCACCTAAGTCTTGGGGGGGGGAGGGTGAACTGAGGTATGCACATCATTCCAGTGTGTGCATTCTCCCCTGTCTTGATGGGGGGAATGGTCAATGCACACACACAGGCACATTCCCCTTGCACATTCCTTTTCCCCACTTACTGACCAGTGCTTACTTGATTTATAGAGTAACAGACAAAGAAGGCAATTTGCCAGCAGTAGCCTCACAAATTTACATTAACTTAAGCAATATCATGGTAACTTAGCATAGTGCACATGCAGTAAATTATTTACAACTAAACTCAAATGTTTACATGATCTCATTATATTTCACTGTGCAGTTGCAGTGGAAATTGTTTATAATGTGAAATCTTGGGAACTAGAGATTGTTATGGTCGTGAATCCTGAGAGCTGGAATCTATGATCCTGGGAACTATTATCTAAAAAAAAATAACAAAACCCATCTTACTTACATGAAAATCTACCTTACATACACTAACATCTGCCTTATATACAGCATTACTATGGGTAGAGTAGGTAGCTAGGTAGTACATTGGATAGAATGTTGAACCTGGAGTCAGGAAAACCTGAGTTCAATTCTAGCCTCAGAAACTTAATATGAGCCTGTGAAAGTCACTTAACCTCTCTTTGTCTGTATACTCATCTATAAAGTGGGGATAATAATAGCAACTATCTTAAATAGTTGTTGTGGGGATCGAATGACATGATATTTATAAAGTACTTAGCACAGTTCCTGGAGCATAGTAGGCTCTATATAAATGTTAGCAATTACTATTAAGGAAGACTGGAGTCCAAATCTCGCCTCAGAGACTTATTAGATGTGTGATCCTGGGCAAGTCACTTAACCTCTGTCTGTATCCAATTCCACTTCTGTAAATGAAGATAATAATCGCAACTACAGCAATTAAACAAGATAATATCTCTAAGGTACCTTGTAAGGCTTAAATTATTGTATAAATGTTAGCTGTTATTATCATGTATGATTTGGTATAATAGTTATCTGTACATATGGTACTCCTTACTAGATTGTAAGTTCCGTAAAGGCAGGAGTGATAACTCAACTTTATCTGTCTCATAGTTAGCATGGTGCTCTGCATATAATAGGTACTTAAGAAATATTTGTTGAATTTTAATCAGTGAGGAATGGGTGGGAGCAAGGAAAGAAGGGAGAAAAGTCCCATTTCCTCATTACTTAACTGAGTGTGGTTATACACATAGATTTATAATGAGGTAATGGTGGGTTAGGATCATCTAGTACTGGAGTTCAAAGGACAGTTAATGTGATCTTGGGGTCATTAGAATTCAATGTCAGGAGTTTGGTGTATTGTGAAACTGAGCCTCTCCCAAAGAGACAGGTGTGCCTCATCAGAGAAAATTTCTTTCTTACCTTCTACCATTTTGAAGGCAGCTACAAAAGAAAACAAATGTTTGCAATTCTGTGGGGGAGGTGGGGGAGGAACTGGCAGGGAGAGGTAAAGGAGGATACTTAGGAAAATCAGCAAGAAGCCTTTTGATAGTTTTAAACTTTAACAGATTAGTTTAGGACCCTTGAGCAAGGGAACATGGAAGGTGTCAATGGTTTCGATAAGAGTATACTATGGATGTGGCTTGGTTGAGTTGAGAAAGCAAGTGTCAGTGTGAACAAATGTGAGTATGGAGCTTGTGAACCCAGGAAGAACGTAGCATTTTAGACTGGAGATGACAGCAGAAGAAATGTCCTGGGAGCAAGTTTGAGTACCACATCACTTCCTTATTCAAGAAACTCCAGTGGCTCCCTATTTCATCTCTGACAACAAACTCTTCTGACTTTTTACAACTTGACCCCCAACCCATCTTTCTAATCTTATCATATATTATACACTACATTGTATGGTTCAACCCAAATGTCCTTCTCTTTGTTCTTCATGCATGACACTCCATCTTATGTCTCTGTGTCTTTGTATTGGCTAACTGTCAGGCCTGAAATGTGGTTCCTCCTTATCACCACTTCAAGATTCCTTCATTTCCTTTAAAATGCAACTTCAAAACAACCTAATACCTGATGTCTTTTTGATTCCCCTCTTTAACTACCTTATATTCGTTCATTCATTCATTCACTTATTTTTTTTCATCTAGAGAGTAGGGACTGTTTTTCTTTCTTTTTGTCTTTGAAACCTTAGCACTAGCGCAGTGTTGGAAGACATCAATGCTTGTGGATTGATTAGGTAGTTATGAAAGCAGCTGAAGCACATACAGTGGAATGCTTACAGCTTGGTCAGGCATTGAACACACTAAAGTCATCCATTGCATCCCAGGTCATTGCTAGTTGTCCTGACTTTTGTCTTGCCACTGGACTTCAGTGAGTTTAGATGAGAGAAGACTTTGCAAAACTCTATCACTTGAATCCACTTCATTTGCAAATCAAGACATCACTCCATGATGTCTTTGGTCCTCTTCCAAAACCAAAGTTCAACATCATCATAATCACCACCACCACCACCACCACCACCACCATCATCATCATCATCAACACAACAACAAAACACAACCACAACAACAAAAACGTGTATTATGAGAAGAACAAGGTTATGGATAGGGGGACCTTAGGGCACGTTCTCAGAGAAAAAAATCTATTGGCTGTTAGTGGGTCATATGTCTCCTAAGCTACAACAGCATCTCTAACTTAGTGTGGGATCCTCTCTTCATGAGCATGTCTCCAATGATGATATTGTTTCAGGAGCAGAGACACAGATCAATACCATTCCCAGCAGCTTATGGCAGTAGTAGATTAGTTTATTTATGTGACTTCCGTGATACAAATGAGTTCTTAATGAGCTATCATTTTCTTATGCAAATAGCAAGGCACTGATGCCTCAGGGTCTCTGCTTAATATTCAAGCATGATGTTGAATACTGTTCATGTTTTAATAGCTGAACCACTTTCTTCTTGGGTTTGCCTCTATTTATTGTGTCTAATAGCTGCAATGTCCAGTACTATGGTCTGTCTGAGTGTTCCTAGCAGGCAGGGGTCTTAGAAACTTTAGCAATGGAAGACACCATTAGGAATCATTTATTTATACCAACCTTCCTTCTAATGCAGGAATCTCTTATAAAGTACCCCAGTGGATAGTCATCTAGCTTCTAGTGATAAGGAATTAGCCACTCCAAAAGGAAGTCAATTTCACTGGTGGACAAATATTTATGGAAAGTGTTTCTTTATATAGTACCTGGACTGCTCTCCTTTTACATAGATAATTTTGGGGTATTCAGTACCCAAATCCTCAAAACCACAGCTCAAGTGCCCCCATGAATGTGTTTACTTTTCTCTTTGGTCAGTCAGAGGACATAGTTTAAAGCAGAGTTAATTAATAAAATAACATTTAATCAATCAATAAACATTATTAAGCTCCTACTATGTGCCAGACACTGTGGTAAGTGTTGGCGATACCAATATGAAGAAGACAGTCCCTGCTCTCAAAGAGTTTACAATCTAATGGGGGAAGATGAAATGAAAGAAAGCTGAAAAGAGAAGTAAGGAGGGGATGTATATGGGACACTCCATGTCCCAACTCTGCATTCATAAAACCATTCTGAAAAACAGGAGTAAAGGATGCCAACAAAGAATTGTATGATAGGAAAAGAAGCTGGCTTGGTGGCTTTGTGTGAAAGAGGAATTAAAATCGAAGGACCAGAGTCCTACACCAGTACATTCAGGATGTCAGGAGTAAGTGAGGATGTCCCTCCCCACATTGATTGGGTGGATCTCTATGGCACACTTTTCAGAGGTCATAGTCAAGGGTTGCATAGGATGGACAGACATAAATGAGTTGGTATTTCTTTCATTGGTGGGAGCTACCATACTGACAAAATCACAGATTCATTGGAGTAATTGTGAGTGGAGGGGGGAGATATTCAGAAATGAACGTGATATAAAAATTAGAGGTAGAAATAAATTTTTAAAAAGTTGGTTAGTGAATTGAATTGAATTATATTGAACTGAAATCTACCTCCTTTTAGCTTTTAGCCATTGGTTCTAGCCCTGACCTCAGTACTGATACAGAATAACTCAATCCTGCTTTAGAGGGTAGCTTTACATATCTAAAGATGGTTATCATAATCACCTTTGTCTTTTCTTCCCTATATTAGCTATTCTGTGTTCCTCCAAATATCCCTTAAATTACGTTATTTTGAGATACTCATAGCACCTTGTCTTCTTTTTCTGTATATATCCATCTTGTTGAAGTGTGGTATCCAGACTTGGATACAAATAATTCTCTGGATACAAATTAATCAATGCAAAGTACAGTGAAATTATTACCTCTTATTCTCCCCAGATGGAACACTTCTATTAAATCAGCTCAAGATTACATTAGCCTTTTTGGTATTCAGGTCATACTGTTGACTCACATGGAGTTTGTAGTCAATTAAAACCTCTATGTCTTTTTCACATGAGATGCTGCAAAAATCAGGTCATTGTGTACTGGTGGAGCTATATTCCCCCCCCCCCCAAATCTAAGCACATTACTGTTCATTTATTTTCATAAAATTTTATTTTGTTGGAATTTATTGGCCAACTATTCCCATCTATTGAGATCTTTTGGATCCCAACTCTAGCAAAGGAGTAACTACGCCTAATTTTGTGACATCCACACATCTGAGAAGCAGGCTTTCTGTATTGTTGGTTATATAGTGTTAGCGTTGACAGAAACTTTGGCATTGACCTACTGCAATCCCTACATGAAGCAGGAATTCCTTCTCTAACACTATTGACAAGTAGTTGTTAAAGTAGTTGATGAAAATATTTATCAGGGTAAGACCAAGGTCTGAGTCTTGTGTATTCCGCTGGAGACTTTTGTTCAGATTAATATCAATTCATTAATCATCAATCAATATTCAGCAGATGTATTTATTTTTTCAGCCACTTTTGAATTCATCTAATAGGACTCTTATCTAACCCACTTTTCTCCATGTGTCACGAAGATGTCATGAGAATAACTGAGAGACTTGGAGAGATCTGGATATGCTAATTCTAGGGCAGCAATTTTCAAAGTGTGGTTTTTAGATCCTCAGGGGTCCCTGAGAGCCTTTTAGGGGGACCTTAAGGTCGAAGCTATTTTCATGATAATAGTAAATAATGTATTTTCATAGTAATGCCAAAATGTTTTTAACTTCTAAATATGATATATATCATTACATATAACCTATATGAAAAATCCTCCTGAAGGTCCTCAATAATTTTTAAGGGCATAAAAAGGTCTGGAGAGCAAACATTTGAGAGTTTCTTATCGATAGTATTCCCCTCATCTACCAGTCTAGTAATCCTGTCAGAAAAAAATGGCATTTGTAATGATTTGTTCTTAGTAAATTCAGCTT
Organism: Pseudocheirus occidentalis; assembly: GCA_028646575.1. NCBI lineage: Eukaryota > Metazoa > Chordata > Mammalia > Diprotodontia > Pseudocheiridae > Pseudocheirus > Pseudocheirus occidentalis. Next base: position 61,842,666 of record CM053593.1, read on the forward strand.
GACTTTTCCCAATTATCCCAAATTCTGTTGTACTTTATCCTGGTCAGACCACCACTGTTGTGGTCCATTTCTGGACACCACACTTTAGAAGGGACATAGAAAAGCTGTAGTATGTGCAGAGGAGGGCAACATGAATGGTAAAACGACTTGAAACAAACCAATTAAGTGTTGTTTGAAGGAACTGGATTTGTTTGCCTTGTAGAAGAAGAAATTTATGAGTGTTATGTTAGCTATTTTCAAATATTTGAAGAGTTGTTATTTGTAAGAGGGATTAGATTTATGTTTGGCTCTGTTCATAAGAGTTATGACCAAAGCCTGAAAATTGTAGAAGATCAAGTTTTGGTTCAATATAAGGAAACATTTCCCAACCATATGAGTTGTCTTTAAGTGGAATGGGTAGTTTCTAGGCAATAGTGAGTAGTTTCCTGTCAGTGGAGGTTTCCAAATGGAGATCTGATCATCACTTCTGAGGTTCCTTCAGCTTTCTAATTTTGTGATTTAAGTATGACCATCACAGACACTTCATAAATGCTTATTGATTGATTGACCATTTCTCTTTCTATGGGTTCACAAAATTGCCAGAGATTAACATGAAGATAGTCAGACCACAGTTTACTGTATTTGCATGTTCTTGCTTTCTGAAAATTGGGACAGCATTTACCCATCTTCCATTCTCCATAATTCGTCCAGCACTGTTGTCAGTTAAGTGATTACATTGGTGAGCATTTCAGTGCCCTTGAATCTCACTTGTCTGAGTCAATGAGATCTGAAGCATTTTAAGCAGTGAGGTGTGTTCTTACTACAGCCTTACCCTCTTGAACTTCAGTTCTCTCTTAACCATTTTTATTTTGTCTCTTCAAGTTTTAATATCTTTCTCCTTGATAGAAAGGACACGGAGAGAATAAGAGCTGAGTAGTTGTGGTTTCTCTTTATCATCTGTTAATGTGACATCATCTGTCATAACCATTAGGCTTACCCTTTTCTTATTTTTCCTCTTGTGTCAAATAGAACTTTTAAAAGCCTATGATGTCCTCCAATTTTTGTGGCAAGCTCATTTTTAGCATGGAGAATGACTTTTAAAACAGAAATAATAGTCCTTTCTGACAGTACATATTCGTACGGGTTAATGCCACTCCTTTGTATTCACCTTATTTGATAGGCCTGGATGATCTCCAAGGTCCCTCTTAGCTATGACTGTCTCACCTCCTATCATTTGTATGTGACTCTTTTGAATACAAGATACCCTGAGAATACCTTGTGTGACCACATCAGTTTCAAAAACCATCTCTCCAAATTTTCTTCCTTGTAGGATCATTTTTATCAGAATTTCATTTTCCTCTTGAGCCACTTTCTTTTTCATTCCTATTACTTACTTTGAGTTATTACTATTCCTTTGAACTTTTTGAAATCTGGTTTCCTCTAAAGTCTAGGAGACATGTTTCTTCTCATCTCTTGTGCTTTGTCAGTCAATATTACTTGTTGGTCACAGAGTATGGAGGACAGAGATGCAATTAGGATACTTAGATAGTTTTTGAGAGGATCCATACCAAGAATTCTTCTTGGGTGGGGAAGGGGAGAGAAATTGAGGGTTCAAGATGCCAAATCCAAGTTTGACATTGGAAATCTAGAATTCATGAGCGAAGAACTGACCTCAAAGAAATTCAGAAATAGGGGAATTTTTTCACTAATGAATATTTAAAATTTTATTTATTAGTTTATAACATTCAGTTCCACAAGTTTTTAAGTTCCAAATTTTCTCTGCTTCCTTTCCCCTCCTCCTCCCCCCCCAAGTTATTTTAATAAGAATCAAGTAATTGGATCAGGTTATCCAATCAGAGTAGTCCAGACAATGGAAAAGCAAGATACAAACTAAAGAATTAAATACATCAGAGGCTACAACAGGCTGTGGTGGTGGCAGTGTCCAATTTACATGCCATATCTTTCATCATTGTCAGCCTTTTACAGGCAGAAGTATAACTCATAAGAATGTACAGTGCATGCTGGTAGAGACCTTCTGAGACATAAAATTGTCAGCAAGGTATATCATGAATTTATAAGATGATCTGCTTCTAGTTGAATTAGACTGCCTGCAGATTTCTAGCTAGGTTAAATTCTTGTCTGCCAGTCTGTCTTAGGGCAGTTAGGTGGCATAGTGGATAAAGTACTGGACCTGGAGTTAGGAGGACTCACCTTCCTGAGGTAAAATCTGACCTCAGACATTTACAAGCTGTGTGACCCTGGGTAAATAAGTTAACCCTATTTGCTTCAGTTTCCTCATCTGTAAAATGAGCTGTAGAAAGAAGTGGCAAACCACTTCATTATCTTTGCCATGAAAACCCCAAATACGGTCACAAAGTTATTTGTGACTGAATCAAAACAACAAATATGATGTCTTGCTTCTATGCTTGGCCTGTAATCTATGTCAAGAAATTATTATTCTTTCCCTTGGGCTGGTTGTGTGGTCTGTTGTATTGGACCAAAACACTCAAACTGTAGATTATGGTATAAGACTTATGTTTGGCTCTCTTTTAATCTTCTGTAAATTTTCACTGGCTATCCCTCATACCTGTAATGCTCTCCCTTCTCATTTCTGCCTCCTGGCTTCCTTCAAGTCCCAGTTAAAATCCCACCTTCTTCAAGAATTCTTTCCTGGCTCCCTTAACCCTAGTAGCTTTCCCCAATTGATTTTTCCCAGCTTATTATCTACAAATCTTGTTTGTACATAGCAGTTTGCATGCTGTATCTTCCATTAGACCGTGAGTTCCATGAGAACAGGGTCTGTATTTTGCCTTTTTTTTTTGCATCCCCAGCATTTAGCACAGAGTCTGGCACATAGGAGGTTCTTTTTTTTTTTTTTTGCTTTTTGGAGGGCAGTTGGGGTTAAGTGACTTGCCCAAGGTCACACGGCTAGTTTTTTGTGTTAAGTGTCTGAGGCCAGATTTGAACTCAGGTACTCCTGACTCCAGGGCCAGTGCTCTATTCACTGTGCCACCTAGCCGCCCTAAAATTTTTTAACCTTTTTTTTTCTTTTTGGAGGGCAATTGGGGTTAAGTGACTTATCCAAAGTCACATGGCTAGTAAATGTGTCAAGTGTCTGAGGCCGAACTTGAACTCAGGTCCTCCTGACTCCAGGGCCGGTGCTTTATTCAATGCGCCACCTAGCTGCCCCCTAGGAGGTTCTTAATAAATTCTTGCTGACTGACAACCTAAATGTCCTTCACCATGTATGTATTTCTTGACGTATTAGATTAGTATAGTGGAAAGCACATTGGACTTGGAATCAGGAAACATGGCTGTGATACTTGGGAGTTTCTGGGTAAAGTCATTTGGTCCCTTTGAACCTCAGTATTTCCATTATTAGCCAGCCTCACAGGATTACTGGGAGGAAAGTGCTTTGTAAACCTTGGAGTACTAAGCAAACATGAATTATTATTATTAGACTTGTTCCGCTTTGAAAAAGAGAAGCCCATCTATCAATGTCTTGCCAACTCTTGATGATAACTTCCTTTTGTTAAAATTTCAAGCTCATATTAACATCCTTATTCCATACATTGGGACATAAAAAATTTTAGTTTACAAGTATTATCTTCTCCTTTGAATTGGATACTACTTGATCTTTTTCTTTTTCAACTGAGCTCATTAAGAATAGGCCATTCCAGACTAATCTCATTTCCTTTTTAAATGGGGTTTCTTCACCAAGGGAACAGACATAGCACACCTGGATTTCAGCAAGGTATTTGGTAGACTCACTTGTAAACAATATGAAGGCCTGTGATTGGATGACAGGGAATTGTTGAATGACTAGAACTAAAGAGTGGACATTAATGAATCAATGTTGACCTTGAAAGGGCTCTCTAGTGATTCATCTGTAACCTTGTGCTATTCAACAAGTTTATCAGTGAATTGAATGAAGGCACAGATCACATGCTTATCGAATTTGCAGATTATACCAATATGGAAAGACTAGCTAGCAAACTTGTTGATAGAATTAGGATTCAAAGAGATCTCAATAAGATAGAAAGATGGGCTGAAAATTACGAGATAAAATTGAGTAATGATAAATGGAAAATCCTACACTTAGATTCAAAGAACCAACTCTACATGTTGAAGATAAGAGAAGGGGTGGCCAGATAGTAGGTTTTATGAAAATAATCATAGATTATTTTAAATATTAATTAATTTAATATTAATTATAAATTGCAAGCACAGTATTTTAATTGTGGGACATAGCAGCCAAAATAAGCAAACATGATATCGTTCAATCATTTTCAGTCGGGTCCAACTCTTTGTGATCCTATTTGGAGTTTTCTTGGCAGAGGTATTAGAGTGGCTCACCATTTCCTTCTCCAACCCATTTTACAGATGAGGAAACTGAGGCAAACAGAATTAAGTGACTTACCAAGGATCACACAGCTAGTAAGTGTCTGAGGCCAGATTTGAACTCAGGAAGATGAGTCTTCCTGACTCCAGGCCTACTATTCTATCTACAATGACATCTAACTGCTAATGTAATATTAGATCACATTATTAGAAGAATAATGGCCAAAAATAAGGAAGGTAATTAAAAACACTAATTTTTAATTGACAGAGGATCTGAATTAAAATACTGGGGCTGGGGATGACTCCTATTTCATTCTCTGCCTGGCCAGGCCACATGTGGGATAGCATATTCAATTTGGGGCACCATATTTTAGAAAATATATTGACTAGCTGAAGCTTTTCCAGGAGAGGGGGGCTAGGATAGTGAAACAATGCCCAATATGGTTTAAGGAATTCAGGATGCTTATCTCAGTGAAGAGGAGATTTAGGGGAATTTCACAGGTGTTTTAAGAGTTTGTTTGGCTTTATTTAAAGGGTTGTTTGTTTGAAGAGTTGTCAGGTGGAAGAGGGATTGCTCTTATTTTTTACTGTTATGGCCTCTGGTGGGTGGACTTTGCAGAGGGCCTGATTTGGGCTTGACAAAAGAAAGAGCTTTTCAAAAGTTGGAACTATCCAAAAGTGCAATTTTCTCTTTTGGTAGACAGTGAATGAGTTCCCCATCACTAGAGGTCTATAGGATAGTCTGAATGACTACTTCTTAGGAATGTTACTTCAGGGATTCCTATTCAAATATAGGTGGGACTACTTATTTTCCAAGTTCCTTTTTAGCTCCATAGTATCCTATTGTACAGTTTTATATGACCACTTTTTTTCTTCTTCATTTTTAATATTCACTTTCAAGTCTTCTTGATCAGGTGAGCAAAACACTATTTCTGGTCCTCATGACCAGAAGCCCTGCCAAGAGCTCATCATCACAGAATCTTAAGCAATGGTCCAGAAAACCAAATCCCGTTCCTCCACACCAGCTGTTCACATTCCATATCCTCTTTTCCCTTCCAAAGTCAACCTCCAACTAGAAAAAGAGATAAAGAGCTACAACTCCTCTACAAGTCCGATATTCTGGACCAAAAACAAAAATCATATTGTCATTTCCTCTTCAGTGAAACAATTTCTTCAATGCTTTTTCTCTTAGGAATATTGAAAATTAATGAAGGTAAAAGCCCAAGATTGCCATACATTGAAATGGGAACATATACTGGATGGTAAAGTCTTTGCAATCAGGCACCATGCCTTATTTATCTTTTGTCTCTTTCTTTGTTGGGTTGATCTCACACAATGTACCCTGCATCTTTTGTCTCAATTCTTACCTAACTCTTAGTCCTTGAATGAGCATTGCCTCAGACAAACCAAGACCTGGGAAAGACCTCAATTTAAAAAGGCCAAGGTCCCCCCACTGTATCCTAGACCATTGCCAGTCATCTTGACATTGGACTCACATGACTGTGGAGGAGAAAGTGAGGCTGATGACTTCGTGCAAGTCTACCTCACTTAAATCCAATTCCTGAGTAAGTCAAGATATCACTCTTGTGATGTCATTGGTCCTCTTTGAGAACTGAAAGATGAACAACATAGTAGGCACTGATAGGTGTTTGTCATATGAATCAACATCTATATTCTGGGTTCCTTTAGCAAGACTCTCAGAAAGTTTTGCTAACCTTTTATGTCAAAAAAAGGAGTTAACTTTAGTACTCTTATTTTATTGCTTTCCCAACACTACCTACTCTAACTTTCCTTATTCTACCTACCTTTGAACCACACACACACACACACACACACAAATATAAGTTTAATTAGTATTCACACTTCACATCTTATTTAAGCTTTGCATGTTCCTAGCTTGCTCCATATACAGTAGATGATTGATTAATATTTGTGGACTGGAAACTGTTTGAATATGTCATGATTATTGACTTCATCATCATCATCGTTATCAAGTACATATTCATTGTCTATAGTGTTTGTTGCTGTCTAGTAAGAACTACCTAGGCTTGTTTTTGGTTCTCCAAGAACTTACATGTTTCCAACAATGGCCACATGTGGGCATATGTGTATGGAACAGAGAACAGAGTACAGCCACAAAGATAGCATCATTCTTTTAGTCTCGTTGCACACTACTGGAGTACAGTCCAGTCGGCTTACTCCACATCTTGGTGGGAAATACCCGGTACCGAAAAATGACAGGTGCTGCCATTGGAGGGCTTTAACCTAACTTCCTATACACTCAATGCTTTTAGCACGTTCTTCCTCATCTCCACGTCCTGCCTCTCAGCGAGAGCACCCCTCCCCCCATAAGCCTGTCCTCTCTTTCCGGTGGTTGAGTGATTTACTTGGTGTAAATTGAACTAGTATAACTTCTTCCTGTGGACCTAGCCTGGCAGTTAGTTTGTCTGGAGTGAGCAGCATCAGAAGAGGTGTGAAATGTTCTCAGCCAGCACCTGCTCACCCTCTCTGAGATATTTGGTTCCCGCGGAGATTGTGCTGTCAACTAGGATAATGGTCTAAGAAAGTGCCAGCTTCATTGGAGTGACCTTGGCTGAAGTGGAGTAGTATGGGACCCATAGTGTGGGATAGTGGACCACACAATAGATTTTAGAATCTCAGGGCCTGGATTCAAATCCCAATGCTGTTACTTTCTAGCAGTGTGACTTTGGACAAGTCACTTAAGCTCTCTGGGCCTCAACTTTATTATCTTTAAAATACATGTTGTCTTAAGTCCCTTCCAGCTCTAAATGTACATCTATGATAGTTTTATTTCTAAGGAAGAGAGTGTCTCTGGACTTCTTGAATGTGTAAATGAGTACTTTCTATACCCCACCCCTGGCCACATAAGCTTACTGAAGCCAGAGACTGTTGTTTTTGTTCATATTTTCATCCTTAGCCCTTAGCAGAGCGCCTGATACATAGCAACTGCTTATTAAATGTATTGATTTAACTTCCTGTGATTCTTTTATACCTAGTTTAGATCTGTGCTCTGTGGAGCCCTCTAATCAGAGTTGTGGAATCTTAGACATACTTACCTCAATTGGCATAGGGTCTCTTAGGCATGAACTTAGCACAGTTGAGCAACCAAGAATTTCTACCTCTTTGTTCCATGATGGTATCTTTGTATATTTGTACACTAATTATGTACAGATTGTTAGGAAATGATGCTCACATTTTTCTGGGGTGTAATGCCTTTGTGTTTGGGGGGTTCCTTTGTATTTTTTTCATTCCATCTTCATTGCTTAAGCCCATCAAATAAGCATGTTTTCCCTTTGTATTTCTATGCCCCTCCTCCCCCCACCTCTAACCCTCCCACCTTCTGCCTTGGCTATGGTTAAGCAGGATTCCATAACTTTGGTTGAATGCTTCCTAGTTTAGGGGATTGTAGGGTGGCACCCCTTTCAAAAAGTTCTTGGTTATATATGACTTGTCCAAACCAAAATCTGGGCTCCTGGAGCTGAAAAGGCAGAAGTGATAAATGCATTTTTGAGGTGGGAACCATGTCAAAGTCTGGAATCAAAACAAAGTCTGAGAGGAGGACCTGAGTCAATACTTCGCCTCATAGACTTACTAGCTATGTGACCCTGAGCAAGCCATTTAGCCTCTCTCAATCTTAGTTTGCTCATCTGTAAAGTGGGAATAATTGTTGGCAGTTGTCTTTCATGCACAAAGAGGACCAAAATGACATCACTGTTTTGGGGTCGGGGTACAGTGTGTCTGACTGTGGCTGATCAGACCATACAAGCTTGGAAGGGTCAGCCACAAATCAGGCCCAAATATTCCATACGAACATTTGGGGTGGAGATTGCTCTAAATTTGTGCATTGCACATTTCCTTTGAGCTACTACAATTCTTTGATCACAGCGCACAGTACCTTCTTTGATGCAGGAGTGCCATGCCGGGTGGCTCTGTGACACTGTCTTCTTTATCTTCCAATAAACTCCAAAGTTCTTCAGAGAGACCTTGAGAATGTCTTCATATAATTTCTTCATGTGACCACTTGCCTTACATGAGTTGTCTCTAGAATAATCTTTTAAGGCAAACATGGCCAGCCAGCAGAGTTGTGCTCTCTGCAGTAGAGTTTGAATGCTTGGTCGAACGGCTCAAGAAAGGACCTTGGTATCCAGTATCTTATATTGCCAGGTGATCTTCAGAATCTTCCTGACAATTCAATTTGAAGTGATTCAGTTTCCTGGTATGGCACTGGTATACTGACCAGATTTTACAGATAAACAGTGCAATGACTTTGTGGACCTTCAGTTTGGTAGGTGGCCTAATACCTCTTCTCTCCTGCACTTTCAGATCCTCCAAAACAATGAGCTAGCTCTGGCAACATGTGCTTTAACTTCATCATCTATGTATATATCCCTGGAAAGTATACTGCTAAGCTAAGTGAACTTATTGGCAGCATTCAATATTTCTCCATTTGCTGTAACTGATAGTTCAATGGGTGGGTGGATGGCGTGGTGCTGGCTGGTGGAGAACTTCTGTTTTCTTGGTGTTAACTGTCAGGCTAAAATTAGCACAAGTAGCAGACAATTGAGCCATACTCTGTTGCATCTTAGCTTCAGAGACTGTATTGAATGCATAATGATCTTGGAGCAAAATGTTGAGCACCAGCTCTCCTTCCACTTTAGTCTTGGCTTGTATCCTTTTCAAGTTAAATAATTTGTGATCGGTTTGGTAGCTGACCTTGATGCCCTTTTGGTCTTTGTTGAAGGTGTCTGACAACATTGCTGAAAATGTGCTAAAAAGCACAAGAGCAAGCACACAACCCCAATTCACTTCATTGGTGTCTGGGAAAGGTTGAGAGCATTGTCCATTACCCAGAACCTATGCAAGCATGCTGTCATGGAACTGGCGTACAATGTTGATGAACTTCTCTGGGCAACCAAGTTTTATCATGAGCTTCCAGAAGCCTTCATGACTGACAGTATTGAAAGCCTTGGTCACATCAATGAACATTGTGTACAGAACTCTGTTCAGCTTCTGGTATTTCTCCTGGAGTTGTTGGGCAGCAGACACCATATTGACTATTCCTCAGCCATTTTTGAAGCCACAATAGCTCTTGGGTAGACAACCATCTTCCTAGTGAAGGATCAGCCTATTAAGGAGTACTTTGGCAAGAATCTTGCCAGCAATGACCATGAGAGAGGCTCTACTGGGATTGACCCAGGACAACCTATTTCCTTTTCCTTTATAGAGATGGACATTGGAAATGTCCTTGAACTCCTGGGAGATAACCTCCTCTTGCCACATAACCTAGAAAATTTCAGTCAGCTTTTATAAGAGCAGTGGACAGCCTGCCTTGTAAATCTCAGCTGGAAATGACCAGACACTTTGCCACATGAAAGGAGCCTAATGGCATTCAAAATCTCTCTTTTGGTTAGAAGTTCAGAGATTGACTTCCACTGGAGGTACACAGTCAATGGTTTCAGCATTAGTTTCTTTGAGAATTCTATGGAAGCATTCAGCCCATCAAATACATCAAAAACAAAATATACTTCTCCAGGATTGTGTCCTGATCACTAATCAGTGTGGCTCCATAAGCGCTGAGTAGTTGAGATGTACCACAGGTCTCTGGCCCATAAATAAATTTCAAGGCATCATAAAAGTACTTTGGCTTGTTACTATCAGTATAAAACTGAATTCATCTGTCTTCTTACTAAGTCAAAAATTGTGTATCTCTCTAAGCTTTGCTTGTACTTTATTTTTGTTGGAGTTACATATTAGCTTCTTAGAGATGGATGAGTTATTATGCTGGTAAACCCTGTGGAATTCTCATTTTTCCTTTAGCAGTTTCTGGATTTCACCATAATTTTTGTCAAACCAATCTTGATGTCTGTGAGTTTTCTGGACCAGATGAGTAAATGCAGTGCTGTACACCAAATCTTTGAAAACTGCCCACTCCTTTACTGCTCCACACTTGCCAACTATGTGTTGGCTCAGCTTCTCCCCCCCACCCCCCCAAGTTATCAACAACCTGTACGTGCATGGAGAAGTGCTCTATTCTGTTGACATTAAATCTTCTGGTAGTCATCTTGCCTTGGGGCTGCCACTGTTGTTGAGTGGGAACATTTAGTTTGGAGAAGATAAATCTGTGATCAGTCCAGCAGTCTGTGCCACACATGACCTTTGTGACGAACATTCTGTCTATTGCTTCTTCTCACAATGACATAGTGTATCAAATGCCAATGTTTTCTGCAAGGGTGCATCCATGAAGTTTTATTTAATTTAGGTAAATGGAAGACAGCGTGGATGATGAGAGAAAGTCGTGAGACTCACACATCTTCAGTAGTAAGCAATCATTGCTGTTCCTGTTTCTGACTCCATTCCTCTTAAGGACTCCCTGACAAATCTGATAGTCTGTGTCTACTCTAGCATTAAAGACCCAGAATTACAAGGTTGTTCCTCTTTCAGCACATTGACGGGGAGAATCTCTAGGTCTTCAGAAAACTTTTCCTTGACTTTCTTGGGGTTCATAATGGTGGGAACATGCAAATTGATGATGATGGCATGGTGTTTTCTTGCAAGTGGTAATCACATTGTCACAAGTTTGTCATTTACTTCTTTTAGGAGGCATAACAGCTTGTTGACCAGATTAGTTTTGTTAACCCTATACCAGCTTCTTGGTGATCCCCATCACTGCAGCCTCTCCAGATAAACTTGTATCCATATCCAACTTTGGTAAGTGGACCTTTTGCCAGCCTTGTTTCATTCAGAGCTGCTATTTGGTCTTAGTACCTGCTGAATTCTCTTGCAAAAAAGCTGTTCATCTTTACATTTTATTGAATTTCATGTTGTCCATAAGCATGTGAGCATTCCATTTACAAATGGTGAGTGGAGTCAGTTTTGTAAAAGTTTTTGTACAGTGTGTGTGTGTGTGTGTGTGTGTGTGTGTGTGTGTTTTGACCACAGGGAAAGATTCCCAGCTGCTGAGATGAACAGACCAGGGTTAGGTTAGGGAAACCTAACATTTTTAGGGAACCTTTTCTAGCCCTTTTCATGCCAGAAGGTGAGCAATGCAATCGCTAAAAAAGTCTGCTCAGAAACCCAGGGAGCTGCTGAATTCCACTGCTGCTTCAGTCCAGTGAGAAGACAATGCTGTGGTCTGCACTTCTTGAGTGCAGGATTGTGACTACAGCTCCCAACGTATCCACATCTGCTGCTTCATCACCTGCTTGTTGCCACAGGACTTTGAAACAGGTAAAAATGGTAAAATGATTTGAGTTATGTCTTCTGATTTGTGGATAAACTGGATTTAAGAGCTGCATGAAGTTGACAGCCTCACTCTCACTTTCAGTGTCATCAGAGTCCAGTGGTAAGACAAAAGTCAAGACAACTGGTGATGGCTTGGGAGGCATCTTTGATGTCTAATCAAGCATCTGCTTCTGCTGCTTTCATGGCCTGTTGGAACAAATTGTTCACATTCACTTATTCCATTGGGAAAGTCTTCATATGCTTAACGTAAACATCCCCTAACTCACCAATGGGTCTGAGACCTCTCAGTTACCCTCAATCCAATTTAGCCCATCTGCTAAAACAGTTGACCAGGGTGTGACTACTGTGCATACTACAGCTTCTTGTAGCCATAGATGAGAGGTGGGTGGAAGGTGTATACCAAAGATGGATAAGCAGCCTTCACATCAGTCTTCCCTGAACACCTCACCTGTACACTCCAAAATGGAGACAACAACTATAACTGGGAATAACAGGTATCTCACAGTGCTAGCAAGAGGTGGAGTCTCTGGATTAGACAGTTTAAAACTAACATACTGAGTGTGATAAAGGGTTCTCTCAATTCTCAAATGCTTTGTGGGTGCATGTATTTTTAATCTAGCTATTGCATGACTGGTACTATGTCCCAGTGCCCTTGGATGAAGTGGAATCATATTCCTTTGCATGCTCACCAGATCCATCTCATGTTCCAGTGCTTCCTGTATTCCTACTCTTGGTAGGTCATGTGACTCTGGGCAAATTGCTTAATTTCTCTGAGGCTTAGATAACCTGTCTGCAAAGTGCCAACCATCTTCACCACTTTTGCCTCATAGAAATTCCCTCTCTTCCTTGATATAGTTCGAGTATCATCTTCTACATGAAGCTTTTCTTGATCCCTAGATCCTAACATATCCTTCCCTCCCAAATTGCCCTGTATTTAATTGCTTTGTGTATATTTACATAAATTTCCTTTATTATTTATGCTGTATATTTAAAAAATGTTGTTGTTGTCTCCCCTATTAGAACATAAACTCATTTTGGTCCTCCTGACGCCAGGCTGGTGCTCTATTCACTGTGCCACCTAGCCACCCCAATAAACTCATTCTGAATAGGGATTGTTTTGTTCTTTCTACAAATGTCCATGAGTGCTTAGCACAATGCCTGACACATGGATGGCACTTAATAAATGATTTTGGTTGATAGAAACATAGGAAGGGGTAGTATTTGTGAGTCACTTAGTGCACTTAGGAAATACACTTAGAGGAAGATCCCAGTCAGGTTCACAGTAAGCCCATTCCTGTCTCAGTGATAAAAGTCATTAACATGCTGAATTTGGAGAAAAGTTTTATCATCAGGATACAATTTGTTGCCATGAAGGAGTTTCCAAAAGTGGTGACCTTGTGTCCTGAAAATAATTTGCTACACTTCCCAGAGAAAACTATGTCCTAAACCCTCAGGGGTACCTACCTCACATGAATAAAGTTGTCAGGAAAACCAGGGTTCAAATCTCACCTGTGTGTCTATATAGAGGCTCTAACTTCTCTGAGTTTTGGTTTCCTCATACATAAGAGAAGATTTCTAACATCGACCTCACAAGGTCACTGTGTGACTCACATGTGAAAATGATTTAACAGTGCTCCCTCCCCCTCAAACCTCAGATAACTAAGTATTGCTTATTATTACTGGGACTGAGCCTGTTCTGCAAGTCATCACTAAAAGAGAAATGAGATTGAGGTCAGGAGTCAGAAAACTTGATATCCATCCATCCATCTATCTATCTATCTATCTATCTATCTATCTATCTATCTATCTATCTATCATCTATCTATCTATCATCTATCTATCTATCATCTATCTATCTATCCATCTATCTATCTATCTATCTATCTATCTATCTATCTATCTATCTATCTATCTATCTATCTATCTGTATCTGTACATATATGTATGTTTCCATAATATAATTATACTATATTATTCAAGAGTCTGTATTTTCACTGATACAGATACTCCCTCCATCCGCAGTCCTACTCTGATGCCTCATGGTCGTATGGTGATGCCCCTGTGTTTTTAAAGGCTATGACAGTGGAGTTCCAACCATGGCATGTTCTGCCATGTTAGAACAGCTTTAAGTAGACTGTGTCTGCTTTCTAAGGACCGGCTTAGATAAGTACAGAGAAACTCATCAGCAGGAGGCTATTTGGCATTCTAACTGTGAGATCCTTGTCAATGACTGAATGTATGTAGTACTAGAGGAAATGAATCTTATCAATCTTGACAGTCTTGCTAGAAATGAAACCAAAAGCATAAAAGAAAGTTTCAGTTAAATGTAAGGATGACTCACCGGTTCTCCTTTGAGAGTTGAATAAAGGAGTTGGCAGAGTTAGGTTTATTGTGCATTGAGAGGCTCTGAAGAAACATCATTTTATGGGCAATCGGATCATCTTGCATTGCAGTGCTCTTCATATGTATTTACAACAAAAGCTACAACGATAATATTTTTTGCATGCGAGTCAACATCTATTGCAGAGGGTGTAGAGGTAGGGAAATTCTTTAAAGAACTAGAAAAGACCCTCCAAATCAAGTCAACAAATAATTTAAACACTCAGCATAGGAATCATAGAACCACAGAATTTGAGAGTCAGAAGACATATAGCTTGCCATCTGCTTGAAGACTCCCAAGGAGGGGTAACTCCTTGAGGTAACTCCTTTCTTCAAACAACTCTAAACAAAGCTTAACATAAAAGTGGACATAAGGAAGGCAGTGGAAAAAATGTTGGAAAACATAGTTTAGGATTAAGAGATAGATCAAAAGACCACTGACTTTGCAGGAGACTCCTTAAATAATCATGAATACTTTCTCTAAGAAGGTATTAGGAAGGCCTTGAACACGACCAGAATAATACAACATGATGACAAAGGAAATTCATTTTATTTTAATAGTTAGGACATGATGGAATACGGGTGTGGTTTGTAGTTAAAAGCACTCCAATCTGAAATAGATCAGGCTGGAGTTTTTATTGTATGCAGTATCTTTTTCTCAACTGATATGATTTTGTATTAATATTAATCTTTACTATAACAATTTATTGGTCTGACTGTAGACAGACAGTAAAATGATAAGGACATGAAGAAAAGGACATTGGCATGCAATATAAGCCTCTCCTAAAGAAATTAATTGATGCAAATTAACTACCATAATAAGAAGATGGAAGAACGAACAAATCAGCTCAATGGGCAAAGAAACATTTGATCTCCTTGCTAAGAAGAAAGATATGGAAGCCAAGGACAACATCATTTTAGATAAGAAGTTAGTTTGTAAAATCTTATGGAGAAGGATAGTGGGAGATTATGAGTAGTTTTGCCTCATGAAATAGTGAAAAGTGGTACCAGGAGACATGTTTAAAGAAAGCTTTGCATGAGATCTAATGGATAAAGTAATTCTAAGAGCATTCAGGATAAAAATGAAGAGAGGACAACAATTATACAAGAAAAGAAAAAGATCTGTGAATATTTTCACAACAAATTCTTCATTCTTCAGGATGGTAGAGTCATCACATTTGTACTTTAATACTACAGATCAGCATGTGCTATATGAGGAAATAGAAATGGCTTAAAAGAGAACAAAGATGGGAAAAATGGCTGAACTAAACTGAATACACATAGAGGGACATCTATGCTGGGTACAACACAATTTTTAAAAATTTTAATATAAATTTTTATTTGTTTTCTTGTTTACATCATTCATTTCCATGAGATTTTTGAGTTACAAATTTTCTCCCTGTCTTTCTCCTACCCCTGACCCCAAAATAGCAATCCCGCTGTAAAGCCCTTACCCTGATCTGCTCTCTTTGTCCTCCTCCAACACCCCTCTAACTTTCTGGTAGGGCATGGAGGGTCTCCCTACCCCACTCCCTGTATATCTTAATTCCTAGTTGCATGTATCACAGAGCTTTACATTCTAGATTCTTTCTGTTCCTCCTTTGTTACTCACCCCCCACTGGAAGGACAAGCAATTCGATACAGGCTGTGCATGTGTAATTACACAGGACATCTCCACAGTGGACATATTGTGAGAGGTTGATTATATGTCCCTCCTTCCTATCCTTATTCTGTTCTCTACCCTGTCCCTGTCCCTTTGCTGAAGTGTGTGCTTCCAGCAAC
>CM053593.1:61858909-61895889 GCA_028646575.1 Pseudocheirus occidentalis
TGAGATTCTTTTTCCATCTGGCAAATTCGACTTTTTAAGGCATTCTTTTCCTCATTGGCGTTCTGGGCCTCTTTTGACATTTGAGTTAATCTATTTTTTAAAGTATTGTTTTCTTCAGTCAGGTTGTTGACTCTCCTTTCATGATTTTCTTGCATTATTCTCATTTCTCTTCCCAATTTTTCCTCCACTTCTCTTATTTCTTTTTCAAAATCTTCTTTAAGTCAATCTATGGCTTGTAGGCAATCTTCATGTATCTTGGAAGCATTTGGTGTGGGAGTTCTGACTGTGCTGTCTTCCTCCTGCTCCATACTTCGATCCTTTTTGTCCCCCCAAAAGGATTCTAGAGTTTGGTTACTGTTCTTACTTTGCTTCCTTTTCCTCATGTTGGCCAATCAATTAATAGCTTGAGTTTTTAGGTCTGTGGAACTCTGCTTCCACGGGGGAAAGCTCTGTCCCAAATCGCTGGGGTTTTCACAGATGCCAGAGCTATTAGGGGGGGTGCTGCAGCCTCCACCAGCTTTGGCTCACTCAAAGTGCACCCCAGGACCAAGATCTGGGACTAGGTTGCTCAATGCAAGAGCCCTTGGCCCTGATCAGTCATCTCAGTCCCTCTGCAATTGGCAGGCCAGGAGCTCTTAAGCAGCCCAGTGGAGGCAGTTGCTGGTTGAAGATGATCCTGCTGCTTCCCCACTGCTTCCTTGCCCTGGGGGCAGTTCAGCCAAACTGCTTTTCCTCCTCCAAATTTAGCTTGAAAGCTTGAATTCCACTGACCTTTTTCTAAGCCTTCTTTTTCCTGGCTTGATAAATGTGGAGATTGCTCCAGGTGATGCAGATCTGCTCTCCAGTAGACTCACACTGTGGCTAGGCTCCTCCTGACCACCCTGGGGCCTGGCCATGGTTTCAGTTTCAGGGTGGTCTGGCCTTGGCTGCCAGCCTGCCGCGATGAGCCTCTCCTGCCAAGCTGCCTTCAGCGAGAGATTTGTTTTCTGTACTTTTGTGAGTTTGGTAGCCCTAAAATTTGTTTAGAGTTGTATTTTATGGGTATTTAGAGTGGTTGTGTGGGAGCTGCAAAACTTTGCTGCTTCTATGCTGCCATCTTGGCTCCTCCTCTTCCCTCCCTACAACACAATTTTGAGGGCATTCAGGGATCAATTATCAAAGTTTTAAAAAGAAAACCAAAGAATAATGGAAAGCAAAAAGATAGGCATGTGTAGGCTATACCATATATACTAAATGTGTGTAAAAACCCTCAGATATTATCAAAATGATATTGATGGAAATTGAGATGTTCATCAATGGAGGAATGGCTAGAGTCTAAATGTTAGACAAATTTTGGTATATGATTGTATTTGAAACTACCATAAGAAATGATGAACTTGTTGGTTATAGAAAAACATGAAAAGACTTGCATGACATAATGAAGAGTGAAATGAACAGAACCAACAGAACCAAAACTCAGTACCAGGAATATTGTTCTAAGAACAACTTTGAATGACTAAGTAATTTTGAGTATTGCAAATACTCAAATCAACTACAAAGGACTTATGAACGAAGATGCTATCCACATCCAGAGAAAGAATTGTTAAATAAAAGTATGTATTGTATGGTTTTACATATATATGTATGTGTGTGTGTGTATGTGTGTGTGTGTGTGTGTGTGTGTAATGGTAGCCTTCTCTGGGGAGTGGTTGATAAAGGAAGGAGGAAAAAAATAAAAAGTGCACAGCAGAGGACAAAAGAAAACATAGAAGAAAACATACTTTTTCACAGTAAAGCAGGATAGCCTTGAAAACAATGTGTAGTATTTATTACAGAGTTTAAAAAAAAGTAAACTGTGAAATGGAAATTCATGGTTTCATATTGAATTCTCTTTTTATGCTATGCTGTGTACATGGAAATTTCTTTTTTGTTTTTTTTGTACTCAAGTTCAAAGTGCATAAAAATATTGAGAGAATAATATTTGAGAGAATAACTACTGCCCCATATGCTTAATTTTTGTCTATATAAAATTTCTAATGAGAATGATTTATAGGCACATTGAGGGCATTGTTAGTGAAGGTCTGAGAAAGGAACAGACAAATTTTTGCAGATGCTTTTCTACAGCAGACCAAATCTTTAAACTTAGTCAATTGATTGACACTTGTAGAGAATATAAAATTTCAGTCAGCTAATTGCTTGTTAGCTAGATAACACATGCAAATTGCTTAGCAGACTCTAAAGCACTGTATCAATGGTAGCTATTTTCATTATTTTAAAAAGCATTTGATTCAGTAGAGCAAAATGCCACCTCAAAAGCTTTCTTTCAAAAAAACATCTCCCATGCATATATTAAAGCCACATAAGTTTCTTGAAAGATGTAATAACAGAAATAACTTTGATGAACCTCTGATGATTAATACTAAGCAAGGCATAAAACAAGGACATACATGCTCACCAAATGTTTGCTGCTGTTATGGAGGATGTCCAGCACTGAGTCCAAATGGAAGAGGGATTCCTTATCAATGGTGAAAACCAGCAGAATGTTGGGTGGGCTCTTGTGTTGGACTAATGGGAAGACATGGGTGGGCTCTGATCTGCATTATTGGAGATCCATAAAGCTTCAATAATACCCACTTCATTAATACAGATTATAATCCCTATACAACTTAATAAGTAGTTTTCGAAAGTGGGTGTGACTAAAAAAATCTGTGACTCTGTGGCCAAATTCTTGAATTTAGGATACGCTGTAAGTTTAGGATACTCAAATAACAGGCAAATGCCTCATCACCAGAAGAGTACTTGAAGTCTTTCCAACTAGGCAAATCATAATGAAAAATTCATAATTGTGGTCAAATTCTTGAGGAACTTCACTCAGATAACAAGCATATATGCCATTAGTCGGAAAGGACTTGAAATCTTTCCAGCTGGGTAAGGCATGCAGGATTCACATCATGATGAGACATTGGAATTGGATTCAAGAAGATAATAATAGTAACAATACAGGATTTGTCATTTTATGAATTTTGATCCTCATAGCCCCTCCATAAGGTAAACACATTAGATATTTTTTATATTATACTATATGAAGTTCGGGTAATATAATTTGAATTTGAAGATCCCTTTGTATTGGCAAAGGTAATAGATACTTAGTACTTAGTAATTAATCAAGCCTCTGTTAAAGAAATAGAAGGTATGAACCCCTGTTGCTGATGCAACAGGAAGGGGTTGAAACAAGAAATGGTTGAAACAGGAAGGAGCTAATGCTGTGTGTGTGTGTGTGTGTGTGTGTGTGTGTGTGTGTGTGTGATTTTGACTCTGGGAACCAGCTGAAAAATCTGTGGAATCTAAGGGCCAGCCAAGCTGCTGAGAATTTCTTAGGACTAGCTGGAGCTGCGGAAGACTGAGGAAGCATGACTGTGGTGTTGGTATTTTGCCTCTTTGTGGCTTTGTTAAGCCTTGACTTCCTGGAAACAGTGATTGTGAAGGATTTGAGGTGGACTGGATGCTGTGAGCTTTGGTGTGGAACAGGGACTGCACAGAAAGCTGGACAGGGAGCTGGGAGCTGTCTGCCTTTGAACCCAAGTGACAGTTTGGTGAATTCAGGTAGGAGCTGGGACCATAGAAGGAGATCCAGGGAATCTGAGAGCCTACCTTGGGTCAAGATAAAGAGATCTCTCCATGGATACTGAGTAGTGACTGATTGAAGTTGTAACTTACTTATGACCTTGAAATTGTAACTTATTTGTGACCAAGGGGTGGATGTCCTGTGTATTTTACATTACCCCTTAAGAGAGTGCTGAGTAGTGACTGATATTGTAACTTAGTGTGCCCCATGAGTGAAAAACTTTGAGTTTTGTATTTTGTGACCCTTAAGGAGGCAAGCCTCCTTGGGGATGATAGAGTTGATTGAATGATTGAGTTATTAAGTGATTGATTAATTAAATGATTGTACTTTGTTCAAAACGATGTGACCAGTTTCGTGAAAACTATCTGACCATTTTAGTTATAAGTTGTTGTGAATGCTGTATTTTGATTTTCTTTGATAAGCTGTAACATTGTGAATGTTGTACCTTGATTTTCTGTGAATGTTTTGTTCTGACTTATTATTTAATAGAGTGTTCACTATACTACATAATCAGAACCTTGAAAGCTGTTCACAGTAGATTCTTCTGGAAAACTGCTCATGCT
The DNA here is from genome assembly GCA_028646575.1 of Pseudocheirus occidentalis. Lineage (NCBI taxonomy): Eukaryota > Metazoa > Chordata > Mammalia > Diprotodontia > Pseudocheiridae > Pseudocheirus > Pseudocheirus occidentalis. Next base: position 61,863,077 of record CM053593.1, read on the forward strand.
TGGCTTTACAATAACTGATTGGGGAATACCTCCCACATCAATAGGTGTGGTTTTTTTCATGGTCATACAACTGGCAAGAGATGGAAATAGGATTGAAACCCAGGTTGCTCTCTCCTTCAAGACGAACACACTCTCCACTGTTCTGTACTACCGCTGTTTCTTCATCTATAAAGTGTGACAGTTGGATTAGGGCATCTCTAGGTCTCTTCTAGCTTTAAATGGTATGGTTATTTGAAGACTTGGTTTCCACTTCTTTTACTACCACTTACCAGACTTTTTAGCTCTCAGTCATCTAGCAGATGATAGAGGAAGATAAGGGCTGAATTTCCTCCAATTTAATGAGGGAGCTCTCAGCAGAGCAGTCAAGTCAGAAAATTGCCCTCTGGCCACTGTATATACTGCCTGGCCTCCTTCTCTTGTTCACTTGCTGACTCCAAACTTGATCCAGGGACTGCCTTTCCCTGTGTCTTTTTGTCAAGTTAACCTTGGGTTGGTTGTCTACTGAAATCCTTGTACCCAGGATCCCCTTTGTGTTTTTGGAATGAAATTGTAGCACACTGCCTTTAGGATCCAACACAGATACTAGCAGATAAGCTGGTGCTGGGGTATGTATAATCTTCCCATCCTCTTTCTGGTTCTTGTCTCCCACTTTTACTAGGCTGTGCAGCCCCACCTCATGGCTGGGATGGAACACTGTGAATTTTGACAAGTCATTTAGTCTCTTTGTACCCAAGTTTTTCTCACCTTCAAAATGGGAATAATTTATGCTGCACTTGATGCACAGAATGAGACAAAAATGAAATAATGGACGTAAAAAGGGTTTGCAAAATAAAAAGTAACAGAAAACATATGGTATTAATACTATTTTCATTATCTGCCAATTTCCATGAAGTGCTATCTATTATTTCTACAAGCTGGGGAGGTTGCAAATGAGACTAATCTTAACCACTGTTGTGTCATCTCCTCCACTATGGGATAGTTTGGCTTTAAACACTGTCCCCTTCCTGGTGGTCTTGCAGCCAATTTTTTTGTTCTATGTGATGCTATTCGTACCCAAGATGGTGCAGATGAATTTTGCAGATCTAGTTCCTTGAGAAAGCATGCCAAATTCTCTAGCAAAATTGAAATCTCTAACATCTGTTCTGTTCCCTTCAGCCACTAATTTTGGTAATTCTATCAGAGAGAAAACCCCCTCTGTCAAGATTGTCTGCTTGGGCTTCTGCAGCACCTTCTGCATGACAAGCTCTCTTCAGCTCGTCTGAGAGAGGTTTTTCACTTTATGCTTTGATTCCCTCTTTAAGAAAACAGTGTTGGTACCAGATAGGTAAGGCAGCACTCCCTCTTTGGGGGAGATAGTATATGCAAATTTCTCACTGTAATCATTGAACATACAAGAAATGGATAAAAAGGAATTAAAAACCTTGCAACAAAGAATGCTATTACAGTCTTCAATTGCAAGACTGGCAGGAGTGGGTTTTGCCCATAAGGACTTGAAATAAACAGAATTCAAACCTCCTTTAGTAGTTCTCTTTGGTCAATGCTTTTGTGAAACACTGGCTAAAATGAATCTTTCAGGATAAGAAACTGTTATGGGGACAAAATGTATGAACATTGGGTATGAAATCTGTAAAATGAACTGGAGAAGGACATGGCAAACCACTCTAGTATGTTTTCTGAGAAAATCCCAAATGGGATCATGAAGAGTCAGACAGGACTGAAAGGGCTGAACAATAATGGGGGTAGGTTATTGTGTCCCACTGGCGATTTCCTCTAGAGGCACGGTTGACTTTTTCTGTACTTCATTCTTATTTTCTTCCTGCTTTCTTGTTTGCTCAGTAAGTTGGTAGTGAACTTGGTCTCAGAGCAGACATTATCTTGGTAGCCCATAGAAAGGGCTACCCTCACAAAAAGCCCACAGAAAACCACCTCATTGTGTCTGTACATCTACTTCATCAGTCCTGTTTCTTGTGTAACAGTTAACAGGTTTGGTAGTAGTAAGTTTATATGAGAAACTTGCTGATTTCTGGACATCATTGTGTCCAGTAAAGACTATAGTCATGTTCAGATGGATCCAGATTTACACTGTTTTCACATGGAGTACAACCTGAAAACCCTTGGTCAAGGATTTTCTGTCTAAAGAGATTTGCTTTCACTTCCTACAGTTTTCTCAGGTAGCTCATTAACCACAGCGGGGCTACCCAACCTTCCAGGGGCTCAATGAAGAGAAGAGAACAAGTATTTACGCAGCACCTATTATGTGCTAGGCTCTGCACTAAACACTTTACAGATGTTATCTCATTGTATCCTTACAACAGCCCTGAGAGGAAGGGGCTGCTATCATTCTCATTTAATTGGTGAGAAACTGAGACAAACAGAGGTTAAGTGCCCAGGGTCACACTGCTAGTAAGTGTCTGAGGCTGGGTTTGAACTCAGGTCTTCCTTACTCCAGGTCCAGCACCTTCCTCAATGAAATTGAGACAGATAATACATTTAGAAAAACAGAATGTCCTTGGAAAATTGGGATGAAATTACCAAGATGAAATTTAATAGGTATAAATGTAAAGCCTTGATCTTAGATTGAAAGGAAAAAAAGCCCTATTGCTAAAGTACAGACTAGGGAAGCATGGATAGAAAATAGTTTGTGTGAAAAATATCTGGGTTGTTAGTGGGCTAGAAGGTCAGTATGAGTCAGCACTGTAACATGGAAGTAAAAGAACCTAAGCCAATTAAGCAAACACATGCTTTACTCAGCTGCATTAAAATCAGTATTTTGCCCAAAATGAGGGAGACAATAGTTCTGCTGATTTGTATTTACTCTGCCCTGGCCAGATGATGTCACACCCAGTTCTGTGCACCACATCTTAGGAAATTCATTTGCTATCTGGAAAGTGTCGATGGGAGGATGATCTGGATGGTAAAGGCTTCCAAGATCATGCTACATTGGGTAGCTAGGTGGCATAATAGATGGACCACCAGCCCTGGAATCAGGAGGACTTGAGTTCAAATCTGGCCTCAGACACTTAACACTTACTAGCTATGTGACCTAGGCAAGTTACTTAAGCCTGATTGCCTTGTAAAACACACACACACACACACACACACACACACGCACGCACACACACACACAGGTCATTCTACACTCATGATCTCTGGTTGAAAGAATTAGGAGTGTTTAGACTGGAGAAGAGAAAATGTGGAGGGTATGATACCTGTTTTCAAGTATCTGGAATGTTTACATCATAGCAAAGAGGGATTAGATTTGTTCTCCTTAGCCAGACGGCAGAATTAGAAGTAAATGGTGGAAACTGTAGAGAGGCAGATTCAAGTTAAATATAAGGAAAAAATTTCTAAAAGTTAGAGCTACCCCAAAGTGGAATGGGTTACCTTGGGATTTTAGGAGGTTCTCTATTGCTAGAAGGGGGTCTTTGGATAAAGATAATGACCACTTGTTGGGAATGTTGTAGAGGGGAGTCTTGCTCAAGTGCTATTTGGGTTAGCTGACCTCCAAGTTCCTTTCTAGCTCTGAAATTTTGTCATTCTGTGATACTCCTAAGCTTTCTGAAACTGTTATCTAGAATTCCATATATTTCTATTTTTGGATATGATTACAACATTTTATTGGAGTAATTTCTTGTTTTAATTCCTACCTCCTCTCCAAAATTATTATTCATATTAATTTATGAAATTTATTTTATGTTAATATTTAATAAATACAAATAAAATAATCTTTCATATTAATTTGTAAAATTTATAATTTTAGCATTGGAAGGGATGTCAGAGGTCATCAAATGGATGGATCTCATCTACAGCATCCTTGACAAGTAGTCATCCAGTTTTAGTTTGAAGACCTTCAATGACTGGTAAGCCAGTACCCATTGAAAAGTTTTTGAGTTCCTGGCAGTATGTTAATGACTAAATATATATAAAACTCTTCTTCATGACCTGTTGACTAAAACCCTATTCCCTTAGCTGGGGATTTCAGGTCCTCTATAACCTAGCCCCAAACTACCTTATTTCCCACTATTCCCCTGCATCTTACCCTCCCCTTAAATCAAGCTGGCCCACTCTGGTCCTATCTTGTCCTTTCCTGCCTTTGTACTTTTGATCCCAACTTTTGATTCTTCCTTCCTTCCTTCCTTCCTTCCTTCCTTCCTTCCTTCCTTCCTGCCTTCCTTCCTGCCTTCCTTCCTGCCTTCCTTCCTTCCTTCCTTCCTTCCTTCCTTCCTTCCTTCCTTTCTTCCTTCCTTCCTTCCTTCCTTCCTTCCTTCCTTCCTTTCTTCCTTCCTTCCTTTTTTTCTTTCTTCCTTCTTTCCTTCTTGGCAATTTGGGTTAAGTGAGTTGTCCAGGATCACACAACTAGTAAGTGTCAAGTGTCTGAGGCTGGATTTGAACTCAGGTCTTCCTGACTCCAGGGCTGGTGCTGTATTCACTGAGCCACCTACCTGCCCCCTTTTCCACTTTCTAGTTTTTTTGGATGATCCCCTCTTTCACTCATAACTTTTCCCTTTTCACTCACCTTAAAGTACTTAAAGTGCCTCCTTTTCCCTTTCCATCTACTCAAATCCTGCCTGTTCTTCAAGAGCCAAGTCAAATCCCATCTCTTATATAAAATGTTATCTTGCCTCACCCTGAAACATCTCTCTCCCTCTTTTGCACACTTATAGTAATTATTGTCTGTATAACTTATGTGATAATGGATCATGTGTTACTTTGTGTCATCTCCTCTATTGTTGTCTTGTGCTGTTAGTTAATGTTGCATTATTATTTAATATTTCAATTGTTTATTGAAAATAGTTGAATAACAAAATATTAAAAATATTTGAATCATTCAATTATAATAATTTATTTCTCTAATTAGATTGTGAGGTCATGGAATTCAGGGAATGTGCTTCCCATTTCCTTGTATCCCAACCAAGTAGCAGAGTACCTCAAACATAGTAGTAGGTGGTCCATAAATGTGTTGATGTTATTTGAATTAAAATAATATCCTATATTTGGACAGTCCTTTTAAATCTTCCTTTTATCTTCATTACTCAACATTTCATTGAATCTAATCCATGTGGGTCTTCTCTTTACTGCAAATCATGGCCCATCCACACCTTCAAATCATGTGTAATTCTTATCCATGCTCTTCTATATATCTTTCATTGAGGAGCCACTAGCTTGGGATCTTCTATTAGGCCTGTTTACATTTCATGGGTAATGGTGGAGCTCTAGACCTAGCCATCCTTCTGTTCCTCACTCTCATCACATGACCAGCCCACTTCATTTTCCAATGATTTATTTCTTCAATGACACCACTTAATTTCACTTCTTGGGCATAGGTCATTATTGGCCATATGATGCTATCTCCTAGAACTTGTCACGAATCTCTCCATAGCCCACTGGGCCATCTGTAACTTTGATTTCATGAATTTTATGATATTTAAAGATTCATAAATGTAGCATTGCTGGGAGAATATTTAAGTTAAAAATGAGACAAAAATCATAAATTTAGAACTTGAAGGGACCATAAACTAATCAATCCAACTCATTTCATAGGCAAGAAAAGCCTATAGAAGTTATGTGATTTTCCCAAGGCCACATAGGTGACTTGCAAAGTTGAAGTTTGAATCCATGTTTTGTGAGCACAGATTCTGCATCCCTTTCTCCATATCACACTGCAGTCTATTCCAGGTGGCAATTTGAGATGGTTAAAAGCACTGAACAATCTTGCAAGTACAATCCCTCTTCCATTTGGGTTCTGTACAGATCATTCTTCATGAAGTGAACACCTTTGGTGAACATACATTTCTCTGCTTTATATTTCCATTAATATTAACAATCAGAGAGCTCATAAATAAAGTTATCTCTATGATTGCACTTACCAAGGGAATACATTTAAACATAAGCATGTGATTTTAACAAATGTCTATCTTTACCTTGTTGGAGGAGATCCTTGAAGGATATATTTTCCTTTACCAAATCAAACATTTGAGGGATTTTTGGTAATAATAGACAAAGAAAATGGAATCTTGTATTCTCTGTACATTTCAAAATTATTTTCAAAAGCCTGATTTTCATATTATTTTTATCAAGGACATAATTTGTCAACATCTTACCAAATCCTGATAAGGCAGAACAATATCATTGCCATTTTACAGATGAGAAAACTGAGAAATCAAGTGAGTTGCTCAAAGCAGTAACAACTCATTAGTATTGGAACAATAGCTAGAATGCATGGTGTGGCAAAAAGCACCATGAATTTGGTATTCGAGGAGTCTGATTCTTGGATATAAGGAGGGACATGACATGTAAATAATGATGTGCAAACAATCTATGTAGGAGAAGTTGGAAATAAGGTTTTCTTTTTTAATTAATTTAAAGCCTTACTACTACAATTTATTTCACAGGATCATAGATTTAGAATTGGAAGGTATGTCAGAAGTCATCTCATTCAAAACCCCTCATCTTTTAGATGGGGAAACTGAGATCCAGAGAAATGAAGTAACTTGACCAAAGTGCCTTAGCTCATCAGAGATACAGATGGTCTTTGTCATAGTTATACAGGGTTCTTTCCATTACAATGCATTGGTTCCCTGAAGCAGTCAGTACTACTGAAACTTTATGTCATATTCCTCTGGTCTGCCCAGGTTTCTGTGACTCCAGGGTACCAGGATGTTGGGTTTTATGGATAAATGAATTCCTGGTTACTTGGGGGAGATATGGGGGTCTTTGAGATATCCTCAAAGCTCACCCTTCTTCTTTGGGCACTAAGTTACCCTTCTAAGGGCACTTTGGGCACTAAGGTCACCCATTAAGGTAACAGGTACCTGTCAGTGATGGCAGTTGAATAGATTAAATTTTTTTCTTTCAAGGGGAGTAGAGATCACTTAGTGAGATCATTCTGGGTAGATTTTTAAAAAAAAAGATGCCATTGTTCGAGGCTCTGGGGAACAGTGGCAATTTTAGAGCCTGAAATCTCATCTGGGAGTTGGGGGTGGAAGGGTGAGGGGGACAAAAAGAATGATCTAGTGCCCAGAGAAAAGGAAATCAGTTCTAGAGGCCTTTTTTTCCAGCTGCTCAGCTATAATGGGGCCCAAAAGGTGACCTTTAATGTGGGTGTGTGAAGTCAGCCTGCTGGGACAGACCAAAAGAATCAAACTAAGAGAAACAGTGCTCTGATGACACATTCCCTAAAACATCAAAGGGTCCAATGCACAAATGGAACAACCCAGAATGGGGGGTAGATAGGGAGTAGCCAGGAAGCTGAGAAATTAAAAATGCAATTGCATGGGTTAAGTTAGCCTAGGTAGTGTGAGAATGAGCCTTTTGGGAGACATGAAAGTGTTGGGAGCTGGATGAGACCCAGAGCGCAGGAAATGGTGCTGCATGGGGAAGGTTGGGCTGCCTCCTGAGATGCACTCAGCACCAGCACCAGAACAATTCCCTCCCCTCCTTGGGGCGTCCTGCTTAAATTAAATCATATCAAGTTGGTAAATACTTGCTGAGCACCCACTTTGTACATAGCACTTCTGGTTTCCTCCCACCTGTTCTGTTTGTAACTTGAATTTTTAAAAATTTCTTCTGAGAGACTGTGTTTGAGGAGGTAGTGCAAAGGTTCCCTCCCAGGACCCTGGCCAAGACCCCCTGAAACTTCAGTTTTCATATCTTCCTAAAGTAGATGCATAAAGGGTGACTGCTTCAATTTTCAGTGAGGATATCAGTTTGGCATTTTATCAAAACCAACCCCAGCTCTCAGATGTTATCCTTTCCAAGGTCACCTATGAGCTCTTCAATGTCCCACCGGCCTTAGTTTTAAAGCACTCTGACAGGGCCTACCCCAGGCAGTTAAAGTCCGCTGCTGCCAAAAGTGGTGTTACCAGTGAAAAGTCTCCCACTGGACTCTATCCAATGTGTTGACAGAATATGGCCCTTGCTGAAAGGTGTCACCTCATGTAATATACCAACTTAATAACTCTAGCATATGTTATCCTGGAGATGGCCAAGATGTTCAGATTTCTGACAGTGTGTGTGTGTGTGTGTGTGTGTGTTGGGCAAGGGAGTCATATAGCTTTCCTTTTCTTGTTCAGAGCAAGATGGATTTAATGACTTCTTATGTTCATCAATATTTTTTGCTGCTTCAGGGTGTCCCACTTGGCTCATTTCCTTGACATTCCCTTCTTGTATGAAGTATAGTAATTAGATTTGTGCTTGGAGAATCAAGATTATACCTTGTATGTGTAAGGGCTGGGAGAAGAGAGACAGTTCTGAGACTCTGGGAAGCCAGATGGAAAAAATTCAGCTTTCCTTACACCTACCTCTCCAAAACCTGGTCAAGATACCATTTTTGTTTTTCCTAATAAATTCCCTAGATTGGGTACTTAGTAAAGAGACTGTGTTTCAGGTTTCTGTGACAATCAGAAAAGAACTACAGCGTACCAGTCTGATAGGTTAATAAGCCATTAAGCATCATCAGGTAGGGTTTACCATGTCACAAACTATTAGAGCTAGAAGGGACCTGGTGGGGGGAAAGGACTGACCTTCATTTTACAAATGAGCAAACCACAGCAAACCAAAGTGACTGAGTGATTTGTCCAAGGTCACTCAGCGAATACAAAGCAGAAGTGATTCTCAGTCTGAAACTTCAAATGGACATCATACATCCTTACCAGTACTAGCACTGAAATGTCAAGATATGGTTGCCTTGTGAGTATGCTTTATGCTTAGATGATTGATGGTGAGGACACTTTTTTGAGGTCAGGACTTAGCAGATAAACTGTTGCCTAAAGGGGACCTGTTAACTAGGGAAGGTCTTTTAAGCCACAAATTTAGTGTTATTACTTTGGGGAAACAATGTTATTTTTCCTCTTCTTTCCTAAGAACTCATATATCAAGTAATCACTTTACAAATGTTTAACTAGCACTATATTCATTGTTGCGGGAAACAAAATAGACCTAACCTCAAGTATATTATAGTTTGGCTAAAAAACAGGTTGTGATCATGGGAAATTGATAATCTTCCTGGGCCTCAGTATTCTCAGCTATAAAACAATGGATCTGAAGGCCTCTAAGGTCCCCTTTAGCTCTTAATTCTATGACTCTAAGTTAAAATTGTTCCCAGCAAGCACAAAGTGAGAGACATCCTCGTGGATTGAGGTTGTTCCTCTGGGGAAGGTTTCCTAGAGGAGTTATAGATGTGAGCTGGGCCTTGACGGATGACTAAGAATTGTGTAGGCAGTAAGGTGGGAAGAGGAATAATGTGAACAAAGTTCCAGGGATGGGAAGGTGAGAGGGAGAGAGAGAGGGAGAGGAAGGAGAAAGGAAAAGAAGAGGGAGAGAGATGAAGGAGGAAGAGGACAGAAGAATAAGAAGAGGAGAAGAAGGAGGAGGAGGAGGAGGAAGAGGAGGAGGAAGAGAAGGAGGAGGATGAGGAGGAAGAGGAGGAAAAGGAGATGGAGAAGGAAAAGGAGAGGGGAAGGAGGAGAAAGAGGAGAAGAAAGGAGAAGAAGAAGAAGAAAAAGAAGAAGAAGAAGAAGAAGAAGAAGAAAGAGGAGGAAGAAGGAAGAGAAGGGAGAGAAAGGAAGAGGGAGGAGGGAGAGAAAGGAGGAGAGGGAGAGAGAGAGAGAGAGAGAGAGAGAGAGAGAGAGAGGGAGGGAGGGAAAAGAGTTTGTAAGTAGACCATTGCAGCTGGAGTGGAGGGTTCAATTAGTGGAGTGATGGGAGGTAAATCTGGAAAGTTAAATTTGGGGGTCAGATTGTGGAATGCATTAAATGCCTGGTAATGAGGTTAGACTTGATCTTATAGGTAGTGGGGAGCAATGGAAGACTTTTGATTGGGATGGAAACATGTTGTTGGGCTTTATCACACATATACATGCCTTCCACTGTATATTTTCCTTCTAAAAGATAAGCAGTGGAGAAGATAGAGGATTTTTGCTTTGTTTTTTTTTCTAACTTGTTCTGCACAATTGTCACATGAACTGAATCCCTTTTCATCTGGCTAGTGAGGTAGGGTGAGGATGGGAGACCGCATCTCAGTATGGCATTGTACAATTGTTTGCAATACACTTCAAGGGCCCTTTTTGCAGTGTCCTTCCTGGAGTGATGGCAGATCAGTTGAAGAGAGCTAGATGGATAAAGTGCCGGACTTGTAGGCAAGAAGACCTGAACTCAAATCTAACTTCAGGTACTTTATAGCTGCATAACTCTGGGCAAGTCACTTAAATTCTTTCAACATGAGTTTCCCTATCTGTAAAACAGGAATAATAATACCTACCTTATAGGGTTGTTGTAAAGATCAGGCAAGGTAGTTGCTTTGCAAACTTAAGTGCTTTACAAATCTCACAGCCCTATACAAATGCTAGCTATCATTCTAGTTCTCATCAGGAAGAGCATCAGAAGTCTTCCACGATGGAGGCTAGAGGATCACAAGTTCCTGGTGGCTAACTTTTGGTCACTGATCTGTTGTAGCTACTGTTGTCTTTGTAACAGATGCTGTTCTCTGTAAACCTGGCAAAGTTTCACCCACTTTGTTTAGTTTCCCACCACTTGCTACTCTGTAGCTTGAAAACACTGTCTTAAATAAGAACAAATCTAACAGGTGTCTTTGGCAGGTTCCAAAAAGTGTGAAGAAACCTAGGGCTGTGGTGAGCGTGTGGTAACACCTCTCCCTTCTCTTCCCCAAACTATAAAACCAGCATCATGCCAGATTAATGCTCAAGATCTTCTGTGGTGACATGGTGCTCTGATGCCTACAGGGTCAAGACCAGGCTCCTGAATGGTTGGTAAGGCTTTCTGTGATCTGAAAAATTCACCAATGCCCTGCCAACCTGGTGATGAGGCTCTTGGGATTTAGCTAGATTGATTTTTAGGAGACAGGCACATGGCCAAGTCTTGCATGCAAAGTCTTGCAGAACCTTTCAGAACTTCTGCTTTTCTGGTCCAGCCTTTTAAAACTCCAGGTCACCTACATCATTCAGTGAAGCACTGCAGGAGGACTCAGGTGGTAGAGCATAAAATGAAAATATGATGTCAAGAGCATAGCTGTACATAGACTGGTGTGCTGGCGTGCTCTAGGGGAGCATTCTCTCATTAGTCCTTAGGAAGGCCAATAGGAACACTTCCCCAGGTTATGCTAGCACATCAGTATAATGTTAACGGGGTTTAAGATCTTTCCCCCTTCTCCCCAGCCCATTAATAGGCCTCACATGGAGCCCATTAAGGGAAGCTTGCTTAGGGGAGGCTTGCTTGTGGGAAGACTTTCACACCTTTTGCTAATTTCTAATTAGGTATTGAATCAGGAGGGTTATGATGCCTTCTGACTCTGAGAAGTACACACACACACACACACACACATATATGTATGTATGTATACTCTAAGTTGGCATTTTGCTTTGAGGCTTGCTTATGAGAAGGATTTTGTGATTCCCTGGTGAAGATTCTGTCTGAGTCATGGTATTTTCAGAGCTCTCTGCTCACATGTAAGGACTCCCTTGATCCAGGGATGTATGGAAAGTGTATAGCAATATTGCTTTGATTTGGGCATTCAGACCCTGTCTCTCAGTCTTTATTTCTGTGCTTGTATTTTCTGTTTGTATTTTCTCTGAAGTTCAGGATGCTGACTTTTCCCCTGAACTAGTGAAAGATTGTTAAAAAAGATTGTTGACCCCCTAAACAACTATTTTTCCCAGTAAAGCAGATCCAAGCACCTGTGCTAGCAGCCATCCTGGGCATGCCAGCGTGGTTAGGACTACAACCAGCCTATATGCTAGGGACTCTTCCTGGAAATAGTTCATAGGAACAAGTCATGAACTGAATTCTCTACCTTGCACCATAGATAATGACCAATTATAAATTCATAGAAGACCTAATAAGATTGGATCACATTCATATAGTCCATTATAAGAATGAAAAAAAGAACCTATTTCCCTCATAATCATCCTATTGGTAGATTGTTCATGTACCTATTGCTAGGTAATATGACTCTAATCTCTGTTTTACAGATGATAGACCAGAGGGTTAGAGAGCCTCAGTGACCTGCTTGATGTCACATAGCTGGTAAGTAAAGGAGTCAATTGAACCTATATCTGCTGACCAAAGTTCAACACTCCTTAGCTCCAGGACGCTGCCAGAAACATTCTTGTCAAGCACTACCTGTATATGAGGCAATGTCTCTGGGCATGACTGATTGGCTTCTGAGGTGTATAACACTTTGGGGGTGTGATCTAAGGACAGCCATATAGATGACTGGGAGAATGATAGCAAGACCACTGCCTCTTTTGACACTATTCTTCTTAGGACTCCACTCTTGACTCTCTGGACTTCTTTCTCTGCTATTCCTCCACCCCAGATTTCTAGCTTCCTTGTATATGATGTCTTCCACCACCGGAATGTATTCTCTTTGGCCATTTATTATCAATCAATAAATCAATCTATTGATATCGATAGATAGCTGTATTTGTATTCCTAGCACTTTGAATAATGCTTGGCATCTAGAGAGCACTTAATTAATGCTTACTGACTCAATTTTCTTTGCTGCTTTCAGCATCATGTAGAAGAGTTGTGGAGCCAGTAATCAATTTGGAGCCCATCATAAGCTTAGCTTGTACAGAGTTTAGTGGGGAGTGGGGGTGAGGGAAGGAATGAGGAAGTAGAGATTTTTTTCTTTTAACTTATTAATGGATTTAGTTGAGAAACATTTATTAAGTACCTACTGCATATCAGACATTGTGCTAGGTTCTGGGCATGTACTAATAAATTAAACAGTATCTGCCATCCCAAGAATTTTATGTTCATCTGAGTAAATACAGCATGCACACAGACAAATTAATTTCTGAGATGACTCTAGCAAGTGGGGGCATCAGGACAAACTTGCTGTGAGAGGTGTCTGAAATGAGGAGGGACTGAATTCCTATCTCCTACAGCCTTTTCTGCTTTAGGATCAAGTTCAAGGACTTGAGAGGAAAGGCTGATTTTTCTCCCCCAGGACATTAAGTTTGGAATGGATGGGTCAGAACGAGTCTCTGGTACTGTTCTTTACACTCCATGATGACTTTGTTATGCCTAATGATCAGATTTGGAGTTGCAGAATTTATTTCCTATATAAAGAAATGTTATTATTTTTATCATGCAGTGCATCTAAGTTCTTACTTCACATTGAGTCACCTGAGAGAAGCAGGGGCCATGCTGTGTCTCATCATTTCCACCCAGTAAGAGAACTAGAAAGAAATAGTTACATCTAAACCAATTAAACCAAAGTGTCCTTTGGGGTCGTTATGTAATGGCCCTGTGACAAGTGGAATGCAGTGGTCCTTAGCACAGCAATGGGTGTTTTAGGAGGGGCAGCATCTTTTGAGAAGCAGAGATATTGGGAATATCTTAAATTACCAAGTGCCATAACACCAAGGATTTTGAAATTTGTTGATATTGGTACATTCAGATTCAATGCCAGTCATGCAGATCCTCAAGACCTATAAAGTTGAGGTTAATGGAACACTGAAGTTAGATTCAGAGCATTTTAGGTACTACCCAAAGTGTTTAGGGGCTTACTAAATCTTTGTGGGTCCTTTTGCAAATGGGAGAGTTTCATGCAGTTGGGTGAACACACTGAATTTCCAAATCCTCCGAAGATTATCAGGTTAAAAGAAAACCAACATTTGTTTCTCCCACATAATAAACACAGAACGATATGAAAATATAATAAAAAATAATAGAAAAGGACTATCAGTTTTATTTTAAGTTCTTACATAAGGGAAATCAAACAATGTGAAAATAAACTTTTGAATTAAAAATTGCAATATCTGAATTGCCGCAAAAATACCAGGCTACTTATCAAAATATTTAAACATGGACAAAAGCTAGAATGTTGGGTCAAACTTAATGAGATGAAATTTAATAGAAATAAGTGTAAAGTCTTACAGTTGCATTGAGAAAATCATCTTCAGAACGACATAGTTAGACAATAGTTCCTGTAAGAAGGATCTAGGATGTTAGTAGACTAGAAGCTTAATATTAGTCAATATTCAATTAGTCAATAATGTGACTAAGAAGGTTAATGCCATCTGAGACTGCATTAAAAGAAGCATGTGCAGAATGAGAGAGGTGATAGTTCCTTTGGGTCACCTGCTCTGGCCAGACTACCTCAGGAATTTTTTATTCAACTATGACCACCCTACTTTAGGGCAACTAGGTGGCATAGTGGAGTGCCAGGCCTGGAGTCAGGAAGACCTGGATTCAAATCCAGCCTCAGACACTTACTGTGAAACCCTGGGCAAATCACTTAACTCCATTTGCCTCAGTTTCCTCATCTGTAAAATGAGATGGAGAAGGAAATGGCAAATTACTTCCGTATCTTTGTCAAGAAAACCCTAAATGGCGTCACAAAGAGCTGAACATGGCTGAAAAATGGCTGACCAACAGCAACAATAACCATGACCGTATAACAGACATTAATATGTTGGAGAGAACTCAGAGGAGAACAACCAGAATGGGTGAAGGAGCTGGACAACATGCCGTGTATTGATAAGCTAATGGAACCAAGGGGTCCTTAACTTAAAGAAGAAAAGGCTTGAGGGGCATGATAACTATTCAAGTAACTGGAGAGAGAATTACATTTATTTTGCTTGGCTCCAGAGGCAGAACCAGAGGCAAAAATGAAAGTTTCAGGTTCCAGGGAAAGAAGATTTATCTAACAATTAGAGCTATTTCAAAGGGGAACAGGTTGCCATAGGAAGTGGTAAGTTGGTCTTTGCTTGAAATTTTGAAGTGAAGACTGGATGGTTAATAAACATTTTAAAGTGGCTGTTATGAGACAAGCACTATGCTACATGCTTTACAATTATTAACTAATTTGTTCCTCAAAGCACTTCTAGGAGGTAGGTGTTATTATTATTATTATTCCCATTTTACAGTTGAAGAAACTGGGGCAAACATTGTTTAGGTGACTTGCCCAAGGTCACATAGCTAGTAAGTGTCTGAGGCCAGAGTTGAACTCATGTCTTTCTGACTCCAGGTCTGGGGCTCTATCCACTATACCAGCTAGCTGTCCCATTTGGATACCACTTGGAGATGCTGCATAAGGAATTCTTGTTTAGACATAGGTTGTAATAGATGGTCTCTGGGGTCCGTTCCAACTTTAAAATAGGCATTGGAACCCCAGGAATAGCAGCAATTCTCAAAATATCATTCCTGCTTCCTGGCCACACCTCTAAACTATTATCCAATGTGGCAACTCCTGTGGAGAAGAAGCCATTCATCCTTAAGGCAGGCAATGCAGCCTAGCTGAACAGTAAGGAAGGGAGAGGAAGAGGAGGAGGGAGAGGGAGAGGGAGAGGGAGAGGGAGAGGGAGAGAGAGAGAGAGAGAGAGAGAGAGAGAGAGAGAGAGAGAGAGAGAGAGAGAGAAGAAAAGAAGAAAGAAGAGAAAGCAAAAAAGAGAACAAGAAGGAGGAGGAGAAGGAGGAGGAGGAGAGAGAGACACACAGGATTCAGTTATATGCCAAGCAAATAAAATCCCTCCCACTATTTGGCTACAATCTCCCCTCGAATCCCGATGGGGCCATCCCAGGACCTTGTACCCACAGAGTCATAGAAATAGCCATGTTTCTGGCCCAAAGTCTTTAGCCATCATCTTGGGAAGCAGTCCCTGTGGAGACACAACCTGGCTACTGCTTCTTTGGGTGCTACATTCATAGCTACTAAAGACCTAGAAAACAAAATTTTTGCCCCCCATACATTGGTACTATCATATGGTTCAGTATCATATACTGTTATGATTTTATCGATGAAAATGACTTAGAGAAGAGGTGCTGACGTCTTTGCCACTGCATCCTAAGGACCACACAAGTTTTCCATCTAACTTGAAGCTATAATTTCCCATGTACGTTTATGTATATGTGGACATACATGCATATACTCTCCCTCATTATGTGATCGTAAACTTCTTGAGAGGAGGACCCTTTTTTCTCTTTGTATACCTGGTGCTTAGCATACTGTTTTGAACATAGTAAGTACTTCATAAATTCTTTATTTTCACATTCATTTAGTCTTAAGAGTGTCAGATAACTTTGTGAATTAGTGACTACAAGTGTCAGATGAGGAATTTGGTGGTGGAGGGGCATGGATCAGGTGGAGAGGCATGGATCAGATGGAGGGGCATGGGTCAGGGGTAGAGAAGGGATCACACAGAGGAGGTATGTAAGCAGAAATCCCAACTATCACACTTGTCCTGCTTAACGAGTGAATCTGATCTGTGATCTTTGGCAGATCATATAAAATTTTATGCCCTTTGTAAAATCATGTAAAATTTTAATCCCCATCCATAGAACTAGCCTACCAATTTTTCCTTTTTAGACATTGTTAGACACTGTAACGAACAATTTTTCTGTGCAGCAAAACTCAATTACAGAGAAGTATATGAGTTCCAAGTGCAATGAAAACTTCTTAATGCAATGTTAAATGATTAGTTTTAAATAAATTTTCAGGTTATTGAACTTGGGATAATCAAGTGTGAAGTAGGAAGCAATTTTGTATTTTTAATTGAAGCTCCCATTATATGTTTTATAACATCAACACATCCTCAATCAGTTTCATATTCATCTTGTAATCTTTGTTATGATTCCTAAGATAAAAAACTTTTGTAAAATAGATGTGAGGAATATAATTTGAGTGACTTTCAAAATTTGGCAACTTTGAAAAAAAAACCACCCTGATTTGTTTTCTTTATATCATTAACTCCTTACAGAGTCATAAAGAAAATTCTTTGTAAAATTTAAGTACTATATAAATGTATTTCTAAGGTTGCTTTAAAAATTACTTATTTTTAGCTTTCAACATTCATTTCCATAAGACTTAGACTTACATTTTTTTCCCTTCCTGTCTTTCCATTACCCCCACCCCAGAATAGCAAGCCTACTGAATACCCCTTCCTCCAGTCTGTTCTCTCTTATGTCCTCCCACTTTGTCCCCCAGCTTTCTAGTAGGGCAAGATGGGTTTCTACACCCCAGTATCTATATTTCTTATTTCCCAGTTGCATGTAAAAAACTAATTTTAAAACATTTTATTTTTAAAACTTTGAGTTCTAGATTCTTTTCCCCTCCTCCCTCCTCCCCTACCCCCCCCCACTGGAAAGATAAACAATTCAATATAGAATGTGCATGTGTAGTTACCCAAATAATTTCTGTAATAGTTATATTGTGAAAGACTTACTATATTCCCTCCATCCTGTCCTGCCCCCCACTTATTCTATTTTCTCTTTTGACCCTATCCCTTTTCAAAACTGCTTCTAACTATTCTCTCCCCCAATCTTCCCTCCATTCTCTCCTCCCCCCTCTTATCCCCTACCCACCTATTTTCCTGGAGGGTAAGATGCACAATTGAGTGTGTATGTTATTCCCTCCTTAAGCCAAGTTGTCCTATTCCTTTTCACACTCCTGCTCTTCCCTTCCATTGTAACAGTTTTTCTCTTGCCTCTTTCATATGAGATAATTTACCCTAATCTATCACTCCCTTTCTTCTTCTCTCAATAAATTCCTCTCTCACCTCTTGATTTTATTTTTTTAGGTATCATCCCTTCAACTCATTCTGTGCCCTCTGTCTATGTATACATAAACATACAAATGCCTACACACATATATTTATATACACAGGCACACTCCTATACATACATATATATGTATATATGTATGTATACATATATATTCTATTCAGCTATCCTCATACTGAGAAAAGTCTTATGAGTCACAATGATCATTTTTCCACATAGGAATGTAAATAATTCAACTTTAATAAGTTCCTTACGATTTATTTTTCCTGTTTACTCTCTCAAGCTTCTCTTGCTTCTTGTAGTTGAAAGTCAAATTTTCTTTTCAGCTCTGGTTTTTCCATTAAGAATGCTTGAATGACCACTATTTCATTGAATGACCCTGTAGCATTGTACTCAGTTTTGCTGGGTAGGTGAGTCTTGGTTCTGGTCCTAGCTCCTTTGATCTCCGGAATATCATATTCCAAGCCCTTTGATGCCTTAATGTAGAAGCTGCTAGGTCTTGTGTTATCCTGATTGTGTTTCTACAATACTAAATTACTTCTTCCTAGCTGCTTGTAATATTTTCTCCTTGACCTGGGAACTCTGGAATTTGGCTATGATATTCCTAGGAGTTTTCTTTTTGGGATCTTTTTCAAGAGTTGATCAGTGAATTCTTTCAGTTTCTGTTTTGCCCTCTAGTTCTAGAATGTCAGGGCAATTTTCGTTGAGAATTTCTTGGAGGATGATTTTTAGGCTCTTTTTTTGATCATGGCTTCCAGGTAGTCCAATAATTTTAAAATTCTCTCTTCTAGATCTATTTTTCAGGTCAGTGGTTTTTCCAATGGGGTATTTCACATTGTCTTCTGTTTTTCATTTGTTTGGATCTGTTTTATAGTATCTTAATTTCTCATAAAGTCATTAGCTTCCATTTGCTCCAGTCTAATTTTGAAGGAATTATTCTCTTCAGTGCATTTTTGAAATTCCTTTTCCATCTGGCAAATTTGACTTTTTAAAGCATTCTTTTCCTTATTGGCTTTTTGGGCCTCTTTTGCCATTTGAATTAGTCTATTTTTTAAGATGTTATTTTCTTCAGTGTATTTTTGGGTCTCTTTTAGCAAGCTGTTGATGTGCTTTTCATTATTTTCTTGCATCTTTCTCATTTTTCTTCCCAATTTTTCCTCCACTTCTCTTACTTGATTTTCAAGATCCTTCTTGAGCCCCTCCATGGCCTGTAACCAATTCATATTTTTCCTGGATGCTTTTGATGCAGGAGTTCTGACTTTGCTGTCTTCCTCCTGCTCCATGCCTTGATATTTTTGTTCCCCCCAAAAGATTCTATTGTCTCTTTGTTCTTCCTGTGCTTACTCATATTGGAAGCCAATTACTTGACTTTTGAGCTCTTTGCCACAGTAGAACTCTGCTTCCAGAATGGAGAGAGTTATGTCCCAAATTACTGTTTATTTTGCAGCTGCCAGAGCTATTAGATGGCCACCATCTCTACAGCTGCCACACACTCTAGCTCTTTGGTCACACACCCCAGGACTACCACCCAAGACCATGATCCAGACCTGAGCAGGTCAAAACAAGAATGATTAACCTCTGAATAGTCGGTTGGTCCCTCTACAATCTGCAGGCCAGGAACTCTGAAGTAGCCATGTGGTACAGTCACTGCACCTCCGCCACTTCTCACTCAGCGTGTAGCAGCTGGACTGCACTCCCCCTGTTCCAAAAAATGTTCCACACTAACCCTTTACTTTGTTTTTGGCATTTGTGGATTGAGAAGTCTGGAAAGTGCTGTGGCTGCTGGTGATCCACTCTCCGGATGGGATTCCACTTCAGCTGGGGCTGGTCAGGTCCTCCACAGGGCTAAAACCTCGGCTTTGGCAGGACCACTCTTGGCTCCCAGCATGCTGGGGTGGACCCCTTCCTGCTGGCCTGCCGGTCTTCCTTCAGTGGGAGATTTGTTTCTCTCTGTCACTTTGTGGGTTCTGTAGCTCTAAAGGTTGTTTAGAGTCACTTTTTTACATGTATTGGAGGAAGTGGAAGCAGGAGCTGCATGGAGGTCCTGTTTCTACTCTGCCTTTAAGGTTGCTTTAATCTATAACATTCTATGTTTTGTGAATCTATAATTTTTATGAATTGAAAGATAGGGAATAAGATGAGGTAGTGTTGCTAGATGCCAACTGAATGGTTCTGATGGTGGATGCCCCTCAGAATATGAGTAGAACCACAGGGCAATAACTTACATTAACATAACAACATTTTTAAAAGTTAATTTTTTTTTCTTTTTGAAGGGGGAAGGCAAAGCAGTTGGGGTTAAGTGACTTGCCCAAGGTCACACAGCTAGTAAGTGTTATATGTCTGAGGCCAGATTTGAACTCAGGTCCTCCTGACTACAGGGGCAGTGCTCTATTCATTGTGCCACCTAGGTGCCCCCCCATAACAAAATTTTGAAGTTTGCAAAACCATTGATATATGTTCCCTTGTTGGAGTGTCTTGACATCCCTGTGGGGTTTATTATTACACATTACACTTTCTTCATTTTACAAATGAGAAAACTGAGGCTATGAAAAGTTAAGTGACTTGTCCGTTGTCATACACTTGATAATTGTCAGAGGTAGGACTTGAACCTAGGACTCCCTGATGCCCATGAATAGCTCTCTACCAGCTTTGTCATGTTGCCTGTGGTAGATGTTCTGGGAAATGAAGCTTACTGGCCAAGACCAATTATGGCTTACTTTGTCTATCTCTTTTGCCTGCAAAGTGGGATAATATAGTCACCACTAATAGCCATTTTTTAGAATGATTTTGCTAGCTTCAAAAATTCATTGACTGGAGTCTGCTTTGGTCTTTTGACTATGAGTTTCAGGATGACTTTTCCCGCTCCCTCTCACTTCATTCCTTGTCCGTGTCACACTGCAGGTGACAATTAAGTAAGGTCAGGTTGGACCATCCCCAACCTCCTCTGCTCTCCTCCCCCATCCCCCAACATAACAATAGTAATTCCACAATTATCACATGTTAATAATGCCATACCTTGTGCCAGCCACTGAGTGCAAGGAGTTTAACTTCCCCCCGAACTTCTCTGAACCCCACTTTTCTCACAGACTTGTTGAAAGTTTCTTTTCACCTCCAAATTCTTTGAGGACAGGTATAAGATATGGTCAGTCTTCAAGGAAGGAAGGCAGGAAACAAGGATTTATTAAACATCAACTGTGTTCTAAGCACATTACAAATACTATCTCATTTGGTCCTTACAGCAACCCTGGGAGGTAGGTGATGGTGCTGTCTTCATTTTGACATTCTGTGTCAGGTCTTTCTGACTCTAGGCTCAGCACTTTATCCATTTTTGTTAGCCTAGTTGCTTCTAGGAGCTTATGGTTTCCTTGGGGAAATAAAAGGATATATTTGACACATTACTTTGTTATCGTGGACAAGTCATTTTGCCTTCTGTGCCTCAGTTTCTCCATCTGTAAAATCAGTGTAATTCTTACACTACTGACATCACAGTCTTGTGAAGACAGTTCTCTGTTGACCGTAATGCACTAAATAAAGTTAGTCTCTTAGTGGTTCTCTAAGACTGGTTTTATCTATAACATTCCTTATTCCATGAGTCTATAATTTACATGTAGAAAGAGACAGGGAATAAAATAAGGTACTGTTGCTTGGTGCCAACTAAGTGGTACTGATGATAAATGTCATAGGAACAGAATAGGGAGGGATATCTGTGCACTGGAGTGTAGGAACACAAGCTGGGTCTTCAAGAAAGGAGCTATCCAGGAGTTCAGCCAGAGACATTATAGGTAGGGTAGATTAGGAGAGCAAATTCACAGAGAATTCTCTCTTGGACATTTAAGACCCTTCATAACCTGGTCCTTTTCTATCTTTCCAGTCTTCTTATACTTTCTTCTCCTCTGTCCACTGTACTGTCCATCTACATTGGTCTTCTTGTGTCTATCCCTCCTGCTCCCTGCATTTGCACTGGGTGTCCCCCACGTCTAGAAGGCTCTCCCTTCCCATGTCTGAGTCTAGATACTCTGGCTTCTTTCAAGACTCAGCATGATTTCCATCTTGTGCAGGGGGTCTTCTCCCCACTTCCGTAACCCCTGTTAGTCTCCTCCTTTTGAAGATGATTTTCCATTTGCCTTGTATATATCTTATGATACACAATTATTTGTATGATTGCTGTAACACTGTGAGCTAATTGAGATCAGAGATCATGTTTTCCCCTTTCTTTGTATTCCCAGCTTAGTATAGCTCCCTGACAAGTGCCGAAGAAATATTGTTAACTGACTGATGATAAACGTTCAACAGACAGTGCAGATCAGCTTGGCTGCAGTGAGCAGTAAGTTGGTTGGAGTAGGTGGAGAAGTAGGTTGGATTTAGAGCATGGAGGACCTCTGAGTGCTGATCCTAGGGATTTGGGTTTTATTCTTTAGACAGTATGGAGTCACAGGAGGTTTTTGAAGACAGAAATAATGTGTTCAAAACAAGATTTCTGGAAGCATTAATATAGAAATGATGCTGTCTCAGTCCTTAACCATTGTAATGAAATTTATTCTTGTTGTGTTGGGTCTGATTCTTCTTGACCCCATTTGGGGTTTTCTTGGTAGAGATACTGAAGTGGTTTGCCATTTCCTTCTCCATCTCATTTTACAGAGGAGGAAACTGAGGCAAACAGGGTTAAGTGACTTGCTCAGGGTCACACAGCTAGTAAGTATCCAAGGCTAGATTTGAACTCAGGAAGATGTCTTTCTGACTCCAGGCCTGGCCCTCTGTGCACTATGTCACCACCTAACTGCTCTGTAGGAGACTTAGAGGGGATTTAATCAAAGAATCAGCCAGAGTAGAAGTACATAAAGCTATAGGCCATTATTATGGCTTATGGCATCACACATAAAAGGAGGGGTCAATTGGAACATTTATGGATCAGGGACAAGGATAAAACCAGGGTTGTAACCACAACTCTGAGTGAGTTGGTCTTTGGGTCATGGCAGTAGGAGGAAGAGGTGGGGGTCAGCTATGGTCCTTGAGAGGACCCCCCCCAACACTTTTGTCCCAACACATCTAATTCCCCAAATGTTTCTATCTTTCTTCTTCTTGGGTTCAGGATGGGTCATGGTAACCTTAACATCAAGGCAACTCAAAAATAGAACATCACAGATTTTAGAATGAGGGATTGGGTTCCCGCTCAGACAAATTGGATAGGTTTCCCTGCTGATTGTTAGTATGGGAGGCCCAGCTAAGTCAAATAAGAAGGATGTGTATGGGCTATGGAAGTTTCCAGAAAAGAGGAAGAAGGGGAGCTGTTAGGTAGGGAAAATAGGAAATAGGCATACCCAGTGCACAGAGGGGCAACCTGCCACAAGTGAGCTCTATCAATCTCAGAGAATCCATTAACCACAAATATTTATTAAGCACCTGGCACCTATGTGCCTGGTACTGTATGAGGTGCTGGAGATACAAATACACAAGTGAGATAGTCTCCTACAAAGGAGCTTCTGTGCTAACAGAAAATACAGCAGATATAGGAGATTGGTGGCCAGGGAAGTGAGTTTTGGTCTAGCTGGTCATGTGGATTGTGAATGGTATCATAGGACAATAGTCTGTCATGCTCTTCCCAGTAGGAGTGGTAGTTTTGATTTAATTATCATTCCAAGAGCAAGAGATGGAAAGAGGGTGATGTGGGGTCCAGTTGCAAACTGCCTGCATGGGTATGCCCTGGTGTCCTGGTGGATGATGCGATGGAATGTAAAGTATGGTCTGGGACTAGCTAAACAGTGTACTGAGGGGATTTTTCCTGCAATCATTCATTAGTCTGAACTGTTCAGTCCCAAGATGGAATCCCAAAGACTGATTGAGTTAATTCCCATGGGTTTGAGGGAACCTGATCTCTGGAGGTCAGGGTTGCTGTTTGTAGCAGGGAAAAGGAGGGCAGCTATGGGGCAGATGCCCCTATTTGGGTAGGTCCTGGAGTCTTACTGAATAGGATGTAAAGCATGGTTTGAATGATGTATAATAACCCTGAAAAGGTGGGTTGGAGCCAAGATATGATGGGTTTTAATGCCAAACAGAGAAGTCTGTATCTGAACTTAGAGGTGAGAGGGTAATAGTTAATAGAGCAGCCCATAGGCTTCTCAGGGTTTTTGGAGTATCATAGGTGGGAAGGATGGAGATGAGGGGAGGGCACACACACAGGTGGTTAGTGTAGAACTGCAAAGGAGACAATGGATGTGAAAGACATCATGAAGTAAGAAAACACAGGACTTGGTGACTGTTTGATGTATGGGGAAAGGGTAGAATGAGAATGATCCTAGATTTCTGATGCTGGGTGATGACATAATCAACAGAAATAAGGAAGTCTAGAGTGTGAAGCTGGTGTTAGAGGAAAGGTTAGTTGTTTTCATCTTAAATTAAAAATGATGAGGCATGAAAGCGGGAGAGTCCAGTAGGGAAAGAATTTGAGTTAGTGCAGTTAACATTGTTTTTATTTTACAGATGGGGAAGCTGAGGCTCTGAGAAAGTAAATAATTTTCTCAAGCCACACAATGTAGAGGCAGCTTGATGTAGTGGCTAACATGTCAGCCTTGAACCCAATAAGACCTGGGTTCTAGTTTCATCTCTGACACATACTGTTTTGGTGGGCAAAGTTACTTAACTTCTCAGTGATCTGAGTAATGAAGACACTAAATCACAGGGAAGGTACCAATATGTATTGGTAGTGGTAGTTTCCTTATCTAAGGACTCTCTACACCAATTAATTTACAGGTCCAGTCCCTGTTCCTATCAGGCATTGTCAGAGCTGAGATGTTAATGTAGGCATCCTAACTCTAAGTCCTTACTCTTTCCATTTCACAAAGTTGTTCATCCTTCATTCTTTTTAAAATTTAATTTATTTTTTGGTAATTAATCTTTCATTTATTTATTTTTGGTTTTTAACATTCATTTCCACAAGATTTTGAGTTGCAGTTTTTCTCCCCTTCTTTCCCCTACCCCCCACCCCAAGATATCGAGCCTACTGAATACACCTTCCTCCAATCGGCTCTCTTTTATATACTTCCCCATCCCCCCACCCAACTTTCTAGTAGGACAAGATGGATCTCTATTCCACAGTGCCTGTATATCTTATTTCCCAGTTGTATGTAAAAACAATTTTTTAAAAAATTTGTTTTTAAAACTTTGGTTTCCAGATTCTTTCCCTTCTTCCCTCCTCACCCACCCCTACTGAGAAGAAAGCAATTCAATATAGGTTGTACATGTGTAGTTATGCAACAAATTTCTATAGTAGTTATATTGTGAAAGATTAACTGTATTTACCTCCATCCTATCCTGCCCCCCACTTATTCTATTTTCTATTTTGACGCTGTCCCTTTTCAAAAGTGTTTGCTTCTAACTACCCTCTCCCCGAATCTGCCCTCACTTCTATCATTTCCCCTTCTTATTCCCTTCCCCCCTACTTTACTGTAGGGTAAGATACCCAATCAAATGTGTATGTCATTCCCTCCTTGAGCCAAATTCAATGAGAATAAGATTGACCCATTCCCTTTCACCGTCCTGCCCTTCTCTTCCCTTGTAACAGTTTTCTCTTGCCTCTTTTATGTGAGATAATTTATGTGATTCTATCACTCCCTTCCTCCTTCTCCCATTATATTGCTCTCTCACCTCTTAATTTTATTTTTTAGATGTCATCCCTTCCTATTTAACTGATCCTATGCCCTC
Source organism: Pseudocheirus occidentalis (assembly GCA_028646575.1). Taxonomy (NCBI): domain Eukaryota; kingdom Metazoa; phylum Chordata; class Mammalia; order Diprotodontia; family Pseudocheiridae; genus Pseudocheirus; species Pseudocheirus occidentalis. The sequence goes on from CM053593.1 coordinate 61,888,298, forward strand.
TGTCTACGTATACATGTACACACATATACACTCACATATATATTTATATATACATACACCCTCCTATATATACATACATATCTATCTATCTATCTATCTATCTATCTATCTATCTATCTATCTATCTATCTGTCTGTCTGTCTGTCTGTCTGTCTGTCTGTCTGTCTATCTATCTATCTGTCTGTCTGTCTATTTACACATACACATATGTATTCCCTTCAACTATCCTCATGCTGAGTGAGGAAAGTCTCATGAGTTACGATTGTTTTTCCATGTAGGAATGTAAGTAGTTCAACTTTAATAAATTCCTTATGATTTCTTTTTCATGTTTACCTTCTTATGCTTTTGCTGCTTTTCTTGTATTTGAAAGTAAAATTTTCTGTTCAGCTCTGGTTTTTCATCAAGAATACTTTAAAGTCCTCTATTTCATTGAATGACCATATTTCCCCCTGAAACATTATACTCAATTTTGCTGGGTAGGTGATTCTTGGTTTTAATCCTAGCTCCTTTGACCTCTGGAATATCATATTTCAATCCCTTTGATCCCTTAATGTAGAAGCTGCTAGGTCTCGTGTTATCCTGATTGTGTTTCTACAATACTTAAATGGCTTCTTCCTGGATGCTTGTAATATTTTCTCCTTGACCTTGGAACTCTGGAATTTGGCTATGATATTCCCAGGAGTTTTCTTTTTGGGATCTTTTTCAAAAGGTGATCTGTGAATTTCTTTCAATTTCTATTTTGCCTTCTGGTTCTAGAATATCAGGGCAATTTTCGTTGAGAATTTCTTGAAGGATGATTTCTAGGCTCTTTTTTTTGATCATGGCTTTTACGTAGTCCAATAATTTTTAAATTATCTCCCCTGGATCTGTTTTCCAGGTCAGTGGTTTTTCCAATGGGGTATTTCACATTGTCTTCTATTTTTCATTTGTTTGGATCTGTTTTATAGTATCTTGATTTCTCATAAAGTCATTAGCTTCCATTTGCTCCAATCTAATTTTGAAGGAATTATTCTCTTCAGTGCATTTTTAAAATTCCTTTTCCATCTGGCAAATTTGACTTTTTAAAGCATTCTTTTCCTTATTGGCTTTTTGGGCCTCTTTTGCCATTTGAGTTAGTCTATTTTCTAAGGTGTTATTTTCTTAAGTATTTTTTAGGTCTCTTTCAGCAGGCTGTTGACTCGTTTTTCATGATTTTCTTGCACCATTCTCATTTCTCTTCCCAATTTTTCCTCCACTTTTATTGCTTAATTGTTAAAATCCTTCTTGAGCTCCTCCATGGCCTGTAACCAGATTATGTTTTTCTTGGAAGCTTTTGATGCAGGAGTTTTGACTTTGTTGTCTTCTTCTGGTTCCATATTTTGATCCTTTTTGTCCCCGCTCAAAAGGATTCTACTGTCTAATTGTGCTTCCTCTGCTTGCTCATCTTGCCAGTCAATTACTTGACCTTTGGGCTCTTTGCCAACATAGAACTCTGCTTCCAGAATGGAAAGAGCTGTGTCCCAAAGTGCTGTGGTTTTTGCAAATGTTATCAGAGGTCTGGGAGGGATCTCTCTCTACAGCCCCCACAAACTCTGGCACACTGGAATTTCTCACCCCAGGACCACTGCCCAAGACTGTAACCCAGATCCAAGCAGGTCAAAGCAAGAGTGATTACACATTGAATGGTTGCTTGGTCCTTTAACTATCTGCAGGCCAGGATCTCCAGAGGCAGCTATGTGGCAGCAACTGCAACCACTGTGCTCTAGGCCATCTCTTGCTCTGGGGGCAGGGGCCGACCACACTCTTCTCCATCCAGTTCTGACAGAGTTCCCTACTGACCTTTTACTTTCTCTTTGGTGTTTATGGGTTGATAAGTCTGGAAACTGCCATAGCTGCTGGTGATTCACTCTCCTGAATTCTGCTTTAGTTGATCTGTGCTGCTTGTTGGGGCCACCCCAAGTCTGGGACTGGGTGGTTCATGTGGGATTGCTCATCCCCCAGCCTGGTTGATAGACCCTGTTAGCTTGCCAGGCTGCCTCCATCGGGAGATTTGTTTCTCTCTGTCACTTTGTGGGTTCTGTAGCTCTAAAATTCGTTTAGAGTTATATTTTACAGGTATTGGAGGTGGATAGTGTGGGAGCTCATGCAAATTCTTGCTTTTACTCCATCATCTTGGCTCCCAATCCATCCTTCATTCTTGAAGACCACTAATGACATCATGAGGATGATGCCTGGACTTGCTCAGGAACTGAATTTAAGTGAGGCAGAACTGTGCAAAGTCATCAGCATCACTTTCTTCTCTAGAGTCATCAGAGTCCAGTGGCAAGACAAGAGTCAATATCATTGGCAACGGCCCAGTTCCATTCCAGTGTTATTTTTGACATCACTCTACTGTACCATGGGTATGGTCCTTTGTTTCACAATTTGGCTCAAGACTTAGTCTTTTCCAGAAAGCCTTGCCAGATTGATTCCAATCTAGTTCCAGTCACTCCAGATACTCTAATGACCTTAGCAATATTTTGTGTCTATCTGGAAGACTCTTGAAGGTTATTCCAGAATCACAGAATTTTAGAGTTTGAAGGAACCTTGACAGCTATTAAGTCCAACCTATACCCCACAAGAGGATTACTTCTACAGTATTGCTAATCATGTCAAGATAGCTTTTGCTTGATGATATCCAGGGGTGTGTTAGTTAATGTTTAACTATTAATAAAACAATAAATAAAACTGATTTGTAGCTTCAGCTGGTTTCCAAGGTGTAAATATTCACACTGAAATTTTAACAATCTTCCCTTGGGAGCCTTTTAGAGCTGTTTTCAGCACAACTCTGAATATCCACTGAGGGGGGTGGGTGGGAATCCATTTCTACTCAAAGTAGGCCATTTCCCATTTGCATAGCTTGAGTTGTTAAAAGTTTAACCCAACATAAATCCTAAAATGGCCTCTCTGCAACTTCAAACAGAACAAATCTCTTTCCCACATGACAGCCTTTCAAATACTGGGAGACAGCTATCATGCTCCCTCCGTCTTCTCTCTTCTAGACTAAACATACCCATTTTCTTTAATGTATAAAATTAGAGGGTTAAACTCAGGGATTTCTAAGGTCTCTTCCAACTTTAAATCTATGATCCTTTGAATTAACCTCTATAAGATAAATGCCAGCAGATATGTGACAAAGGATAGAACACTGGGCTTGGAATCAGGAAAACAAAAGTTCAAATCCAGCTTCAGAAACTTGCTGTGTGACATTAGGCATGGGACTTAACCTCTGTCTTAGTTTCCTCAACTGTAAAATTGGAATAATAATAATAATAATAACAATAACTCCCTGGGTTATGAAGATGAAATGAGACAATATTTGTAAGTCCTTTATAAACCTTAAAGCACTATGTGATTGCTGGTTATTATTATTCTGGCTGCTCTCCTGAACTCATCATTGTCTCTAGATACTCATTTTCCTGTAAGATCATGTCAGCTCTGAAACTTATACCTTATCAATATCCCTTTCACCAGGGCCCCTTTGACTCTGATTGGAGAGGGTGGAGGATGGACATTGGAGAGCTCCTTCCACATCCTCTATTTATTGAGTGGAGCCAGGGTAGCCATATTAACATTTTCAGCCCAGCTGCAAGACTTCCTCCTTTCTGCCCCTCCCCTTGCTTTTTTAGCTTCTTTTCACCTGTTGTCTCCCCATTAGATTGTAAGCTTCTTGGGAATATACACTGTCTTTTGCCTTTCTCTGAATCCCTAGCACTTAGCACAGTATCTGGCATACATGGTAGCTGCTTACTAAATGTTTACGGACTAACTCACTCAAGGCCCTTTTACACCTTCTGGAGATTCTTCATCTTATGAATCCATATCCTTTCTAATATGTGGTGCCTAGAAATGAACAAAATATTCCAAATGGGGTCTGATCAGGTCAAACTAAAGGGGTTCTATCACCTCTTTATTCCTAGAAACCATGTTTTTCTGCCAAACCATAATTAAGTAGTGTTGAAAAAGATTCTTAGAGGGTGAGGCGAAATCCACATGAAGAGGTGGTCAAGCTTTCTTCCCTCCAAAGGGAGGATCTCCCCCAATTCCCCTTAATTCTTCAGGATTGAAACTATGCAGAAAATAAACATAACACCTACTATCTATATAGCACTTTACAACTTTCAAATTGCAGCTGAATCTCAAAGTTCTGAAGGAAAAACATATTCCCCTACTTCACAGAAGACTAAGGAAATAACATTCTCCCTAATTTTTTGTAGCTACAGATATACACATGAATAATAGGTCATGAATAGAGAATATGTGAACAGAGCTTAACAGTGTAATCAAATAAAACCCTGCAGTGTATTAATCTGGAACATATCCAATTATATTCACAACCATTGTTGACTTTGTGATGAACGATTAGTATAAATGATTATTAATTTTACACAGCTGAGGGGCGGCTAGGTGGCACAGTGAATAGAGAACCGGCCCTGGAGTCAGGAGTACCTGAGTTCAAATCCGGCCTCAGACACTTAACACAAAAAACTAGTTGTGTGACAAAAAAATTTTACACAGCTGAATCAAGAATTTGCAAAAGTTGGGTAGAATATGAAACTACTTTGATGCCCTCTTTGGAGACCTATGCCTACATAACACTTTCCTAGAAGAATGTGATTATAGCTATGGAATTCTGGGACTTTTAATTTCCCTAATCAAAACACCTTACTCTTAATCTAGGTAATTTAATCAGATTCCTTTCTAACACTAAGTTGCGAATGGTGGCTAATAATGAGCCAAACAAAACTATTCCAGCTATAGTGGTTTGCTGAAATTCCTGATGTTTTTAGAGAAAAAACATACCCTTTGGTAGTAAAATGAAAACTGACATTTTTTTGGGTAAAGAAAAAAGGACAGAAATAGCTCTAGGCAAAATGGAGGTTGTCTTTGTTGCCCTCCTTTCCTTCTCTTTCCATTTTCTGTTGCTGTGTCACTTCTCTCTTGCTCCCTAGATCTAGGTGATCTCATGCTATCCTTAGACTCCCCAAAGCCCCTTACTACTATGCAACCTATTCAGGCCTGCCCTTCATGGTAGAACCCCACACTTATTCTCTTCTAATTTGAATCTCCATTCCATTAGTTTAAATTACAACAATCCACCAGAGCCCTCCTGGGATATTCTAGAGGGCCCAGAAAAGGGAGATCTCTCCAATTTTTGAAGGAAATAAATGTGGTGAAACATAGCAATAATAAAGAAATGTCAGGGTTGGACATGGCAGCATTTCCTCCTGCTTCAACTTCCTCCTCTTTTTTGTCTTCCCGTAGAATACAACTGAGTTGGGAAAGCTAAGGACCACATTCTTTCAGACTAATTCTAGCACCTGGTATCTGAAATACCTAGTGCTAACAAGACACCGGGGAAAATTGAAGGGTAGGCAATGTTTGCCTTTGTTCCCTATCACTACCCTTTGGGAACTTTTCTCTTACCTACCTACTGGTACCATCTGTTTTGTTCCCAGATGCCCAGTGCTTTCATATTGTCCTCCAGTGGTCCAAAATACCTGATTGCACCCTCAAAGCATCTTCGAAAATATTTAGTCTTTCCTTTGTCCCAGTGAAAAATACCTTTCAGTTAGGGATTAGATGAAAGTAATTCATATTAAGATGTAAATGAGACTCAATCCTGCCAGCAGGTGTTTGAATTATAGAAGAGGAGTTTGTTAACCAATTTGAATCCCTAATTGTTGGATGGTGTGGGGAAGATATTTGTTAAGTGTGGAAGTTCCCACATTTTCACTTTACCTAGTCTGTTAGGAAGTAAAATGCCTGGCAGTTAGTTAGGTCTTTAGCTACTTCCCACACACCTCTTTCCTCATTTTTGTTTGGGAAGCTTATATGGATCCATAAAATCCCAAAGTGATGGAAATCTATAAACATAAAATATTTAACTGGAATACTGAGGAAGTGAAATCTACCTTATAGATTAGTCAGATGGTTGGACTGGTGAGACAAGGTGCACCAGTGTGGACCAGTCATAGTGAGGTGGTTTTTCACTGGCTTTCTGTAGAAAGCAGAAGGAAGATTTATATAGTTTGGGAGAACACTGTTCACAGATACTAGTAGATGAGAGAAATACAAGTAGTGTCTTTAGGAGGAAGAAACATGTTCTAGTGGTTGGAAATTTTTTTGATTAGAGGTAGAGGAATAACTTATGTATAATTAAAGTCAACAGATTTTTCTTAAGTACTTATGATCAAGGCACCATACTAGAGAAAGAAAGGAAAGAGAGAGAGTAAATGAGAAAAAAAGAAAGCCTGTCCTCAAGGAGCTCTCTTTTGGGAGAAATACAACATAAATACAAGTAAATACAAGTTAACTTGAGAAGAGAGACACCAGTAATTTGGAAGATCAAGGATGGTCTCAGGCAGGTGGTGGAACTTAGCTGAACCTTAAAAATAAAACAGGAATCAAAAAAGGCAGATGTGAGGAAGGAGTATATTTAAGATAAAGAGTCTATAAAGACAGAGATATGAGATGGAATGCTGAGTTGAGGGAAAATGTAATAAATCAGTTTGGATAAATTGTAGGGTTTGTGAGCCTTTGTCAAGGCTGTAAAAAGGTCCAATAGCATGAAGACTGAGAAAATATGAGATTAGTCTGGAAATGTAGGTGGGAACCAGATTGTGAAGAAGAATGAACTTGTGGATGGAGAAAAGGGAACAGTTTTGAGAGATACGGAGGTAGAATCAACAAAACTTGGATACTGATTAGATAGGGTAGTGGCAAGGGTGAGGGAAGAATCAAGGGTGATATTCCCAAGGGAGACATTCCTAATTCACTTAATGACCAGAAATAGATAAGTTTTGATGACAGATGGGTTAGGAGAAAAGAGAAGTTCCATTTTGTACATGTTGATGTTGAGTTGCTGATGTGACATTTTGGTGAAGATATCCAACAGTAGGAGTGTGCTGGAGTCAGCTCTAACCTTGGAGCCAACCTCCTTGGAAGAGGCAATTGTTAAAATTTCAGTGTGAGCATTTACACCTCACAGATCAGCAATAGATAGAAATCAGGGCTTGGTTTTTTTTGTTGTTGATTATCTAACTGTAAAGTGTTAATAATGTGTATCATTCCTAAAAGTGTTTATGTATACTTATCTTCTCTGTCTTTTGCCCCTCTGTAAAGCCAAGCAAGAGTAGATTCCCAAAAGAATGCTACTGTGAACAGCTTTTAAGATTTGGATTACACAATAGTAGTGAACGCTCTGTTTATTCCATTACAAATCAAGATTCAGTACAATATTCACAGTATAACATCCTCAATATTATATCTTATTACAGAAAGTTACAATATTTAGAACAAGGAACAAAAGAAGATTCACCTGGTTTCCCTAAGGGGGAAACCAGCTTAACACTTAAAGATTCAATCAATCAATTAACAAAAGGATCACTTAATTTCCCTAAGGGGGAAACCCTTCTCACTTAAAGATTCAATCAACAATTCACAATATACTGATCTTCCACTCATGGGGCAACCATTAACTTAATCTCCCATACAGTCCTTAGAAAACCACACAAACTTCCTACCCCTTGATTTCCAACAAACCTCAGTTTAGTCCAAGGGGAGGTCTTTTC
>CM053593.1:61903389-61923120 GCA_028646575.1 Pseudocheirus occidentalis
ATATATATATATATATATATATATATATATATATATATATATATATATATATATATATAGATATATATATATAGATATATAGATATATATATAGATAGATATATAGATATATATCTTTACCATCTGATCTGCTGTTGAACCTTCCAGACTATCCAACCTCCAAAGACAAAGTCCTGGAAGAATTAATTGATAACTTTGGAACACTTGTCCTGGGGCAGAGCTATTCTGATTGGTGACTAAGTGAGTACAAACTCATTTGTTGTATTGTTGTTTTGCTGTTTCAGCCTTGTCTGACTCTTTGTGATGCCTTTTGGGGTTTTCTTCTCAAAGGTACTGGAGTGGTTTGCCAGTTCTTTCCCCAGATGATTTTTACAGATGAGGAAAATGAAGACAACAGAATTAAGTGTCTTGCTTAAAGTCACACAGCTTACAATTGTCTGAGGCTGGATTTGCACATTCCTGACACCAGGTACAGCACCCTAACCACTGCACCACCTAGCTGCCCCAGCAGCTATACGAATACAAATTCATAGAGCCCACTATATCTAGCTGGTCTCAGTTCAGACCAGCCCAAGCTTTACACTTCATCCAGCTGTTTACCCTGGACATCTTCTTGCCATCTTCCCTACCATCATAAGCATGTCAACCTCACCCCTATTCACTTTTACCTCTTTTACTAGGAAACATGATCAAATGAATTCTACAATAGTTTCAAGGAAGAGAATGTGAAAAATCCCCTCTGGCTGCCTGCATTCACTATACCTGTGACTTCCCTAAACTAAAACACCCTTCCCTAGTTACTACTCCTTTACATGTCTATCAGAAAGTTAACTCTTGGGGAGGCTAAGTGGCACAGTAAATAGAGCACCAGCCCTGGAGTCAGGAGGAACTGAGTTCAAATTTGACCTTGGACACTTAATACTTATTAGCCATGTGACCTTGGGCAAGTCACTTAACCCCAACTGCCCTGCCTTCCTCCCTCCAAAAAGCAAAGGACAAGGAAGGAGGAGGAGGAGGAGAAGAAGAAGGAGGAGGAAGAGGAAGAGGAGGAGAAGCAGAAGAAGAAGCAGAAGAAGTCTCAATGTAACATTTGTATCTTCAGTGTTAGCACAATGATTGGCACATAGCACATACTTACTAAAAATTCTTTATATATTTATTCATTCATACAAGACTATAGAGCTGATAAACAAAACTAAACATTACTTCAAAAAAAGACTAACAAAATTAATAAACCTGTTCAAGAAAAAAGGGGAAAAATCATTACCCCCAAAAAAGGATATAAATTCACCAAAAAAAAATAAAAACTCCAAAAAGTAGATAGAATAATTAAAATTGTTATGCACAGTAATGTACCAGTAAAACTGATAATTCAAAGGAAATTATCTACAAATATATTAAAAATCCAAACTAACAAAACAAGAAAAAGATCTTAAGCAACACAATCTGAGAAAAAAGAATTGAGAAAACCATTATTCCAAAAGGGAAAAATTTTATCATTTAAAGAGTAATTAATAACTTATGCTACAAAATTATTTTTAAAAATAGACAGAAAATATACTACCAAACTGACCTTATGAGATGATATGGTCCTGATACCCAAACGAGGAGACAAAGGGGAACGAGGAATAAAGACCAATCTAACTTATTAATGGTGACACAAAATTTTTAAATAACATCTTTACAATGAGACTACAGAAATATATCTAGAAAATATTTCACTACAACCAAGTTGGATTCATACCAAGGATTGAAAGATAGTTCAACACTAGAAAAACAATTAGCATAATTAAGCATAAAAACAGCAAAGGTAACAAAAACCATATGATTTTTTAATAGATGCAAAAAAAGCAACCTTCAACAAAATACAACACGTATTTATATTTAAAACTCTAAATAAGCATATGCATAGCTGAGGTCTTCTTTAATATAATCAAAACCATATATTTAAAACAAAGAGTTCATATTATATGCAGTGGAGAAAAAAAGAGTAAGTATCCCATCTATTCTGACAAGATTATATAACTAACTCTCTAAAATCTATAACTATCAGACAAGAGAACAAAATCAAACATGCAAACGCTGGCAAATACAAAACAAAATTGTCCCTATTTGCAGATAACAAGAGAGTATGCTCCAAAAAAAAACCCAGAAAATCCTCCAAAAAATTAATCAAGATGATTAACCATAGCAATGTTACAAGATGCAAAATAAATACATGAAATCATCATTATTTCCATATAGTATTAATTTTTAAAATCAAAAAGTGATCATAGAAAGTAATTTCAAAATAAAGACAAAATACATAAGATATATGGGACCAGGACATACAAAAGATTTCTGTAAATACAGTTACAAAAAACTCAACAGAAATAAAGGAAAAGTATTCATTGTTTCATAGTAGGGCCATGTTAACATAACAAAGATGACAATCTTAATTTAATTAATTTATAGTTTTAATTTTATACTAATCAAATTACTTAGGAATGTTTTGTAGAACTAGACACAAAAAAATCATTTGGAAGGACAAAAGATCGGCAATTTCAAGCGAAATAATACAAATGTATAAACAAAGAGCACTTAGTATTAGATTTAAAACTGTATTGTAAAGAACTCATCAAAACTCTTCCTTGGTAGCTTAATGAAATAGATTAGTTTAACAAGAATAAAGATATATATAGATATAGATATAGATATGTGTGTGTGTGTGTATATATATATATACACACATACATATATGTATATGTACATATATATATATAGTCTGATGTTTGATAAATTCAATTATAAATTACTGGAGTAAAGACTACTTTTTATAAGAACTGCAGAGAAAACAAAAAGTAACTTGGCAGAAATTAGGATTAGATAAACGTATTATACCACATAACACAATAAGCTTAAAAATGGCTATAAAAGGTCACAGCATTTTTAATAGAAGAAAATGATACTGTGAGTAAAGAGAAAATGCTTAAACAAGGGATAAGAAAGATCACAAAAATAAAATATTAATATTTGCATAAATGTTAAAAGATTTTGTAGGAACAAATTCAATAAGGACAAAATCTGAAGATAAATAAGTAAAGTAGGAATAACATTGGCATCAAATATCATTGATAAAGGTCTAACATCCAAGATATATAGGAAATTGGCACAGATAATGCCAAGAGCATCCAACAGGCAGGTTGTCCAAAAATATGAACAATTATCAGAAGATATTCAAACTTCAAATGACTACATTAAAATATGTTTCAATATACTAATAATAGGAGAAATGCATACTGATTTTTTAAAAACTATGGGATATCTTTTCACTCCATGTTAATTGGCAAAGGTGGAAAAATAAGAATATTTAATGCTGGATGAGTGGCTGATGATAGGCAGACAAATGTGGTGTTGGTAGAGCTGTGACACTGTCCAAAAATTCTAGATTTCAATTTGTATTTTTTTCTACATAAGTGACCAAATTATCAATGCTCTTTAAATCTAAAAATCCCACTATTGGAGATATATCCCCAAGGAAATCAAAGAAAGAAACAAAGTTTCCATTTATACCAAGATATTCATTGTAGCACTCTTTGGGATAGCCAAATTAGGTGCTAGTGGATGGGAGAATGGCTGAAATCATGTTAAATAAATATTACAAAATATAATATTACAGCAAAAAATTCTTATTTTTTATTTCTGCTATTAGGGATGAGGGAGATATATATTTAGGAATTAAAGTAATACAAAAATAAAAAATTTAATAAAATTTTAAAATAAATGAGGATTACAAGCAACTCAGAGAACTAAAGGAAGATTTATAGGATTTAATGCAAAGCAAATTAAGCAGAACCAAAGGAAAAATTTAAAGAACAACTAAAACAAAAAAAATGAAAAGATGCAAAAGAAGCTCACTAAAAGGTAATTGATCTCTGAATAATGAAAAAAAAACAATGAAGGCCTTGGAGAATAAACAAATAACAAAATATACCTTCCTCAAAGCAGAGAAGTATGGGACTACTAGCATGGAATATTATACACAAAATCAAACAAGGCTTCCTTATCAGATGTTTTTGCTTAATAGTTTTTCTTGGTCTCAAGGAAACATTTAAGGGCAGGGAATGGTAACTATAGTGTAAAGACAAAGGTATCAATAAGATATTTTTAAATGCAGGAGCTAATAATGGGAAATCCTAATCCAGATGTATTCCTTAGTAAGAATGAACTCTTTGCTGGGGTAAAAATTTTATGAAGACAGTGACCACTCTACATTAGAATTCATGATAGAGAAAGAAATTTAGACACAGTCTTGCATTTGGGGAAAGAATTTAAGGGGTTCAGAGAAAGGATAGGTAGGATCCTGTGGCCCAAAACTCTACAGAGGAAATCATATTAGGAGTGATATGAATTTTTCAAGAATGAAATCCTGAAAACACAATAAGAAAAATTCCAATGAGAAGGAAAAGGTAATGCTTTCTAACAAGACCACTTTGGACTCACAGGAAATTAAACTTGGATCTTTAAAAAATATAGAAGATAAAGTAAGGACTAATAAAGGAGAATAAATATTAAATTCTTACAGTGGGAATAACGGCAGGAATATTAAAACTCAGAATGAGCTGAGTCTAGAAAAAGATGCTAAGGATAACAAAAAGTGGAGTATACTATTAGGGAAATAAGGAGCATCAAAGATGGAAGAGGAACGATTCTTGAGGAGATTAGGATGCTGATAATCGATGACTGAGAGAAGGCAGTTAGTTACTCAAACCTTACTCTGTTTCTATGTTTTCTGTCAAGAAAAATCATCTTTGGACAGGGAAGGATAAAACAAAAATGGCTAATGGAGCTGAAAACTAAGATAAAAAAGAAATACCTCACCTACCTGCCTTCAATAAGGTCAAGTCATCAGGCACAGATAAGCTATATCCTCAGATATTGACTGAGCCAATTGATGTGGCTGTTGAGTCACTGTCAATCATTTCTGAAAGATCACAGAAAATTGGAGAGATATCAAATGTTTAGAGACTGACAAATGTTTTCCTAATTTTGAAAATGGAAGAAAATTTAGTCTGCAAAACTACAGGCTTGTGTGATTCATTTTTATTCTTAGCAAAATTCTAGAACATATTGTTAAAGGGTAGTAAAATCTAGAAATGGACACAAGGATTGAAAGGAATGCATATGATTACGTTAAGGCTCTTGCTGCTGTAAGAAAAAAATCTCATTTCCTTTTTTACAAAACTGCTAGATGGATAGATAAGGAAAACATAGGGTTTTTTTTGTTTTAGTAAAAAAAAATCCTTGAAAAATTCTAAATACTATTTTTCCTAGACAAGATGAAGAGATGTAAGCCAATCAATAGTAAAATTATGTGTATTCAGAACTGATTGAATGCTAAAACCCAAACAATGACCACTAATGGTTCCATATCAATTTGGAATGAGGTCTCTAATGGAATGACCCAGGAGTCTATGCCCTGCCTTGTGCTGTTTAACATTTTTATCAGTGATTTGGGCAAAGGCATGGATTGCATGTTTGTCAAAGCTGCAATGACACAAAGCTGAGAGGAATGGATTACATACTGGATGACAGCTTCTCTTTTGGCAGGCTCAATATAAGATGAAATTGAATAGACATGAATGTAAAAAGTCTCACACTTAAGTTCAAAAAAAATCAGCTTCTCAAGTACAACATGATAGAAATGTAGTTAGATAGCAGTCGGGATGAAGAGCATCCAAAGATTTCATCAGATTGCCGAGTTCAAGAGGAGTCAAGAGTTGTCCAGTGATAGGACGGCCAAGAAAGCTAAAATCAGTTTCTTTGGCAATCTCAAGACTGTATTACAAGAGACAAACGCTCAAAATGGTAAACCTGATAGTTGCACAACACTCTGCCTTGGCCAAACCATAAGTCGACTATCATATTCAGTTCTGGATCCCACACTTGAAGAAGAATCTCGATAAGCTAGAGTCCAAAGGAATAAAAAGAGGGAAACCTCAAGGACGTCATGCCATCTGAGGATCAGTTGATGAAACTGGGGGTAGTTGGTCTGGCAAAGTTAAGATTTAAATGATATATAGAAGAGGTAATAGATTTGTTCCCCTTAACCTCAGGGATAAGAACTAAGAACAATGGGTGTAAGTTGCACAGGAGCAAATTTAGAGTTGCTTTAAGGAAAAATTAGTTGGCATTCATGGCTATACTTAGGAAATGGTGGGTCCCACCTTAGGAGAAGTCTTTAAAGAAGGTTGAATTATTATTTGCTTTATGTATTTTAGAGGAGATTGTTGTTCTGAAAGGGTTGGATTAGAGACACTGATTTCCTTCCACCTCTGAAATTCTGTGATTCTTGGAACGTAATTTTCATCTTAACTATAAAAGCCAATAAATGTTAACAAAACAAATTAGTATTATGAGATGAGAGGTGGAGGAAGTGCTGTAAGACTCACATATATTGACAATGGCATTGGAAATAAATTCTGCAAAATGGGGTGGTGCATCCCACACACAAGCATCTACACACAGTCAGAATCTCTGTCTGGATAGTGAAAGAATACCTAGCACAGCTTGAGTACTTGTGTAAGTTCTATTCTTGATTGTTCACATGGCGATGAGACAAAAGTACAGCAGGCTATGAAAGTAGAAGAGAGCACAAGGAAGGCCTGCCAGCCATTTAGGATATTGCCACAAAAGGTTTTTCCTGTGCAATAGTCATTGAGAGCAGTGGGTCAAAGAGTTGGCAGATTTCCTTGGCACATCCGTCTTTGCTACGAGTATACTAAATGAGTATACTAAAGCTAGCATTGGAAATAAAGCTGGTGTATTCTTGAAGGACCAATCACAGTATCTCTGCAAGCAGAGAGCAAGAAAGAAGTAGGGAATGTTCGCAGGCATAACTAAGCAGCTCTGGCCCTATATTTGTGGCCCTTGGGCACTTCCTTGACATAGTTGTTGTACTCTTTTCCTTTTGCTTTTCTTTTTGGAGGGGGAAAGGCAGGGCAACTGGGGTTAAGTGACTTGCCCAAGGTCACGTGGCTACTAAGTGTTAAGTGTCTGAGTCTGGATTTGAACTCAGGTCCTCCTGACTCCAGGGCCAGTGCTCTATTCACTGTGCCACCTAGCCACCCCACCTCTTACTTGACTCTGCAGAGTCTGTGTCTTGGGTCTCTTGTTTCTTCCTCATGTTCTATGCTTAATTATATTCTATGGTGCTAGTTAAGCCTTTCCACCTTGAGGGAGTAGGGAGTTAAGTTTGGTTAAAGGAATCTTTCAATTTGATGTGCTCAAATTTCTGTGGATATGTGTGAAGTATCATTCTGTTTTGTTTGGTTTGACCATATATGAGTAGCTCCACCTTCCATTTTCCTGTTACTTTGCCTCCTTCTGATCAATGCCAACTACCACCTGCCTTGCTCTTCTTATCAGTAGCCATTTCCAAGTAGAGGACAACTGAGGTGTTTTGTGTCCGCCTATGCTATATGCTGACCTAGAACCAGCATATCTACATCTGCAAGATAAGGCATATGTGGACTTTGAATCCCTAAGAGTACTGCGTCTGAGCCATTCCTAAAGCACAAGTATGCCAAATGAAGTAATGGTGTACCTGGCACTATTACTAACAGAAAAGAGTCAACCTTCACCACACATCCCAAGCTGGGCTCAGAATTGCTTCCAGTTTATTAAGTAAAGGAAGCAAAAGGCTATTTGTTTCTGAAGATGACGCTGGATATAAAAGTTGATACAACTGCAGCAGTCACCCTCTAGCTGGGCAGCTGGGTAGTACAATGGATGGAGGGCTAGACCTGGAATCAAGAAGACCTGAATTCAAATCTTACCTAAGACACTTACTATTGTGTGACCCTGAGCAAGTCATTTAATCACTTTCTGCCTCTGTTTCCCCATTTGTAAAATTAGGTTGATAATAATAGCACCTATCTCCCAGGTTTGTTCTGAGGCTGGTGCTATATAAATGCCAGCTATTATTATTTGTAAGGCATCAAGGTGTCCCAGTAGATAGAACACAGGGCTTGGAGTCCTCAAGACCTAAGTTTGAATCCTGCTTTGGACAATTCACTTAACTTCTCTCAGCTTCAGTTTCCTTGTCTGTAAGATGGGAATGATAATAACAACAGCATCTACTTCATAGCGTTGATGTAAGGATCAAATGAATTAACATATATAAAACATGTGGAAAACCTTAAAGCACCAAATTTTGTTGTTGTTGGTCAGTCATTTACAGTCATGTCTGACTCTTCATGACTCCATTTTGGTTTCTCTTGGCAACGATACTAAAGTGGTTCGCCATTTCCTTCTCCAGCCCATTTTTACAGATGAGGAAATTGAGGCAAACAAGGTTAAGTGACTTGCCCAGGGTCACACAGCCAGTGTTTAAAGTCAGATTTAGTCTCAGGGAGATGAGTCTTCCTGACTCCAAAGCACTATAGAACAATTAGTCATTATTGCTATTCAAGAGTATTCCTCCTAAGCCTCTTCAAGTGCAGTCTATAGGAAGACTTGTCAGGAGCATAGCAGATGAGAATTCCTGTTCAGGTAAGGGTTTGAATACATTACTTTTCAAACTCAGAGGTTCTTCATGTAGGGTTCCAGTGAAGCTAGAAAAACTGCCAAGTATCCCAAGACTGCCCCATGGGCAGGTGTAGCACTACTAACATTTGCCAGGAGCAGCAGAAGATGCTTCTCCTATTTGCCATTTTTCCATTGATGATGACTGGAATTCTTAGAATCATATATTGATTCATCATGCATGCTATTTTTCACCTTCTACAAAGTTTCCCTGGGGACCAACTTCAGCCAGATTTGGTTCCCACTCAGCATTAGCAATATGTCTAACAGCTGAATAGTGCTATGGAATCTCCAGTCATATACTGGCTTCTCAGACTTGGGTCAATGAATGGCATGTGAAATTATCTTCCCCTCAGGACAATCCAAGCCTATAACAATGTTATTTCAACATACAGCTCTACCAGCTACTAATTCCTCATCCAGAGAGACAGCATCGCATAGCAGACAGGACTAGATATGGAATCTGGAAGATCTGGGTTTGAATCACACCTTATACATTTATTCCTTGTGTGACATTAAACAAGGCAATTAACTTTTCTGGACTTCAGTTTCTCCATCTGCTACAAAAGATAATTGTATGCAATGACTTCTAATGTCCAATTCTGTCTCTAAATCTATGACCGCATGATCCTGTGACCTATATTCAAATTCCATCTGACCATCTAATAAACCTGACTCTCTTTGTGACTATGGTCAGGTTACTTCACATCTCAATCTCTTTCTCTACAAAGCCATGGTGGGGGGGAGGGGGTACTGATGACCTGAAATTTCTTCCAGTTTTAAATGTATGATCCTAGAATCCTGTCATAGGGATTCAAATCCCAAAGCTTTTTGTTACACTACAACATACCAACAAGCTCTGTTGGAGAGAAGATTTGTCTTCAGGTAGGTTTCTGAGGTCTTTTCTAAATCTAGTTCTGTAGCATTCAGTGATTCCAGATTCCTTTTAATATTCCTGCCTTTTAATATTTTATATGTGGTGTCACTCAAGTAATTTCAGCTCTCTGGACTTGTTTCCTCTCCTATAAAATGAAAGATTTAGATTCCATTACCTCTAAAGTCCCTCATGCTATAAATATAAATTTCACTTGTGATATGTAACTTTTACGCATTGACTGTCTTTTCACTCCTTGGGTGTGTTAACTGACTTACTATATATAACTACCCATTTATAGAATACTGTAGTTCAGTTATTTTTCAGTCATGTCTGACTCTTTGTGACCCCTTTCAGGATTTTCTTGATAAAGACACTGGAGTGGTTTGCCATTCCCTTCTCTAACTCATTTTATAGTAGAAAAAATTGAGCCAAACACGGTTAAGTGACTTGCCTAGGGTAACACAGCTAGTAAGTATCTGAGGCTGGATTTGAACTCAGATCTTCCCGATTCCAGTTCTGGCACTCTATCCACTGTTCCACCCACTTGCCCCATTTATAGAAAATTTCCTACTAAATGACAGGGAATAAACACGAGAACTCTCAAGCCTCTAGAGATTAGGCTCCTCCAACCCAGAATAGTAAAAAGCATATTCTTTGATAGTGACCTCAAGTCACTAACTCCAGATTGAACCAGATCAACTAAGGCAGCGAAAGTGTTGGCAGATATAATTATTGAACTGAGGCACTCTCTGTGATCTTTTGAAAATATGGGAAGTAATAGAGGCTCAGAAAGACTAGAAAAGAGAAAATATTATACCTTTTTATTAAAAAAAAAGGAAAAGACAAGCATTTCTAAATTATCCATCAGAGAGGATTCAATTCAGGGGTAGAGGGGGTATTCTAGAATGTGTGTGAGAATCTGGAAAAAAAGGAATTAGTGACCATAAAGAGTCAACACAGCTTTATCAACAGCATGTGATTTTTGACAGGGTTACTAGACTGGTGGATTCAGGGAAATGCTATAAGTAGTTGGCCTAGACTTTAGAAAATCCATTGACAAAATCCATCATATTACCCTTGTGGAAAATACGAGAGAGACGTGAGACAGAAGATCGTACAACTAGATGAATTCTTAACTGGGCAAATTGACAGACCTGAAAAGCAGTCATTAAGAGTCTTGTGTTAACTTGTAAGACGGTCTCCAGCAAAGTGCTTTGGGTATCTCTTCTTGACCCTGCACTGTTTAACATTTTTGTCAGTGATTTTTAAAAGGTAAGGATGGTAGACCTATGTTTGCAAGTGGCACAAAATGGGTAATAAGCATTTATAGAGTGTCTACTATATGCCAGTCATAATACTAAGCGCTTGTACAAATATTCTCTCACTTGATATTCACAACCACCCTGCAAGGTAGATGCTGACATTATTCCCATTTTATAGTTGAAGTAACTGAGGCAGAGACGGGTTAAGTGATTTGCTCAAGGTCACACGGCTAGAAAGTACCTGAGGCTGGATGTGAACTTAGGTCTTCCTGACTCCAGACCCAGTGCTCTGTCCTCTGCACCAGCGGTTCTCAACCTTCCTAATGCCGTGACTCTTTAATAGTCATATGTGGGAGTGTCTGAATGCCAGTGGACACCCCTGGAGATGGATAGAGGAGCTTCCTAAGACCATTGGAAACAAGTGTTTTCTGATGGTCTTCGGTGACCTCTGTGACACTGTGAAAGGGTCGTTTGACCCCAAAGGGGGTGCGACCCACAGGTTGAGAACCACTGCTCTATACCACCTAATCGCTTGAAGCAAGGAAGGGGTTGCAGGGAAGGAGATGAGGAGAATAGATAACTCTTGGATTATAAAGTCCAGATCCAAAAAGATCTCAGCAGGCTAGTATGTAGAGCCAAAACTCATAAATGATAAAATGTAACAAAGATATAAATATGAACTCTTACACTGTAATCCAAAAAAAAAAAACTTTACAAGTACAAGATAGTAAAGATATGGTTAGATAGCAGTTCATCCAAAAGGGAAATGGAAGTTTTAATGAGTTGAAAAATGAGTCAACGGTGTGATATGGCAGGCAAAAAAAAGGTCAGTTCCAATCTAGTTTGCATTAAAGAGGCATGGCATCCAGAAATAGGGATGTGGTCATTCCTATATATTTCCATCTGGTCATACTATATCCAGAGTATCATGTTCAGTTCTGAAGGCTTCATCTTAGGAAGAATATTGATAATCTGAATAGCATCCAGAAAGGAATGACCAGGATGGCAAAGAACATTGATTGAGATTATGACATTTGGAGAATAGTTGAATGAACTGGAAATATTTGGCCTGAAGAAACTTAGGGGCATAATTATAACTATTTTTAAGCCTTTAAGTGGATGTCATATAGAAAGGGGGTTAGACTTGTCCTGCTTGGATCTAGAGGACAGAACCAAGAGCAAGAGGTGGGAAATTGGTAGATTTAGGCTTGATATAATGGAAAGCTTCCTAACAATTGGAGCTACTCAATCAGAAAAAGGAGAATGGGCTTACTTTGGAATTAGTGGGTTTCCCTTCACTTGAGACATTTAAGTAAAGACTAGATGATGACTTAATTACGTATGTTGGAGAAGCAAATCTTGTTCAGAAATAGGTTGAACTATATGACCTCCAGAGTCCTTTCCAACTGGGAATCAAGTTAACCAACACTGTGCTAAGTGCTAAAAATGCGAATACAAGCAAAACTAAAGACCGTCCTGTAACAACAAGCACTCTAGCATACCCAGGATGGCTGCTAACACAGGTTCTTTGATCAGCTTTTCTACAGGAAAGCAACTTAAAAGGAGTCAACAATCTTACTTTAATTTCATATATATGTGCATACATTCACTTAATTCAGGAGGAAAAGCCAGCTCCTTGAACTTCAGTGAAAACATAAACAGAAATGACAAGCAGGAAAAATACCAGACAGAGAAAATAATACGAATCAACAAACAGGCCTTCTAGCTCTCTGACCAAAGCTATACACATATAGTTACCAGAGAGAGAAGCACTAACATCTGGGTTTTCCAGCCCTGGGTCAATGTGGGAGAGGAGACATGGACTGCTCCTTAATGGCTGTTTGGAGTCATTCTGGCCAAATCACAGGACCACTTCCAACAAGTGAGCCCCAAAGCAAAATCTGACCTTAAATATATATACCTTTCTTCGGAGCCAGCCTGCATTACAATCCTTGTGACCTACTGCCTAATTACAAAGAAACAAAGGTGTGGGCCTTCCTGAAAAACAAGTCTCCCTTAATCAAGCTTCTCTTGTTGGGCTCCACATGGAGCCTATTAATGTATGAGGAAGATCTTCAACTCTCATTAACATTACAAGTCCCTACCCTCAACAATGGAGGAAGACAACACCAAAAAAACCTCTAAGAAAGTACCCAAGAGGCAGCATGGTGAAGAAAAGAAGTCCAGAGAGTCCGGAGCAGAGAAAGAAGTAAAAGAGTGAAAATGGTTGACCTCAGCATTTCCTTAAGATGGACATTCCAAAAGCACAGCCATTAAGGCAAGAGGCCACAAGGGCAAAGAGACTTTTGAGAATGAGAAGATCAAAAGGGTAGAAGAATCTTCCAAGGTGAAAAGACTGTTGAGAAACCAAAGAGACGCAACACGGCTAATGTGGAAATAATATTCTGCACAATTTCAATGGGTAGGGGAGGGACTGGAAGAAAGGAGACTACTCAGAACTCAAAAAAATTTAATTAATGTTAAAAATAAATAATATTTTTAAAAGAAAGAAATGATAGTAAAATAAACACAGAGTCAGAAATGTAACTTGGAGAAAAGCGGAGACACATCCTCTCTGATATTCTCATATTCTGTGATTTTAATTTCCTTGATCACAGAAAATGTTTTCTCTATCCCCCTCATCACTTAGGACATAAGAGGAAGCATTTCATAAATACTTATTAATTGACTGATTGGTATTAATTAAATCAAATATTGGATGCATTGGAGGCAATGGATGCATTTTTATGAAACATTTACTCCCCTCAAAAATGCTCCATTTATACTATATATATATACTAGACTCATTGATTAAATAAATTCCCTTTTGGTTATTCTTCCTTTGTTTCCATTAAACTGCAGATTTAGTAACAAGCTTAATGGATTGTCTTCCCTAGGCAAGGCAGTCCATTAGGCAACTGGGATGTACAGAAGACAGAGCACTAAACCTGGAGTCATGAAGTCCTCAGCTCAAGCCTAACCACAGATACTTACTAGCTGTGTGACCCTGACCAAGTCATTTAACCTCTATTTGTCTCAGTTTACTCAATTATAAAATGGGGACCTCCTAGAGTTGTTATGAGGATCCTTGAATATAACAAGTGCTACATAAACAACATTACTATTATTAGGTAATCCCCTCTTCATCGTTTTTTCATCCACTCAGTGAATACATACTTGAAATTGACCATGTGACAGTAATTCGGTCCTTAGAATGAAATGAAAGTTTTGCCAGGTGATCAGATATGATGCCAGTCATCCTGAGTGCACCAAAACCATGAATTACTCCCTTTTCCTCATCCTCAGTATTAGAAAGAGCACTGTTCATTCCACTCCAGGTCAAGTACACCTGGAAATGTATGTGAGTGGAAAACGTTTGTAAGTGGCCACTCGTAATAGCAATCAAGTTTAGCAGATACTTAGCACTTAGTAACTTAGGGCTAAGTATGGAAGATGTGAGCCCTGTCCACTGTTGAGAAGGCGTGAACTCCCCTATTAATGTGGAAGAAGGCTATTGGCTGAGACAGGAAGCCAGTGCTATATATAAAGAATTCTAGAGACAGAGAGACAGAATTGGAATTTTCCAGCTGGAGGAAGCAGGATTGTCTCAACATCTGGGAGCTGAAGAAATAAGTTGGAGTTTTGAAGAGAGAGACAGAGAGACAGAGACAGAGAAAGAGAGAGACAGAGACAGAGACAGAGAGAGTTTCTCTCCTAGCATCTGGAAGCTGACTGAAACCTGAGATGGAGTTTTCCTGAGACCGGAATCTGGTGAAGGCCACCCAGAAGGTCAATATTCCTTCTGGGTCCTAGGGCCAGCTGAACTGCTAGAAGACTGAAGAAGCATGACCAGGATAAGACTTTCTTTGTTCATGGCCTGGCTGATCCTTGAGTTCCAGGCAAGAGAAGTGGTGAAGAGTTTGAGATGTGCTCAACCCTGTGAACTTCAGTGTGTGCCAGGGATTGCCCTGAGGACTGGACAAGGACCTGGGAGGTGTCTACCTCTGAGGACTGGACAAGAACCTGGCAGCTGTCTGCTTCTGAATCCAGGTGACTGTTTGGTGGATTCAGGAAGGAGCTGGAACCATGGAAGGGGATCCAGGGAATCAGAGAGACCACCCAGAGTCAAGATGAAGGAAAGGCCTCAGCTTGGATGAAACTGAGATTTGCTGGATACCACGAGGTAGAGGGTTTGTGTGGTTTTCTAATGACTGTACTAGTGATTAATGATATTTAGTAATTGAGAATCTAGCGTGACTGACTGCTAGATGAGTGACTGATTAAGTTAATTGTTGCCCCGTGAGTAGAAGATTGGTATATTGTGAATTGAATGATTAAGTGAGAAAGGGTTTCCCCCTTAGGGAAACCAGATGATTCTTCTTTTGTTCCTTGTTCTAAATATTGTGGCCACTGTAGTGAAAACTGTGAGGCCATTCTAATGTTAAGCTGTTATGAACACCATATTGTGACTTTCTGTGATAAGATGTAATGTTGTGAATATTATATTGTGAATATTGTACTGAACATTGAGCTGTAATGGAATAAACAGAGTGTTCACCATTGCTGTGTAATCTGAATCTTAAAAGCTGTTCACAGTAGCGTTCTTCTGGGAATCTGCTGGTGCTTGGCTTTACGCCACGGAACATGTGGTTACTTCACAGATCTGAAGTGATACAGAAAAGGCCAAGAACAACATCAGAGAATTTTGCCATATCTCATGATTCCCAAAGCAGCCTGACATAATAGAAAGCTTGTTAGACTTAAAGTAAAAAAATCTCTGCATTTAGACCCTTCCTCTGATATTAACTGTGTCCTCAGTGGACAAGTTGGTGAGCCTCAGTTTCCTCATCCACAAAATGGGTCCAGTCATTACTTCACAAGTTTGTTATAAGGCTCAAATGAAAAAATATGTGTAAAATGTCTTCATCCCTTAAAGTTCCACATCAGTTATCAGTTGTTTTGGTTCTCTCTTCTATAAGGGTATGATTCAGGCATTGCAAATGTTTGCTTTAAGCTTGATCATTCTATTTCATCGCATGACTTTAAATGTTGAAGAAAACAAGGGATCTGATCCCTGTAGGAAATGAGTGTGTTGGTGAGATGGCTCAGGAAGAGAAAGGGAGATTGGTGGCTTTGCTGGATGTCTTTCCTAAAGACCAAGCCTTAAACCCAATTCATGCTGGAGTTCATAGATTGGTCACTATCCTCTTAGCACAGAGTGAATGTGAACAGTAAATAGTAATGGTTTCTCTTTTGGCCAGCAGCACAGAGGGTTCTCCCCTCCCAGTTTGGTTTTTTTTTTCATTAAAGGGGCCATCCCTTGATTCATTTCTTAAAGAGGTCTATTCATTGAATGAGCATTACTTCACTCAAAGTGAGAACCTGAAAAAACCTTAGCCTAAAGAGCCAGAGTCTCCCATTGCATCCTGGGCCATCTCCAGACATCCTGATGAATATCTGGCCACTGGACCCAGATGTCTCCAGAGGAGAAAGTGAGGCTGGTGACCTTGCACAGTCCTGCCTCACTCAAATCTAAGTCAAGTGCAAGTCATGTCATCATGTCCCCAATGTCACAGTCCTCTTTGAGAGCAAGGAAAGACTGACATAAGGGTGCATCGGCACACTGTAGTAGAAAGAATACTGGGGACTTGGAGTCATGAGACTCGGTTCCCAGTTCTGGCATTTATTAATTATGTGATTGGTTCAAATAATTTGACTCATCTGAGCAAGTGTCCTCACTTATAAAAGTTGGTGTAATAATACTCATAGCACCTATCTTGGGAACTTTGCAACTTTCAGTTGCAGGACAAATATTGGATTAGAGGGGGGAAAATCATGCTACCAGTCTGTGAAAGAACAAGAAAGCAATTGATATTTACTGAATACCTGATATAAACCAGGTGATGCACTACACACTGGGAAAACACAGACTAAGTGAAAAATAATCCCTGCCCTCAAGGGGCTTACATTCTATAGAGAATAAACAATATATACCCATATAAGTTTATGCAAAGTAAATACAGCATAATTTTGGAATTTAGAATTTTAGAAGAAATTGGAACAGGTAGGTGGCACAGTATACAGAGCACTGGGCCTGGAGTCAAGAAGACCTTAATTCAAATCCAGCCTCAAACAGTTACTAGCTCTATGATCTTGGACAAGTCACTGTAACCCTGTTTGCTTTAGTTTCCCCATCTGTAAAATGAGCTGGAGAAGGAAATGGGAAGCTACTCCAGTATCTTTACCAAGAAAACCCCAAAATTGGGTCATGAAGAATCAGACATGACTGAAAATGAGTGAACAGAGTTTTAGAAGGGGAAGCACTGGGAGCTAAAGGAGCCGTGAAAGGGCTCCAGGAGGAGGTGGTGTTAGTACTGAGTTCTAAAGGCCGACAGAATAAGGGCTCTAGTCAGCAGCAAGGCATGCAAAGAGTATTGGAGAGTGCTAAAGAGGCAGTTCGCACCTTTACCCTCAAGAGCAGCAGGAATAGACACTTTCAAAAGCCCCAGGGTAGTCTATGAGAAGTGGAATAAAACTTTTCCTCTGATAAAAAAGAAAACAGATGTTTATCTAAATCTATTATAATAGTTAAGTGGTTAGAGTACTCAAAGTTGTACTTAAACTTTGTCAGTTTTACTTTTAATGTTTGTTTAACCTATTTTAGATATATAAATATTGATGTTAGTCAATAAAAAAATGATAGTTTTAAAAAGACATTCTTGTATTGAAAAGTTCATTGGTAGATTGTATGTGCTATTGTTCCTTCCGGTTACACAACCTGGAAGTAAGTCCAGCAACTGGCCAGCTCTAAAGAGGATCTTCTTCCCCAGGTGGCACATACCCTAAGTTAACCACAAAAGAGCTAGAAAGTTAATACCTAGCGAATGAGTTGCCCTGTCATATCCTTCAAAACCAGACTCAAGGCTTGGTACACAAACTAAATGAAGAACAGCTCCTGCTCTCAAAGGGCTTACATTCTACAGACAAGAAGCATTTTTTGATACAATATTATACAAAGGTTATATGTAAGGGATCCAAATCTGTACTAAGAATAAACATATAATTCTAAGCCTTTGAGTGACTGATTTCATCTGTGACTCTCATGCAAAATTCTCTCCTGCTTCCCATTGTTCCCCGATTGCTTCACTTTTTCCCCAAGCCTCTGTCAGACTCGTTAGTCAGGGCAAGCATTCCACAAATGCTCCGGTTTGACTGATGTCTCATCTTTGTTTCTAAAGAATGGCAATATTTGGCTTAAATGTGCACTAGGCTTTCTGCTCCCAGAAAAAAAGAAACAACAATCTGCCATTACCTGCCTCTGAGGACAATAAAAAGACTGGCCGTTCCATTTATTGAAAAAGGATCATATAAGTAAAATGGAACAGGAAAGATAGCTATGTGGTACCAGAAGGAAAAAAATAGATGGATCCAGAGCCAGAATGAGATTCAAACCCCGACTTTGACGCTTGCTGGTTGTATGACCCTGAACAAATCACTTAAGCTCCTCTGAGGCTTAGTTTCACCATCTGTGAAATGGAGATAATAGCTCAAGTACCAAAGCTGTACCAGTTGTTAGGAGAATCAAGCAAAATAATATATGCAAAGTTCTTTGCAAATCTTAAAACCCAACATAAATGTCAGCTATTATTATCTATCTAAGGATAATTCTTATACACTTCATCCCACAGACTAGTCATCTGGCACGTGGATTCCCAAGGAGACCCCAACTAGGATCTGGGATTTATAGCTGGTAGGGGCCTCCAGTCTAAATCTCTCACTTTACAGATAATGAAACTTGGCCAAAATTACACAGGTAATCAGGAGATTTGAACCCAGTTTCTCTGATCCCAAAGTCAGTACTCTTTCCACTGTACCACATCCTCATGAGCTATTTATGTCTAGAATCAAAAGAAAGTCCCAGGACCCTGATTGAAGAGATGATTTTTAACAAAGAGATAAAGGGATGGTGGGACCTGGTGGCCCTCAGGAAGTGGGCTAAGACCAGAAATACAAAGTCATTTAAGCAGCAGATAGCATTCTCATAGGAGCCTTCTTTGACCTCCACACTAAGAGAGCCCCTGTATAGGTAGACTTAATGTCTTCCAACCCTGTTTTTCTCTCAGTACTCTTTCCCTGTGTCTAACAGTTTTGACTTCCTTAAGGACTCCCAAGGAATAACATGTACCTACCAGGGAAACTCCTTCCCTCTCCAGAGCTCAGGAATCAGCCCTGCTCCTAAGAAGGAAAGGACTTTCTTGCATAGTTATTAGAGAGTGTGATGCTATGTAGAGACTATCAGGAATTTTGGTTTTTTGAGAAGAAGCTTGTGTTGGGAGCTGTAGAGCTTTTTGCTTGTTAGTATGTTTATATTCTCATGTGTTTTCCAAGCTATTAGGATATTTATGTTTACATCTGCATACTAAGTTATTATCATATTTGAGTTTTCATTAGTATTCTGAATTATCATCCTATTTGCATGCTCATTTGTATTCCTACTTCTTAAATTTCTATTGCCCGTTAGTGTATTTCCCCAGGCAATTTAAAATATAGCTTTACCACATATAGGTATAGCAGGGTGGAACAATAAAGAGCTCTGTGCTACTGGTAGAGACAATGCCTTCTCCCTGCCCTCCCAAGGTCAGGGAGACAGCCCAAGGGCAGGCTATGATGGGATCCCACAGACCCTAACAGTACCGTCCAGTCCTTACCCCAGGCCCACAAGTCATCTGCCCCCCCCAAATAGACCCTGATCATAATTCCCTGGAAGGAGGTACACAGTTAGCAGCCTCCAGCCCCCAAAACATTTTCCTCTCCCCTGCAGTCTTCTCACCTAGATACTAGGAATATCTGGGGTCCACTCATTTTTCTCACCGGGAGGATGATGAAAGAAAAAGAGAAGGGAGAGGAGAGGAGAGGAGAGGAGAGGAGAGG
Organism: Pseudocheirus occidentalis; assembly: GCA_028646575.1. Lineage (NCBI taxonomy): Eukaryota > Metazoa > Chordata > Mammalia > Diprotodontia > Pseudocheiridae > Pseudocheirus > Pseudocheirus occidentalis. The sequence continues at coordinate 61,923,025 of CM053593.1, forward strand.
AGAGGAGAGGAGAGGAGAGGAGAGGAGAGGAGAGGAGAGGAGAGGAGAGGAGAGGAGAGGAGAGGAGAGGAGAGGGGAGGAGAGGGGAGGGGAGGG
>CM053593.1:61923620-61953067 GCA_028646575.1 Pseudocheirus occidentalis
GTTCTCTGTACTTTTGTGAGTCTGAGAGTTCTAGACTTTCCTAGACTTTGTCTGGGCTCGTATTTTCTGGGTGTTTAGGGTGGCGGTGTGGGAGCTGCGGGACCTTGCTGCTTCTACGCCGCCATCTTGGCTCCGCCCCCCAAAGAGGCTAATTTTAAACCTGGGGTCACATACCTAGTAAACATCCAAAGCAAGATTTGAACTCAGACCTTCCTGACTCCTAAGTCTAGCACTCACCACCAAAATAATCTTCATTTGGTGTGAAATTGAGGTCCTTCACCATCCTGGTTGCTCTTCTCTGGACATTCTCTATCTAGTTTATGTTTTTCCTAAAATGTGGTATGTAAAACTTCAACATGACACTTTAGATGTGGTCTTACCTGGGTAGAATACAGCAGTGCTAACATCTTCCTGGTCGTGAATGTTATACCTTCCTCACTCAGCATCTTTGAAGTTGTTAAGAAATATTTTGGCAAAATGGGTCCCTTCCCTATCTTCCTGCATTGCCTCTGCATGCACCATTCAATCTTTTCCTCTCCATCTCAGGCCAGAGTCATCCCTGATACTGAAGACAGCTGCTTACAGATATGGTACCCTGAGTCTTCCTATTCCTGAGGCCAACAATGAACATGTGTCCACCACAAGACTTCAAGGATGGGAGTGAGAGGCAGAAGGTTTGGACAAACTTGAACAATTTCAACAGGAGTAGGAAACAATCTCAAGATAGTTGAAATCTCGGGCTAATGAATTTATTTTCTACCACCTGGCTGAGGGTTAAAACTTGAAGAAACCAAGGAAACCACCTTTGAAAGGCTACATGTGGGTAAATTAATAGATCTCAAAACATGTTAACTGTTTAAAAAAATAATGAAATTTGGCAGGTGATAGAAGCACGTAATGCTTTAATTGCTTTTGGTATTAATTAAAAAAGGGTGGAACAGGCTCTAAGGATGGGTTTTTGCCTTTCTGTAGGAGTGTTTAAACATATATCTGTATATATAGTCTGTAATCATCACAAAAATTGGAGAATAAGATCTTTTAGTTCATTTCCCTGCCAACGCAGGATTGCTCGGCAATAAAACTTCCAGCATTTTCCTGCCAGGTGGTATTTTCCTGATGCTCAGTCTCTATTTTTTCTGTTTTAATTTCAGCTAACTAATCTCAGTGACCCAATTATCTTTAGATATGTCACCAAAATTATTTTTCAGTCTTATTATTTGTAGTTCCATTACTTCTGCCCAGGGAGTGTGCTGTTAAGTGTTGAACAACCAGCTCTCTGAAAACAGTAAGCATTACACACTTTTAACCTTAAGCTAAACTAACAGTTTTGTCATCACTATATTAAGTCTAGACAATAAAAAAAACCCACAATAAAATACCTGGTTTGTAGCTTGTAATTTCTTTTTCTTTTTTAATATCTAAATTGATTTGTTTATTTACTTTTAGTTCACAAGATTCAGTTCCAGAGACCCTTGAGTTTCAAATTTTCTCCCCTCCCTCTTCCCTGACCCCCCCATGCATGGTGGCATGCAATCAAGTATAGAATCTGCAAATACTTTCACATTGGACATTAGTCTGGTTGTATAGAAGGGTTGTAACCAATGGAGTGGACAATAGGAAAAAGGAAACAAAACCAAACATGGAAAAGAGTGATAGCATGTAGATTGCTTCAATCTCCACTTAAACTCTGTTCTTTATAGATCTTTCTCTGAATGTAGGTATCTCCTTCCATCCTGAGACTTGTAGAGTTATCTTATAACTGCATTGCTGAGAAGAGTCCAGTTTACCAAGGTTGGTTGTCACACATATGATGTGTCTGTGATTATGTAAAAGGTTTTCCTGGTTCTGCTCTTCTCACTTAGCATCAATTTGTATAAACTCTCCAGGTAAATATGAAGTCCATCTCCTTCCCATTTCTTATAGCACAATAGTATTCCATTACATTCATATACCACAACTTGTTTAGCCATTGCCCAATTGATGGGCATCCCCTTAATTTCCAGTTTTTTGCCACCACAAAGAGTAGCCTGTGATTTCTGAAATATAAATGCTAACAGTGAAAATTTAACAATCAGCTCTCCCTAAGCTGATGAGTTAATTCCAGAACACCACTGGCTCTGCCCCACCCCTCTCAGGCCATTCTTAATCAGCCCACATTGACCTTATAACTTTGTAATGTCTCAAGTCAGACTTCTAACCTAGTCATGACTGTTCTCCAGATGCAAAATGTGTTAAGAGAATTAGAAAACTTGATGGTTAGAAGGAACATTAGCACTAATCTAATCCAGCTCTCACCTGAAATGTGAATCCTTTCAACAACCTTTCTAATAATTGATCATTCCTTGAATACCTCCATAGATGGGGCGATCTCATTACTTCCTCCCCATAAGGTTTCCCATTCTGCTTTGCTTCAGTTATAATGTTGTAAGATTGTAAGTTGTAATGATGTAAGAATTTCTTACATTGAGCTGAAATCTCACTCCTTGTACTTTCTACACATTGTTCCTAATTCTGCCCATCGAGGCCAAGCACCATCAATTCACATCAGCCCCTTAAATTCAAAGACAGTTATCATGTCTTCCCTCCAATTCCTCTCTTTTCCTAACTCCCATCGACTTTCAATGAGTCCCTGCATCTGCTGACTCCAAGTTTCCTCCTCATCCCTTATTGTCTAATTCTCTTCTAGAACTGCTTTGGCTTGTGGATGGCTTTTCCTAGCATATAGTGTCCAGAATTGGAGAGAATGTTCCAGGAGTGGTATGGTCAGTGCAGAGCAATGTGGGGCTATCTCTCTTTCTTTGTTTTGCTCATTTTTCTATTAATACACCTTTAACTTACAGTAGATGCAATGGAGCGTGATCCAGGTTGGAGTCAGGGAGGTAAGGTTTTGAATTCTGCTTCTGACACTTGCTGACTGTGTGACTGTGCCCAGGTCACTTAACTTCTCATTGCCCTCAAAAGACTCTCAGTCTATAAATTACATAGCTACTGGACTGCATTGGCAGAGGGTATTGCCTCACTAGGACTTTCCTATGATTCCAGACTTAAGAAGACACCATTAGAATTTTTGACTGTCATTTTTCAGACTGTTAACTCACTCTGAGTTGATAGTTCATTACTCTTTGTGTTTTTTTAAATGTGCTGCTGTTATACTGCCTCTCTTTCATATTATACCTGTGTTTTTGCATTTTAGCCCCAAATGTTAGGCTGCATGTAGTATGTGCTTAAAGCATGCTTCTTGACCTGAAATGAGATAAAGGATAAGGACAGAACCTGTAGTTTCATTACTACGGGGAAGCCCTAGATGAGGAAAGGGTAACTAAGTGGCAAAGTGGATACAGTGCCAGGCCTGGAGTCAGGAAGACCTGAGTTCAAATCCAACCTCAAACATTTATTAGTTATGTGACCCTGGGCAAGTCACTTAACCCTGTTTGCCTCAATCCCCCAATCTGTAAAATGAGCTAGAGAAGGAAATGGCAAACCACTTCAGGATTTCTGCCAAGAAAATCCCAAATGGGGTCACACAGTCAGAGCTGACTGAAATGACTGAACAACAAAGATGAGGAAACTCCTACAAATGCAAATCAGCAGCAGCATCTTAGAGTTTTAGAGAATTGTCTAGAACAAAAGTGTCAAACTTGTGAGTCCTAAGCCAGATTAAAATGGAATCAGGAAATGTTTAACAAACTAAAAAAAAATACAGTACAACATAGATGATGTTAATTTGTGATTTTCCAAGTCAATATGAAGCACAGATCCATTTGTATTTGAGTTTGAGTACTGGCCTAGAACACTGAGTTTAAGTGACTTACCTAGTCAGTAGGTATAAGGCAAGACTTGAACCCTGTTTAATTCAGGCTTCAAGGTTGGCTCTTTACCATACCATGCTACTTCTAATGTAAGGTTAGGTCACATTAATTCTGAATTCCCTAGCTCCATTCAAAACTCAAACCAAATGATCCCTCCATAAAGCCTTCACTGATCACAACAGCTATTAATTGTCTCCCTACTAAATTACTTTGTGTTTATTTTGCATATGTTTTATATTAATTTATCTGCATACATATTGCTCCCTCCTCCCCCCCCCCCAATAGAATGTAAGCTCCTTTTATGAAGGGACTGTTTTATTTCTGTTTTTTGTATTCTCAGAACATAGTACCATTCCTGGCACAGAGTAGGTGCTTAAAAACGTTTGTTGAATTTAATTGAATCTTATTAGGTTTGTTCCATTGTTCCAGCTTATTGTATAAGATGATAATTATCCCTTCTACTTTTGTATCATTTGGGCATTTAATCAGTATGCCATCTATGCATTCATCAAAGTAATTTATAAAAAATATTTAATAGAACCAGACTAAGTATTATGTCTGAGTGTCTCAACGTCACTCAACTTTGATGTGCAGAATCTCAGACAGACAGTTGCTGCATTAGAGCAGCAGAGGAAGATTTTTCAGGAAGGATTTATCATCCTGGATTTGTTTATACTGTAAGACTGATTCCCAGTCAGTGAGGAAATATCAAGTATAGACCCAGTATGGGAGACCCCCATGGGAGGGGGAAAGCAGGCAGACATACCTATGACTCTTCTGGCATCCTTGACAAGGCTTAGCATACTCAAGGGAAAGCTTCTGTGAATCCCAGCAAGGCAGCTATGTCCTTATTGAATCCCAAAGCCTCTCTTGGATCTGAATTGCTCTTTGCAAGAAACCAAATAACAATAACTTCAACAGTAAAAACTGACCTTCATATAGTTCTTCAAGGTAAGCTTTATACATGCCATCACACAATTCTCACTGCAACCCTGCAAGAGAGGTACTATGGACATTATTATCTCCATTTACAATGAGAAAAACCAAGGTTTAGAGATATTAGTTACTTGCCTATGGTCACACAGCTGCTAATGTCACAAGAAGTTTGAGTTTAAATCCCAGGTTACAGACCATTCCACTGCATTGTGTTGACTCTCAAATCTACCCCAAATCTCCACAACAGCCATTTTGTTGCAACTCACTCATTATTTGGTTAGATAGAGTTTAAAACAACCCCGCTGTAGTTAGACAATCTGGGTTCAAACCCCTCCTTTGATTTCTTGTTAGCTGTGTGACTATGAGCTATTATTCATTTGACCCCTCTGGGCTGCAGTTTTCTTGTCTACAGAATGAGGGAGTTAGACTGGATGACTCCTGAGGTCTCTTCTAGCTTTAGATCTGTGATCCTTCACTCCCTCAACCACTCACCAAATCTAGCTCCAGTTGTCCTTTGATAGGGACCCAAAACCAGATCAGCCTTGTTTCCAGGCTGAACTGGCTTGTTGCTGTCCTCTGTGATAGTGCTGATTTAGGTTTTGCCTGTTATCCAAAAAGAATCAACTTTTTTTTGTGCTGGAAAATGCCCTTCCCTCACCTCCCATAAACATGGCAGAGTAACTTTGGTGATAGTAGACACAGCTGTATCCTCAGTGGTGTTTTGGTACTAATGACAGAGTATCTTCTTCCTTTCTATGTGTGGTCAGGTACCCTGAGAAGCCCAGAATAATTTTCTCCATGTTAACATAAGAGAAGCAGTGTAGTATATGGGAAAGAAGTCTAGGATGAGAATGAGGAAACCTGGATTCTAGCCTTTATCTTACTAGCTGCATGTCACTGAGCATGCTGATCAACCTCTCTGGGCCTCAGTTTCCTTAGCTATAAAATGATTTTATGGTATATTATGTTATATGGCTTAAATTTCAGTCTTAGATTTCTGCTAGGGTTAGGTAGACCTGAGTCTGTTCTTTATCTTTGTGGCTAGAGTCTAGCCAAGAAGTGACTACATTATAGGTGAAGGAGTGCTGAATTCTGCATAGGTGAGTTTTCATCCAAAAAGGTACTAGATTGTAGAGCCCTGAAGCCTTGAGGAGATATCCATTGATTAGGAGTTCTTAGTGTTCAGTATTCTGAGCATTTTTTAAAGGAAAGGAGCTATATACATCTCCTGAATAAATGATCCACAATCTAATTCTTCATTCACTTTATTGGCTAAAAATGTGATCTCAATGGTTTTAAGACTGGAGATTTATTTTACCTGCTTTTTGGATTGTATAAAAGGGGGTAAGCCATCTTGGCTGTGTGAGTCACTCAAGAGTTCAATTTCATGCCAACTGATAGTTTCTGTTTCGATATGTATCTACCTAATAAAAATCTCACCCCTCCCCAGTCAGGAATGGGGCACTAGAGAGTGACTATGCTTGAAAGGGAGTGGGACAATCCCTGAGACTTCTAGTTATCATTCCTCCCTTATCATTTTAATGCTGAAAAGTTCATTTATTTATTCAGTAAACATTTATTAAATGCCTACTATGTGCCAGGCGCTGTACTAAATGCTGGAGATAGAAAAGAGACAAAAGACAGTCCCTGTCCCCAAGGAACTTACAGTCTAAAGGAGAGAAGTATAATAAGTATAGCAAAGTATAATAAGTATGATGATAAGGACAGCAAATGTATGTGTTTTAGGCAATCCACTGTGCTTGCTTTCTTTCTTTGTCAGGCAAAATCTAGGCTGTCCCACAACACTTGGATATGCCTGCATTTTACCATTGCATTGCCCACTCATGTATTTCTCATCCTTCTTTGAACAATGAAGAGAAAGAGACCTGGTGAGGTGACAACATGTAAGGAAGATCAATGAAAAAGGGATAGAAAGTCAGGAGATTTGATAACAATTTTCTTGTAACTTATTTTCAGTCCATTTTTTATCTGATCTACCATGATCTGCCTGTGACATCTTTCTTATGCCAAGCAGTCAGAACACATTGTTTTCTTCTAAATCTTCTCTAGGTCCCTGAAATGCCCCGTACCTTCTATTTCAGTTCTTGACAGTGGGCTTCAAGGTGTATTGCATACATTCTGTGTAGCATCATAGGTGCTGTGATTCGTGGGTGAGTCTGGGCATAGAACCTAGGACTCTGGATGACCAGTTCAGGGTATTGAAGTTCTGGCCCATTTTGGATTAATTGTGCAAAGGAGGAGTCTTAGGAATTAGTGAGTTCTTCATAATTATAAATCTTCAATCAAAGGTTGAATGACTACTTGTTGGGATTATTATAGAGAGGATTCTCAGTCATGTATGGATTTGATTCTATGGCCCTTTTGGCCTTTTTTGCTCTGAGTTTCTGTGAATCTCTCGCAAACCTAAGCCCTTTTTCTTCTATAACTCCGCACTCATCCACTGGCTCAAGAGAATCTCCTTAATTTTTCACTTAGAATCAGAGAATGTTAGATTTGTAAGGGACCTTAGAATTCATCCCACCCAAGCTCTCACTTGATGTAGGAATCTCTTTGGTACCATCATTGTCAAGTAGTGGTATAGACACTACTGTGAGCATATCTAGTTATAGAAATGTATTGCTTCACAAAGCGATCCACCCCATTTGGGGATAGCTCAAAGCTTTAGCAAGATCTTCCTAATCCAAGGTTGCAATTCAGACTTGGGATTTCTTTGGTGTGGGGAATTATATTGGCATAGAAACTACCTTTATTGATAAAGACCAACAACTATTCTGAAACCTGAGGTGTTAAGTGACTTTCCTATATTCATATAGCTGCTATGGATCAGGACAGGACTTGGACCCTTGTCTTTCTGGCTCTAAGAGCAGCCCTCTATGCACTGACAACATATTGACTCCCAGTTCTTCTTTTTACTGAACTAAAATCTGGTTGCTTATCATCATCAGGATCTCTCTGCCACAGACCTGAGAGTGATTCTGACATTCATTACCTGCTATTATCATGTCCTATGTTGTACTGCTCAATTGCGTTTTTATGTATGCAAGTTTGATCTTCCAATTGGATTATGAAGACAGGGTTCTCTCTTCTATTCCTTGCATTTCCCTCATTGTGCCTAACAGGAGAGGGAACGCAGAGTGCTTTGTGACTCTTTAAAGTGTGATAAAAATATCACTTATCTGTAGTAGGTACTTCACAAAAACCTGTTGAATTGAATTTAAATAATAAGGAAAACAGACAAAAGTACATTTGGAAAAAAAGATACAATAAATGCATCTAAGGAAAAAATACGATTGAAAACTGTAGCTGCAGAGAGAACTCCAGCTTTGTGTACACGTAAATACGAGGGGATGCTGCTAGGAGATTACTGTGGCAGATATTCTGAAGGAGCTGAGTTAGAAAAAATCAAGGGAAAGGGTGATGAAGGTCAGGGATTAGTGGGGAGGAGGGAGAAAGCCATTTTAAGGGAGGGGAGTAACACAAGGGGAGGAGTATTTGAGGAAATCATGTTCATAGTTTGGAGTGCTGGAGTCCAAAAGTAGATCAGCTTTAGTCGGAGTGGAGGGACCAAATCAGAATGCTTCAAACCAGGATTGTGTCTTATCTAAATTTCATATTTTCCCCAGAGGTCTAGCATAGTGCTCTGTTCAAAGTCAGCACTTCATAAATATTTCTTGAATGTTTGAATGAGGAGGCAATGGGAATAAATATAGATACCTTTAGAAGGAAGAACCATTGTAGCTAAATAATAATGAAATCATGATGGAAAATCTTCCATTTTGTACCTGACTTCCTTCAAGTCTCAGCTAAAGGCCTGCCTTCTATTAGAAGCTTCTCCTGATCACCTTTAATGCTACTGTCTTCCCTCTGTTGATTATCTTTAATTTATTTAGTATATATCTTTATTTGTCCTGTACATGATCATATTTGGATATAGATGGTTGCATACCATTTCTCCCATAAGACTTTGAGCTCCTTGAGAACAAGGACTGTTTTTTACCTTCTTTGTAAGCCAGTGCTCAACACACTGCCTGGCACATAGTAGATGTTTATAAATGCTTGTTGACTGACTATTTGATAGTGTGGGGACCCAAACTCTTATTTAGGAATTTTTAGGAATATGATGACATCCAGAAAAAGGGGAGGATAATTGCTATTTTTCTTTATCACAGGTAGGATAAAAATATATAAAAAATTAACTTGGCATTTAAGGTCCTCTGGGATCTGGCTCCTTTTGCTGTTGTTCAGTCATGTTTGACTCTTCATGATCTTGCTAAAGATATGGGGTGGTTTGCCATTTCCTTCTCCATCTCATTTTTCAAGTGAAAAAACTGAGGTAAATAGGGTAAAGTGACTTGCCCAGGGTCGCACAGCTAGTAAGTGCCTAAGACCAGATTTGAATTCAGGGAGACGAGTCTTCTTGGTTCCAGGCCATGTGTTCTATCCATTTTACCACCTAGATGCCCTTCTGGCTCCTACCTAGCTGAAAAAATGATTTTTCCAGTTTTATTTCATATTAGTCTCTTTCTTGCACTCTCCATTTTAGTCAAACCAACCTGCTGGCTTTTCCCTCTACTGAAGGAAATCTCCATGTTCTTGGCCTTGAAACAGGCTATCCACTCATGTTTAGATAAAATGCTTCTTTACTTTGACCTTGTTGAATGCGCACCTTCCTTCCAAACACAGCTCAGTTGCCACCTATCATTCCAGAACTGCCCATCCTCTCTGTTTTTAATACTTTTCTCTCCATCTCAAAATAACTCTTCTGTGTATGCCCTTGGGATTTATTTAGCATACACATTGTATCCTCTCAATAGAACATAAGCTTCTTGATGGCAGGGACTCTTTCATTTATGTCTTGGTATCTATCCCTAGCACCAAGCATAGTCCCTGGTAGATAGTAGGTAGTTTAGTAAATTCTTTGTTGAACCAAACCGAGATAAATTGTGGTTGGCTCATAGATCATAGATTTCATATTAGAAGGAATTTTAGAGGATATCCAATCTATCTCCCTTCCCTGTCCCCCTCCCCCTTTAAAAATAGTGAGGAACCAAAGGTTAGAGAGATTAAACAATTTACCCAGGATGACAAAGCTAAAATCTGATTTGAACTAAGGTCTTCCTGAATACAAGTTCAGCTCGCTATCCTCTATACCATGTGTGTTTCGACAACGCAGCAGACAACCCCAAAGTGGAAGGGACTGAAATAGTGTCCCAATCAGCTTTCTTCCACATGTGAATGTGCTTAAGTGGCAACTGCGTGTCTTGCTTCTGAATGATTCTTGTATGTAGAAATAATTCTGACAGCAAAGCAAGGTTTTCAATCCCATTGGGCCTCTGAGGGAGTGATGTCTGTTCATTGACTTGCGAGAGTGATTCTTTTAAAGAAGATGTTTATAAGAAGCATTGGTTCTGTTTCACTGAGGCCTATAATGAGATGTCACTGGACCCAGAATTTCCTTATGCCTGGTTCTTTTCCCCCCACTAGAAAAAAGGAACCTGTTTGGTCTGAAATAGAAGATAATGAAACCACTGAACATGCATTTCTAAATTTACCAGAACCATACAGACATAAACACCTGCTTCTGATTGCTGAGCAGCCACCCACAGAATTTAATAAGCAAGCAACTTGTAAGCTACTTCCCAAGATTAAGGTGGATTTGTATAAAACAAATGGGATTTGAAGGATATTTCCCCGAACTCTGTGGCAAGAAAGTCTCTACCTTCCCTCATTCCTTTCCTGGATCTATCAGCTTTCAATCCTGATCTCTTTATGGACCAATAGAATCCAAAGTGGATTGGGTTTTAGGGGTCGTCCAATCTTTCCTTACAAATACAGAAATCCCCTCTGTGTCTTCCTCAACTGGTAAACATAGAACTTCAAGTTAAATACCTCTGGTGACAGAGAACTCTTTACTTCTCAAAACAACACATTGGCTTTCACTGTTAGGAAACTTTGAGCTGAATTTTTTCTATAACCACCCCTTACTGGTTTTAGTTCTGTCATCTAGTGCCAAGATAAACAAAGCCTAACTTCTTTTCCACACAACTATCTTTTTAAATACATGAGGAACATAATCATGTCCTTCCTAAGTGTGTTCTCCTACAGGATGAACATTTCCATAGCATTCAGATTTGCCACATATGGCATAGTGTGCCCTCAAAAGTTTCATCATCTTCTGGACATCCTCCAGTTTGTTAATGTCCCATAGGAAATGCAATGTCAGGAACTGGACATCACTGATGTGATCTGATAACAAAATGAGCTGGTTTTCTTTTTTTTCTTCTACTTTTTTTTGGAGGAGGAAGGGCAGGGCAGTTGGGGTTAAGTGACTTGCCCAAAGTCACATGGCTAGTAAGTGTCTCAAGTGTCTGAGGGTGGATTTGAACTCAGGTCCCCCTGACTCCAGGGCTGGTGCTCTATTCACTGCTCCACCTAGCTGCCCCATATGAGTTGTTTTTAAGGTTGTGTTTGAGGCAAGGAGAAGAGGAAATAAGGTGTATTAAACATTTTTACTTTAAGGAAAGTGCTCAGGCCAGCCCTGCCTTAATTTCTTTTTGGGTTTTAATCCTGATTCTCCATTTTTCTCCACCAAAACCTACCCCCTTTCAGCTTACTTTTATGTGCTATCTTTCCCCATTAGTGCGGAGACTCCTTGAGGGTAGGGACTGTCTTTCTTTCTACTTGTATCTGCATTTCCAGTGCTCAGCAAAGTACCAGGCCTCATTTATCAAATATATAGAGAAATGAGTAAAATTTATAAGAATGTAAGCCATTCCCCAATTGTAAATGCTCAAAGGATATGAGCAGGTAGTTTTCGGAAGAAGCTATCTATAGTCATATGAAAAAATGTTTTTAATAGCAACTATTGATTAGAGAAATACCAATTAAAAAAACTCTGAGATACCATATCACACCTATCATATTGGATAATATGACAGAAAAGGGAAGTGACAAATATTGGAGAAGATATGAAAAAATTAGGGCACTAAAGCACTGTTGGTAGAGTTGTGAACTGATCCAACTATTCTAGAGAGCAATTTGAAATTCTGCACAAAGGGTTATAAAACCATGCATACCTTTTGACCACGACTAGATCTGTATCTCAAACCAATTTTTTAAAAAGAAAAAGTATCTATATGTACAAAAATATTTATAGCACCTCTTTTTGTGATGGCAAAGAATTGGAAATTGAGAAGATGCCTATTAATTTGGGAATGACTGAACAAGTTGTGATATATGATTGTAATGGAATAGTATTGTACTATAAGAAATGATGAGCAGGATGCTTTCAGAAAAGCTTGGAAAGACTTACATGAACTGATGCAAAGTGAAGTGAGCAGAACCAGGAGTACATTGAACATAGTAACAGCAATATTGTAGAAAGATCAACTCTGAATGATTTAGCAGTTCTCCACAATGCAGTGATACAAAACAGTTCTGAAGGACTCGTGATGAAAAAATGCTCTCCACCTCCAGAGAAAGAACTGATGGAGTCTGAATACAGACTGAAACATCTTTTTAAAAAATTTTTTTCTTTATATTTATTATTTTGCTATGTTTTTGGTCTGTGTTTTCTTTTACAGCATGACTAATATGGAAATATGTTTTGCACTACTATACAACCTTTATAACCTATATCAAATTCTCAGTGAGAGGGAGGGAGAGAATATGGAAGCCTAAATTTAAAAAATCCAAATGTTAGAAATTGTTTTTACATGTAATTGGAAAAAATAAAATATTAAAGGCAAAATAATCTTTTTCCCCTCCAAATCTTGCCTTAAGTCATACTTTATTTGAAGTCTTTCCAGAACTCCTCAGCAACTCCTCCTCTAGCTCCATTTACCTTTTATTTTTTCTAAAGTGATTTTTTTGTATATACTTATTTATCCAAATGCTGTCTTCTCCAGTAGACAATTGAGCTCCTTAGTGGTATCTCACTTCTTTCAATGGTAGCTCCATTTCCCAGTCTAGTTCCTGAAACATCATGGGTGCTTGATATGATTATTAGATGATTGATTAGGTAAGTGGGACATCTAACATGTTAACAGAATCAAGATCCACAAACATTTTTAATTGGTTAAATTCAATATGATTAAATTAAATAGGGATGATGTTATAAAAAACATTACCCTTGGGCTCAAATAAATGGACTGTATAAGTTCAGCATGTGGGAAATGTGTCTAGTTAATATTTCATGGGGAAAAGATCCAGGGGTCTGCAAGCTCAATATGAGAGAACAGCATGGTATGGTAAGCAAAATAGCAAATATGATCTTGGATTATATTAATAGAAGTATAGCATCTAGAGCAAGGGAGGCCAGAGCTCCTATGTACTTTTCCCTTGTCATATCATATCTGAAGTCAGGCAGTCAAGTCAACAAGCATTTATTAAGTGCTTACTATGTACCAGGCACAATGCTAAGTGCTGTATCTAGAAATGTAAACAAAAAGCAGAAATATCATCAAAAAGTTCCTGCCCTCAAAGATGAAGTCTTCTAGTTATGAAAGATAATACACAAAAGGAAGCTGAAAAGGAAAAGGGCAGGTGGTTCCCAAACAGGAGTATGATAGAAGGATTCCAAAGAGTTAAGAGTAGAACTTACAGAATAATGAAGGCATGAACATGGTTGACCAGGACAATTTCCTTAAAATGGAGGTCCCAGGAGGAACTGATCCATCAGAGGAAGGGACCACAGGGGGCAGAGTGGTCTTCCAAGGTGAGAAGGCTGCTGGGTCATGGCAAAGAAAAGAAATCCAGAAAGTCAGGAGTGAGCCCAGAGGGGAATGAAAGAATTAAGAAGAACATTAGATTTAGAGTGGGCATACAGTTGCTTCAACTTTATGGAACTTGAGAGCTTAGGGGGACCTTAAAGATTATCCCATCCAATTTGCTCAACCCTTTCATTTTACTTGTGAGAAAAATGGCACTCATAAAGATTAACTGACTTACCCAAGGTCATGCACACTTGTCATTATAGCCAGAACCTGAACTCCAGTTTCATTGTTCCAAGCCCAGTGGGGCTTCCCATTGCGATATATCACAGACCAAGACTTTTAATTCAGCTTTGGATTTGAGAAAATAAAAAGTAGCCCCAAGAGAGAAATTGAGTTTTCTAATTCCTCACTGCTGTCTAAAGTCTTAAGGAGAGCCTGGATTCTAAGTTCTTACTGAATTCTGTACCTCACACAGTGTCTGTAATGTCTTCCACCAAACAGTGTGAGACTTTGCTGAGGAAGAAAGTCAGAAGGGAATTGTCTCAAGGAGTGGAAAGGAAAAAACTGATTTGGGGGAGTATTTATTTAGTATTAAAATTTCCCCCAGTTACATGTAAAAACAGTTTTTAACATTTGTTTTTAAAACGTTGAGTTCCAAATTTTCTTCCTTCCTTCCTCCCCACCCTCCTATCCCCATTGAGAAGGCAAGCAATTCCATATAGGTTATATATGTGTAATCACACAAAACATATCCATGCTAGTCACGTTGTGAAAGAAAACAGAGACAAAAAAAGTCAAGAAAAATAAAACAGAAAAAGCTCCAAAAGTTGCTTCAATTTCTATTCAGACACCATCAGAAAAAAATGATTTTCAAGCAGAATGAATAACTGAATGTAAAGCATTAATTAAATACTTACTGTGTACAAGGTAGCATGCTCAGAATAGGAAATACAAATTGAAAAATGAGACAGTCCTTGCTCTCAAGGAAATCACATTCTAATGGAGGAGATAACATATTTAGATGTTTTCAGCAGTAAATCAGATGGAAATGCAGTTAGGAAGTCAGACAACAAGCATTTATTAAGAGCTTATTGTATGCCAAGCACTCTGCTAAGTGCTAGTGATATAAATATAAGCAAATGAAAAAGTCCTTTTCTTAAGAAGTTTACACTATGATGGGGGTGAAACAGCACATAAACAGCACCTGAAAAAATGTGTAGGGGAGAGCACGGTAATGAAACTGGAGATTCAGAAACAGAGCCAGGAGGGGAATGGAGAATGGCTGGTCTGAGTCCTTCCTCAAAACAGAGGACCTGGAAGGAATTCATCAATGGGACAATGGGGCCAGAATGGAGGAATGTTTTGGGTGAGTAGGCCCCAAGTTGTGAGGGATGTTTTAGGACAAGAAGACAGCTGAAATATGTTGGCACTCTCTAGAGAGTAGTAGCAGAGCAGTAGCAGAAAAGGTAAAAGGCCTCATGGACCTTGGATTACAGTGGCAAAGTCAGAAGGCTTATGATGGGCTGACTTGACTTTCCCCGTAGGTGGTAGTGTTGAAAGGAAAATTCTTCATTTAGGCTTCTCACCCTGATTAATGAGGTAAAATTCAGGAGAAAGAGAATTAAAATGAGTTTATTATTATAAGTATTATAAGATAGCAACATGTTGACAGGCTGATCACTGAAGATCAGCAATGGCTTCAAGGTGGGGTGAAGCTTTCATAAGTAACTTTAAGACAATTCAGATAAGTTCACCTCAGCAGAAGAGGTTGGGCCCTTGCAGTTAAGTTCCTCCCCAAGGTTGTAAGAATGTGATAGTGTGCAGGTAGGGATATTTGACAAAGAACAGGTAACACAAAAAGCTGCGGCCTTGGTGTCTCTACCCCAACAGAGCCTCCCCCAACATTGGTTGATAAGGAGGGTTGGGAAAAATGGGTCACTGAGTCAACAAAACGTCAATAGTAGTTGGTTATCATTTGGCATGGATGATTGTCTTCTTCTCCACAGGAGTAGCAATAGGAAAGTAACAGCTCTAACATCCCAGGAGAACTAATAATTGATAGGTGTGACCTATCTTAAATTCTTAAACATATTATGCAGGGAAAGAAAAAGGCTCTCAGGGCTTCACATGCCTATGAACAAATAAAGGCAGCATGGGTAATGAATAAGATAAATTAGAGGTGTTATCTAAGGAGAGAAGTTTGGCCTCATAGGTATTATTGACCCTTCATGACTGGACTGAAAAAGCATTTATTAATCTCTTACTGTGTGCTAAGAACTGTAAATACAAAATGGAAAATTAAGATAGTTCGTGCTCTCAAAGCACTCATGTTCTAATGAGAGAGACGACACATTGAGAAATTCTTAGAACTTGTGACTGGATTATAGCCCAGAAAGGAATACTTATTCAGAAGGAACAGCATCGACAAAAGGGATAGTACAATAGAATTGCATGTAAAGAACATATGCTCAGAGAAAGAAAGCCAGTAAACCAGAAGAAGACAATATGGTGGAAAGCATTTGGGCTAGATCAGTAGAGGGATAAAAGAAATAACATCTTCATAAGCACACCCTAAGTACCTACTATGTGTCATCTTGTTGTTTGGACTTCTCTCTCAAAGAGGTGCATGACATCAGGAAGATGGTGCCATGGATTGCAAGTGAATTGGGTTTAAGTGAAGCAGGGCTGTGCAGAGTCACCAGCCTCACTCTGTCCTCCGGAGCCATTGGAGTCCAATGGCAAGAGACAGATCAGAATGACTGAAGATGGTCCAGGAGGCGGTGGGAGACCTGGACCTTTTTAAGTTTAGAGTCATTTTTTAAACAGGTATTTGAGGTAATTGGGGATGAGCTTCAGCAAATTCTGGTTTTTATTCCATCAACTTGGCTCCATCCCCCATCTTAAGCTCTTTAATTTAATCACTATGCTAAGTGCTGGGGACTCAGATGCAAAAAAAAAGAGAGGGTGCCAGCCCTCAAGGAGCTTATCCTTTAAAGTAGCAAGACAAAACATGAAAAGGAAGTGGAAAGAGCTAGGATGGGGAGGAGGTTCATTCCTATTAGAATTATTAGACTAGCCTTAGTCTTTGCCCCCAGTGACTTCTGGAAGGACAGCATTGGTCCTAGTTAGTTCCAAAAGGCCTTCTAGAAATCCTTACCCATGCAGGCTCCCTGCCCCAGTTCCCTTTGTTCATGATTTCTCTCTTCTATCACTGTTGCCACACAGATCTTTAGCGTGTTGCTGTCCTAGCTGAAACAAGCTTCCATCTTTTGGTTTTCCATGACACATGGAGAAGGGAGAGTTGTACTCTACTGCAAGCCTGTGGGCCATTTTGTGCAGCACTGCTAGCGAATGGTAACCATCAACCTGTAGCTCGAGTACAAAGTGGGCATGTTAAGGATTAGGGATTAGCCTTCTCCATTAGTTTATTGAGTTGTAACATCCTTAGGGTTCTTGGTTTCTTAGACCATGAACATAGCTAACATTCCTTTATCTCATGCATAATTCTTGTTTTGGAAAGGCTTGAGAAGTTGGGAAAATCAGAGAAAGTATGTAGAAAGTGTCTTCTGAAGCTTAAATGAAATAACAGATGTAAAGAACTTTGCAAACTTTAAAGTGCCATATAAATGTCAGTTATTATTAGTATTGTTGCTATTTTTATTGCTGTTTTTATTATTAATCTACAACTATTAGGTGTTGAATGTGGCGATAGCTTTGTTCCCTGAGCCTTCTTTTCTGTTTCTGTTGAACTCAAGCAATATTTATAGAATAACACTAGGGTGTGCTGGTAAGTATTTAACAATCAGGATCTACAGAAAAAATGTATGCATACATATCTTTGAGTTTAATCTTTATTATTAATGCTTTCTTAAGTCAAGGAGCCAACTAAATAATCAAGTCCTGATTTCTAGTGACTTCAGATTTCTGATGTATAAACCCTTATGCTGAACATTTAAAAGTCTTAGCAAGCTGGTTAGAGCTGACCCCAGCAAATCCCTGGTCCAGTCCTTAATTTTATTGGTTATTGGTCCAGAAATCACCTACCTTCCTTCTAAATTCATTATGGGGGTGTCTTGGTCGCTATGGCACCCAGAAGGAGCAGAGTTCCAAATAGCTGGTTTGCCAAAATGCTAACAAACATAGCATTAGTACCCAAAAGTTGTTGAGCTAGAATTCAGTTGACTTACCGGTTTTGATTGCTCAGGGATCTGAATTTTCAATAGCAAATCAAAAAACTGTATGTGCAGATTTCATAGTCTTGGGACTTAAAGTCAGGATGAGAATGCTTAAGGAAGCAACAGGGCTTTTGAAACAGCCTAGGGCTTCAAGTTTGCTGGTTGTGATTTGGGAACTGAGGGCATAATATAAATAAATGAATAATGCACTTCCAGGTTTGTGGATATTATAGTGGGAGGCTGCAAGCCAAAAGGAGAATATGAGGAAGTGACAGGGCTAGTAAGACAGCTTAGGGATTTAACAATGTTAAACCCTGGGGCTCTACCCCAGTACTTTAATTGGAATTAAATTTGAATATTGATAAAACAAGGACAAATCTCTGAATAAACATAGCACTCTATACACACATTAGCCATCCACCTGGCTCATTTTCTCTAATGACTCTGAGAGCTCCAGAAACTTCTTGGACAGAGCTTTGGAGATGTGATTTTATTTTTTATTTATTTTAATACAATATATTTATTTTGTTTTAACTTCAGGGTTAAGTGACTTGCCCAGGGTCACATAGTAAATACCTGAGATTGGATTTGAACTCTTCCTGACTCCAGGACCAGTGCCCTAGCCACTGTGCCATCTAGGTGCCTTGAGAACTATAGAAAGGGACAATACATGAGATGACATCTAATCATGTGTTATTTTGTGACAAATGCCTGGCACAGAGACCAAAGGCTGAATTTAGAGGAGGGAGAAATCACTAGAAGCTAGAGTGATTTGGGAAGGATTCATTGAATTCGAACCTTGAATGATGGGTAGGATTTGGAACAAAATATTGGGCAGAGAGCATTCCAGGTAGAGAAACAGCATGAAAAAAAGTGAGGAATGCACAAAGGACAGCAAGTTGACCAAATTGACTGGAATACAGGGTATATTAAGACTAGTGGGTAATAATGTTAAAAAGGAAGATTGAGACCAGATTATGGAGAACCGTAATGCCAGGAAGAAGAGTTTGTGTTTCTTGTTTACACCGGTCTTCTGTCAGGAAACTGCTAATGGCCATATTAACCTCATCTCATAAGAAAATATAGGAAGACTGGTATGTATACATATATATCCATACAGTTACATGCCTTGATCAGGGATGCCCATGGTGACTAAAAGGTGGTTTGTGCAAGTAGTTTACGTTGCAAGTTAACATAAGAACTACCAATAAAAAATACCAAAGACTTAACACAGAGGAATTCTTTTCCACCAAGTATGGAGGGCCAGAAATTTTTTCTTATGCAATGATCTGCATAGTGTGCTATTTTTTTTCATGGCCAAGTATACTCACTTTGTGGATACGGATATCCACCAAGTGAAGAGTATGAAAGCATTAGGAGTGTGCCACTCCACCCTCCAGGGGATTTGTAAAAAGATCTCTTTGCAAAAAGTTTTTTTGAAACAATAAAAGAAGGACTTCAAGGTAAAAACAGAAAATGACAAAAATTCTGAAGAGACAGAAAGAATCCCGCCATCATTGAAAGGAGAAAATAAAAATCTTCCTTCTTGAAAGACAATTCAATATAGTGGATAGAGTATTGTGTGTGAAGTCAGAAAATCTTGGGTCCAAGTCCTCCTTCTGACACTAGCAGGGTGACTTTGGAAAAGTCACTTAATGTAACTGACTTTCAGTTGCCCATCTGTAAAATGAGGGGTTTTAACTAGAGGGTCTATAAAGCCTCTTCCAGCTCTAAGTCTGTGATTCCATGGCAGATTGGAAGACAGAAGAATGTGACACAGAGGAGAAGGGAGAAGGAATCCTACTTGAACACTTGGAGATAAGAAATAATCATGAGATTCTCCTCTTAGTGTGGCAAAGCTGAACGCTCTAAGGAAGCAACTACTTGTATCCCAAGCAATGCATATATGGACACATAGGTTCTATTATAAGAAATCTTATTCAATAAGCATAAGAGGATGAATGGATATAGTAGCCCTACTGAGGCTATTAATTGACCTGGTATTTACAAAGGGGGAGCTCTGACATGTTCCTCGTCCACATATCCAAAATTTGATGAAGACCCTCCCTCAGCCTATCAGGTTGGATCCCTGCTCCTATAGGAGGATGCTAGAAACCATTTCTAGAAAATACAAAGTCCTGGGTAAGAAACTGAAGATTTTAGGGATATAAGCAGCATTTTCATTACTTCAGATGATTGAAAATAAGGACTTCAGAAGAGAAAGGCAGATTTTCAGGTTAAATATGTGATTAAGACGATGTTTAAGAGCAGAACTTGGATTCCTGCCACAAATGGCTTGGATATCTCCATTGTATCAATCAAAGATGTAAATGAGGTAAGACCAAGTTCTTAATCCATTTTGGGGAAATGAAGTACTTTTATCATTGTGTGAAAACAGATGATGCAACACTTAAAATATTTTCTAATCAGTTGCAGAGAACCAGTTGTGTATAACACAGCAAATGATTTTGGAAACTTTCGGTTCAGTAACAAAGTAATCAAGCTTTGGGAAATTCCAGAGGTAGTGTTAATCACCTTTTTCTTGCCATTGAACATGCCATCGGAGAGATCAGACCAGTAGGAGACAGTGTATTTAATTAGAAGAAGAGAGACAAATGAGAGCACAGATTGGACATACCAGGATGAGGCAGCTCAGGATTCTATTAAGGGTGCTGGTGCTCAGAGACTAGCGGAGAGCTACACCTAAGAATTTAAAGATAACTCCACCAAAGGAGAAAAGAACTTCCCAAAGACCAGAGTTCTGAGATAACCATTTGACCACATGGAGGCAGCTTCAGATACTTACTAGCTGTGTGATCCTGGGAAAATCACTTAACCCTGTTTGCCTCAGTTTCCTCATCTATAAAATGAACTGAAGAAAGAAATGGCAGACCCAATATCTTTGCCAAACCCCCTCCCCAAAAGGGTAATGAAGAGTTAGGCATAACTGGAAAACAACCAACTAAACGAAAAATACCAATATGAAACTATGAGAATTTAATCAAAAAAGTTTTAAGTGGAAAATAGAGGGGGGAAGAAATCTACCTATGTGTACCTACCAAGCAAATGTATGCTCTAGAGAGGAGATGCATCCTAGAAGAATAGCTCAGCAATTCACAGGAGGGAAAACCCAAGAGAGGAGCCTGCAATAAAATCCATGGTCTCAGATAGAAACTTGGTGGAATGGGAGTCAGAAATGGAATAAGGCTTTAGTGTATTCAAAAAGTAAATAATATATATAAGGAAGGGAGAATAACATTATATAGTTATAAGATGAACTCGTGAAGAAATTGAGGAATAGAAATGGAAGGTTTGGTGGGTTTTGGTAAAAACTGACTGAGACAGAAACAGATGTGATATTGTAATCAGAGCATACTACAGAACACCTGGACAGAAAGAGGAAACAGATGAAGAATTATGGAAATAGGCCATAATTCCAGCCCAGAGAAATAATGTAGAAGTGATAAAGGATTTCAATTATTTGGACCTATTCTGTTGCCCCTTTTCTACTGAAAGCAGTGCAATGAATACATTATTGTTTTTCTGTAATGATATTTTCATCCTTAAAATAGGGGAAGGGATCTAAGTTGAGGCCTTGCTATATTGGACCAGATCTTTATCAACTGGGAAGAGTTGGTTGGTGTGGTGAAAATGGAGGGAACTTCAAGGGGAACTGACTATTCCATCTTATAATTTATGACAGAAGAGAGAAACATTGAGCAGTCTAGACTATTGCACGATAGATTTCAAGGGGTTTCAAGGAAGGATAGGTATATTCTAATGGCCTAGAATGATATAGGGGAGGTAATCTCAAGAGGAACAAGAATCTCTAAAGAAGAAAATTTTTGACAACACAAAGAAAAAATAATTTCAATGAAAATAAAAATGGGGAATTGCCAAAAAAAGAGACCAACTTGGATGCACAGAGAACTTCAATGGCCAAATTACATTTTAAGAAGATGTGCAGAAGATGTAAGTGAAAGCAAAGGCAAGTAATGGAATATGAATTCAAAAGCACAGCACAATTTTGTAAGAATGCTGTCAGGAGCTCTCGATAGGACAATGAGCTGAGGCTTTCAAGGAATTCTAAGGGCAACAAAAGGGTTTGCTTAGTTATTTTGTGCATAAGAAGAGTTTCATGGAAAGGATGACTGTATAGGGATATTGGGGCGTGTAGAATGATGATAATAGATGATGGAGAAAAGGCAGAACTGCTCAACTTATTTTGATTTGTTTTTTATTTTTCTGCCAAGAAGAATGATCTTTGGGTTGGAAAGGGCGGAAAGAAATAGAACCTCCAATAGAAGGATGGAACCTATGCTAAGTAAGGAGACAATAACAGAGTACCTAGTTGACCTAGATGAGTTCAGGTCAATAGGTCCAGACAAATTACATTTGGGATGGATGACCTGGGTGGTTAAGTGTTTTGCCAAAACACCGTGGAGCACACTGGGGGTAACTGGGAAACGTCAAGCTCTGTGTGATTCTTCAAGAGATGGGAATGTTTATCATCCAGTCTCATTCCATTTTGTGGGTGGCAGCTCTCATATCACGAGCTTAGTGACAATTTGGGTGTTTCTGGGCTTATTAATTTATAATATTATATCTGGTGTCCTCACCACTGAGAAAAACTTTGCCTTTTTCCCTTTCTTTCTGTTTTCCAAGGGAAGTGTGGTATCATGGAGTCCATCACATGGCATACTTGTATGTAGTTCTTTCCTTATAATCACAAAAGCCAAAGCAATAAGAACCACCTTTCTTAAAATGACTCTTTCTTGGGTTGAATGTGCACAGATTTCCTAATCCCAGACCCCTTTCTGTCTACAAGCCAGCCCAATAGCTTGAAAATACCCAGTTCATGTGCTTAGAGTCAAATTCCTGAACGATTGTTCAGAGTCCTCCATGCATCTAGATCAATTGGTGATTCTTGACCTGGGTATTACTCTCTTCCCACCACTGGATGCTCTGTTCTGACCACTCCTCCAACTTCTACAATGATTCATACATTCACATTACAACATACTAGCTAGGTGATGTAGTGGAAACACTGGGTCTGGAGACAGAAAGACCTATGTTCAAATTCAGCCTCAGATTTATAGTAGCTGTATGACCCTGGGTAAGTCACTTAACCACTGTTTTCCTCAGCTTCCTCATCTGTAAAATGGAAGTAATAATAGCATCTATCTTCCCAGGGTTGTTGTGAGGATCAAATGAGATAATAATTGTAAAGTGCTTAGCACGTAGTAAATGCTAAATAAATGCAAAGTATTATTGTTTCCAAATAACCCTTTTAGCCTTATCATACATCATTCCTATTCATACATTTTTTGGTAGAGCCAAGCCAGTCTTCTAACTATTCCTTACATAAGGCACTTTGCACCCGTTTTGTAGCTATTCTGTAATATTTGTTTTGTGCAAACTTCTATATGTGGTTTAGCAGAGAGTTAGACTCAAAATTAGGGAGACCTGGGTTCAAGCCCCACTTCTGATACCTATTGGATGTGTGACCCCGTGCAAACTATTTAATCTCTCAGTTCTCTAGGAAACTTTTTAAGGCTGTATAAGTTGCAAAGAGTGCCAACTTGCATTGGTAGAGGGCATTTCCTCATCTAGGAGTTCCCTGTATGAAAGAAGTCATAGGTCCAGTTCCTATTGATTGATTTGTAAGTATAACGTAATGTAGATTGTAAGTTTCTTGAGGGTAGTTATTATTTCATTTTTGTATTTGTGCCTGGCACATGTTAAGTGCTTAATAAATGTTTGTTGATTGTTTTATTGATTAATAATTGGCTTCATGAAACTGTTCTTGCCCTTGAAGTATAACCTT
The DNA here is from genome assembly GCA_028646575.1 of Pseudocheirus occidentalis. NCBI lineage: Eukaryota > Metazoa > Chordata > Mammalia > Diprotodontia > Pseudocheiridae > Pseudocheirus > Pseudocheirus occidentalis. The sequence goes on from CM053593.1 coordinate 61,947,103, forward strand.
GCTATTGTATTGGGGGTCAGGTACATGACCAGACTGATGAAATGGAGTGAAGACCAGTTACAAAATGGAGTTGTTTTTCGGTGTGGGAGTTGAGAGAACCAATTAGATTCTCTTTCATGAACACTAACTCTACCTTGTGCTATCACATTTATTATTATCCTCCATTTTGTTGTTTTTCTGCAGATCATCCATGGAAAACTAGATGGTCTAAGTAAGGCAACCTAAAGGGCACATGTTTGACTGAACACAGAATTGACTGAACAAATTCTTTTTTTTTGTAAATCTTTTTTTGTTCTGTAATTGATTCAGTCAAAAGAAAAAAAATGCACTTAAGCATTTAGAAGGCCACATGTGGCCTTCAAACTGCAGGTTCCCTACCCTTGGTCCAAGCCATCTTTTGTTTCAGAAAGGCAAGTGGATACACTCAATCAGCACCTCTCAATTCTAAGAAAAGAAAGACCCTCCAAATCTACTTTTTTTTTTTTTTGCTTTTTGGAGGGCAGTTGGGGTTAAGTGACTTGCCCAAGGTCACACGGCTAGTTTTTGTGTTAAGTGTCTGAGGCCGAATTTGAACTCAGGTACTCCTGACTCCAGGGCTGGTGCTCTACTCACTGCGCCACCTAGCCGCCCCCCAAATCTACTTTTCACCCTTCCAACTTGACTGAAACTCATCCTTACCCCCTTCCAATGTAGAAAATCCCTAATCTATTTTCTAATTAGAAATCAGATCGCCAAATTTTGTATATTTGCTTATATCCTATTGTTTTCTTTTAATTGATTGGTCTTATTTGACTAATTGTTTTTAATACATAAAAATCTGTCTACATTCCGGGTCTTTGGATTGACCGATGAGTCTATTAACTTGCTTATTATACCTGTTTTGTTAAAAAATCATATAGCCCAAATTTTTCCTCAGTTATTTTTAATTATATACCACAAGACCACCTGAAATGATTCAGACTATGGAGAGAGGATGAGAGCCTGCTTTTGGGATAGTCATGTATGTAAGGAATGTATTTTGGAGATATCTGAGCATATGTAGACATTCTATAACTGGTTCTGGTTGGCTAACCATGGAGTTAGGAAAAATCTTTTGTCTATTAGCTGCATAGGCAAAACTGTTCTCTTCTTCAAAAGACCGAAATCATCTTTGGCTGCCTTGTTGTAGCATTCACATCTTGGGTATCAAGGTGATCCTCACTTACAGCATATGGTGAGAAACTATTGGAAGAATGGGCTAGATGGCCATATGGTATCCCCAGAAACAGGGCCTCCTTGGCCTTTTAGCTTGTACTTTTCTGTTTTAGGTACATAGAGTGAACTCTCTCATCTAGGTCAGTAGCATGCATTATAGGAAACCAAGAGTGAGAATCCAGACTGTGTGTTATAGTAGTTAAGGCTCTGAGGAAGAGGGAGCAAGGATCAATGATTAGAATTCCAATCCATTAGAAGGATTCAAATTGCAATCATGCCCCAACCTGGACATGAACTTGGTGGAACCAGTACTATGTAGAAATCAAACTAAGTCATGAAATTAATTCCCTCCCCTTGAATGCCCCCAAACCTGGGGTGGTATGAGAGAATTATACCTCTGAGGGGTTTGTATGTTTGGTCTTGCTATATCATTGATATTCCTTTGTAAAAGTCAATTAATATAAAATAGTTTAGTAGAACTGGGGTGCCAGTTACTGGTGCCTAACGAATGGGAAGAACATAGTTGGTAGAGGCTCAAGGTGATGGCAGAGGCATCTCCACCCTCTAAGAGTAACAGAGAACAATGAGAGTGAAATGTAATTGTCCTGAGCCTGAGATAGTGGGTTCAGAGCATGGTTATTACCATATTATAATTTTGCATCTGAGAAGATTATTAGCAATAGTCTTCCTATTTTTTTCCTGTTTTGTTTTCTTTGTTTCTCCTTCACTATCTCTGAAAAATCCCTGCTGCATCCTATGTCATTTCCGTCAATTTAGGTCTGCCCATTCCCTCACTCCCATCTGCAGGCATGGGAGTACAGTGTCCCACCTCTCTGCAGTGATCCCCTTGTACTGTGCATGATCCCGGTTGAGGAGGAGATGGATGTTTAATGGGAAGAGATTCCATATGATAAACCCATGAATGACTCAGGAAATGTGGGTTTCTGCTGGTGGGGAATTAAGTTTATCTTTCACAATTTTTTTCATTCCTCTATCTCTTTAAAAGAAAGCTCATTGTCACTATGCCATGACACATTGACTTCTAGTGCATCTAAAAGGGGCATCAGTCAGGTGGCATTTGTGACTCATAGTGATGACTGAGGGAGTCTTCTTTTCTTTTGCTGTCACATTAACACTCTTGTTGCCCCCTACTCCACAACAAAAGTTACAGAAGAGTCATACCTGTTGAATTTCAACATAAGCCTTTCACAGACTTATGGAGAATGGATAGAGGGGGGAAGTGTTCCGTCATTTGACTTAATTAATTGAATGTTCACTCAGAGCTTTAAGCTCTAAGGACAACTTGCCTGGTGGTAGAGAGGAAGAAGATATTTAATCGTTCCAAGACTGTCTCACTTTTTGGTTTAATAAACCTAGGGCTTGAACTGGATTCAGATGAACTTTGGCTTCCATTTTCTGTCTCCCCTGGACTCCAGGGGTTTCCTTAGTCTTGATTTTTCAGACAAATAGGACATTTTAGGAAATCTGGGTATGTCTACAGAAAGGGGCTCATCCTTGGTAGTTCCCTCCTTCATTTCCTGATCCTGAAAGGATAGATGTAGAAATTGTGGCACACTCATTGGAGTTATGGGTGGGGGGAGAACAGAAGGGAAAAGAACAATTGAATGAACCTCTCGCAATATCAGGGCAGCAGAAGTATGGGATAGTGGGCAGGGGTAAAGTAGCTGTTTGAATTTTGGTGTTGCCATTTACTCTCTGTGCCTTGCACAGTGCCTAGCACATAGTAGATACTGAATAAATGCTTGTTGATTGATTTCTGGGTGATTTTGAGTATACCTGTCCCCCCTATATAAGACCCTCTCGGGATCTTATTTTTCTCCTGTCGAAAATACAAGAGATGATTTAGACATTCTCTATGAGCTCTTCCAGCTCTGAATCCCAAGGTCTTGGAATATATGATCCCATGACTAGAGGTGTATCTGACTGGCCCTCACATTTGACAGGAATAATCTTAAGCTGAGCTTCCACAGGGCTCAGGAAAAGGCTGCTGAATACATAGCCTGTGACTTTCAGAGACCTAGGCCAGCACAGCTTCTATCCCCAGTCAATGGAAATGAATTACTATTTATTTGATTCTGCTTTCATTAGATTAACTCCCCCGTTTCCCCCACCTCTTTGTCTCAAGACTCCACATGAATAGAATGGAGAATGAATCAGACCAGTTGTCCTTGGAAATGAAGTGTCTGGCTGATGATTGGAGAGACCTGGGGGGAGAGTTTCCACCAAAAATCATCCTGATTGATGCATTTCCATGGAATGCTCAGGGTTGGGGAAATGGAAGCCACCAAGTAGGTGTGTGAGGTTGGGGTTGGTAAGGTGAGATGGGGGAAGGTAGGAGGGAGGAAGTCTTTCAGTTAAAATGACATAGATTCTGGGGGTTTTCAGTACTCTTTTTTCCCCCCAAGTCAACTGAAAAAACACATAGTGATTTTGAGGATTGAAGTTGTCAGCTTTGGCTTAAATGTAGTAGGGTAATAATCAAACCTACACAAAATTATCATGCTCTGAATAGAGCAGGAACTTAATAAATGTGTGCTGAATTTAGTTTGAGTGAATCTACTCCCTCTAGTCCTGCAGCCCCCTTTTTTCTATTGGTGAGTTCCTCCTGAGCCTTCCATTTCAGGGAGGGGCCCAGGCCAATTGTCCTTCATTCTTCTTCCACTGCTAATTTTGACTCTCTGGACCCTCCAACTTTTCAGTTCCTTTTTATGTGTTCTTTTCCTCCTTTAGAATGTAATTTCTTTGAGGTCAGAGGACTTTTTGTTTGTATTTGTAGCCCCAAGACTTAGCATGGAATAAACTCTTTCTAAATGCTTGTTGACTGACTTATTCCCCTGACTGTAATTAGGACCAACCTGAAGGTGTATAATGGTTGAGAAATATAGGACAAAGAACACTGCACTTGAACTTGAACTTGCATTTAAGTCTGGGATCTGCTGCTTACTGTTAATCAATCAACAAGCATTTTTAAGTGCCTACTCTGTGTCAGGCATTGAGGATATAAAGACAGAAATGGAAGATCCCCTGATCACATGAAGGTTTCATTTTATTGGAGGAGACAACAAGTACACATATGGATGGTTAGTTAGTTGATTGTTGTCCTTTGTACTCAAAGAGGACTAAAATGACGTCACTATGTCATGTCTGGTCACTGTGACTGGTCTGACCAATTCAAGCTTGGAATACTCTACCATAGATCAGGCACAAATAGTCCATGTGAACATTTGGGGTGGATTCTCTAAATGTTCATATCTTTGGTTTCTTTTAAGCTCTCCTCTGATGAGGGCTTGCCCTACTGGGTGGTCCTGTGCCAGTGTCTCCCATGTCATGCAATCAACTGCAAAGTTCTTCAGAGAGACCTTGGGAGTTTCCTTGAATCTCTTCTTCCAACCACCACGTGAGAGCTTGCCTTGTGTGAGTTCTTTGTAAAATGATCTTTTGGGCAAGCATACATTTAGCATTTGAACAATGTGACCAGCCATTGGAGTTGCAGTCTTTGCAGTAGCATTTGAATACTTGGCAATTTAGTTCAAGAAAGGCTCTCAGTATCCAGGATCTTACCCTGCCAGGTGATCTTTAGAACCTTCCCAAGACAAACCAGCTGGAAGCAATTCAGTTTCTTGGCATGGCACCGGTAGACTGTCCAGGTTTTACAGACATATAACAATGAGGTCAGCACAATGACTGTAGACCTTCACTTTGGTAGACAGTCTAATACCTCTTCTCTCCCACATTTTCCTTCTGAGTCTCCCAAACACTGAGCTAGCACTGGCAATGAGTGTGTCAACCTCATTTCAATGTGTACATCCCTGGAAAGTACACTGCCAAGCTAAGTGAGCTTACCCACAGTATTCAAAACTTCTCCATTTGCTGTAACTGATGGCTCCACATACGGATAGTGTGGTGCTGGCTGGTGGAACACCTGTGTTGTCTTGGTGTTAACTGTTAGGGCAAAATATATTCATACACACATGCATGCATACATATATGTGTGTATATATGTGTATATATACATATATGCATGTATACATACATACACATGTGTGTTTATATATACACATGCATATGTGCATATTTAAAATGCGGGGTGATTTTAGGGGGAGCTAATGACTTGAAGTAGGAGAGAAGTGAGAACCAGTAAAGGCCTCTTCTTGGTAGTGGTCTTTCAGATGAATTTAGAAGAAAGCTAGGGATAGTAAGGGGCAGTAGCAAAGAGCGAGTGCATTCCAGACACGGAGGGTAGCCACTGCAAAGACACAGAGATGAAAGGTGGAATGTGGTGTGTGAGCAACAGTAATTTTACTGGACCATACAGCGTGTGAAGGGGAGTGATGTATACCAGACTTAGAAAGGTATATGAGAGAAAGGTTATAAAGGATTTTAAATGTCAAAGAAAGGAGTTTGCATTTGATGCCAGAGGAAATGGTAAACCTTAGAGTTTATAAAACAGGGAGTAACTTGGTCACAGTTATACTTTAGAAAAATCACTTTGATAACTGTGTACAAGATGTATTGGGATGGAAAGAACTTAAGGCAGGGAGAATAATTAGGAGATGACTACAACAGTCTAGGTTAGAAGTGATGAGAGTGTAAAGAGGGTGACTGGTGTTCATTCTTCATTCTTTTTTTTATTTTATTTTATTTTTTATTTTTATTTTTATTTTTTAAATTTTAATTTATTTTCTTGGTTACATCATTCATTTCCACAAGGTTTTGAGTTACAAATTTTCTCCCCTTTTTGCCCCTACCC
>CM053593.1:61953567-61976547 GCA_028646575.1 Pseudocheirus occidentalis
TTCCTCCCGCTCCATGCTTTGGTCTTTTTTGTCCATAAAAAAGGATTCTAGAGTTTTACTGCTGTTCCTAGCTTGCTTCCTTTTTCTCATGTTGGCCAGTCTATTAATTGCTTGGTTTTTTATCTCTGTGGAACTCTGCTTCCTGGAGGGGGAAAGCTCTGTCCGAAATCGCTGGGGCCCTCACACAGTCCCACCTCCCAGCCTTGGCTCACTGAAAGCGCACCCCAGGACCACCACTCAAGACCACGATCCAGATCCAGGCTGCTCAATGCAAGAGCCCTTGGCCTCCATGGATCATGTCAGCCCCCCTGCTATCTGCAGGCCGAGGGCTCTGAAGCAGCCCAGTGGAGGCCACCGCGGCTCTCAGACGTTCCTGCTGTTACCACCGCCTCCCGCTGCCTCCTTGCCCTGGGAGCAGTTTGGCTGGACCCGCTCTTCTCCTCCCCAGTTAGCAAAATCCACTGACCTTTCTCTTAGCCTTTTTTTTTCTTCTGGCCTGATAGATGTGGTGCAACTGATCTGCTCTCCTATAGCAGCAGTTCCCCGCACAATGCCCCAGGGCTTGACCCGGGGATCCCAGACTATGGCGAAGAGCCCTGCCTGCTTCGCTGCCTGTAGTAACAGATGTTCTTTCTGTCTTTTGGAGAGTTTTGGAGCTTGAAAATCTGTTTAGCGTCCCATTTTATGAGTTTTTTAGCGTGTTTGTGTGGGAGCTGTGGTGCTTTGCTGCTTCTATGCCACCATCTTGGCTCCACCCCCCCATCCTTCATTCTTGAAGAGGATCAATGACATCATGAGAGTGATGTCTTGACTGCATGTGAATTAGAGCTAAGTGATGCAGGACTGCATGAAGTCATCAGCCTCACTGTTTGCTCCAGAGTCATTGGAGTCCAGTGGCAAGACAAAAATCAAAATGACTGGTGATGATCCAGGATGCAGTGGGTGACCTTGGCCTTTTAAAACTAAAGTCTTTCCCAGATCTCAGTTTGTCTCAGGCAATGCCCATTCAACTGGACCTCGATGCAGCTTTGTGACCTTGGATAAGCTCACTCCACTGAGTCTGTTTCATAATTTGTAAAATGGGGCTGATACCTGTAAAACCTGCCTTACAGGGATGGAAGAAAACACCTAATAGACTCTAAAGAACTGTTTTACAATTCTGAACTATCTTTATTTAAAAAAAATCCCAAGTGATGAATTATCTCAATTCAACTCAACAAACATTTATTAGATATCTACTCTGTCCAGTAGTCATATTCCATGGGAGTCAGTGTGGCATACTGGATAGAGAGCTGACCTTGAAACCAGAAAGACTCTGGTTCACATCCCATCTCTGTCATAGACTGGGCAGGCCACTTAGGCTATCAGCTTTCTAGGTTGCTCTGTTTATAAGCTGCAGAGAAGATGCCAACTTGCATTAAGAAAAGGAGTTTCCTTATGTAGTTAGCTCTTTATGCTGAAGGAATCACAATTCCAGTCCCTATCCTAAGAAGCCACTAAAATGTGAGGTGTTATTATCCTCTCACCGTTCCAGGCAGGAGAGAGAGCATCCTGAATTGAGGCCTTGGAGTGAGGAAGGCCTGGGTTCAAATTCCACTTCTGACACATCATAGATGGTGTGACTTTGAGGAAGTCACTTTACCTCTCGGTGAATTGCGCAAATTTTTATTTGCTGTTGTTGGTTCTATTCTGGGAAATTTATTGCAGACACACAGGAATAGGTAGTATGAAAATATATTCTTCTATGAATTTTTATGTGATTTAAAAAATTTTAGTTTTGTTTTTTAATGAGTTTTCCTTTTTAGTATGTCATTCCCACTAAAGCCCAAACAAGGAGGTCAAATCCAAGTTCCATTTCTCAGTCTGGAATGTGCAGTCCGGTACATACAGTCTAGCTCCATCCTATTTGGGGACTGCCCCAGTCTGGTCCAGACCAGGAGAAGCCTGATTCCCATCAAGGTTGTTTCTGAGTAATCCTCCTTTATTTGGACATAAACCCATGATCCTCATCTGTTGGTTAACCATGGACAAGAATATTCAGTATGATACAACTTTGCAGATTCTCCAGAATATTTCTTTGCAAAGGAAGAAATAAGCAGTCACTGAAAGATAAGACTTTTTTTTCTGAGAGGGAGGCAAGGGAGATGCCACAATTGGGACAGGATGAAATAAATGCCATAGGAAAGGGAACTTGCTGTTCCTCACACACAGTACTCCATCTGTCATCACCCATCCTCAATCCCCATGCCTTTGTAATGGCCATTCCCCATTCCTAGAATGTGTTTCATCCTCATCTCCTTTTCATAGAATCCCTTATTTCCTTCAAAATGCAGCTTAGGCTATCTTTCACATGAAATCATAGTGAATAGAATGCTACACTTTGAATCAGGAAGATCTGAGTTAAAATATCACTCAACAGGTGTATGACCTTGAATAAGTCACTTAACCTTGCCCAGGATTTCTTGATTTTAAGGCCAGGGCCATGCCCACTATATAGCGTAACCTCTACATAAAAATAGAGAAGCTCAGAAGAAGGGTGACTTTGGGGTATAAGATCATGGGGGCATTTTCTTTTTTTAAATTATGAGTTTGAAATGTTTATAAGGTTTCTAGTTGGAAAGGTCTTAAAGTCAAGTGGTAATATGGGACTGGGGCTCAGGAGAGAGATGTGGATGGGATGTGTAGATCTGGCAGTCTCCACGTAGAAATAATGATGAAGTCCATGAGAACCAATGACATTGCTCAAGTGAGACAGTTTGGAGGGAGAAGAAAAAGCCTAGGACAGAGGCTTGGGGGCTAAGGGAAAGGACACAGGTGAGAATCCAGGGAAGAAGACTGAGAAGAAGCTGTTAGGAAAAGGACTAAAAGGGGCTGTGTTATGAAAACCCCGAGAAGACAAAAGTTTTAGGAGAAAACTCTCAACAGCATCAAATGCAGCAAAAAGGTCAGGGAAAGTGAGGATTAAGATAAAACCATCAGATTTGGTCATTAAGATTTACAAGATCCTGCTTGTGATTCTTCCTGCCAAAATACCTTTTATCTCTTTTGTATATGTTGTTGTTGAGTTGTTTCAGTTGTGTCTGATTTGTTGTGACTCCGTTTTGGAGTTTTCTTTTTTTAAAATTACTTAATTTACTTTTAGTTTACAACATTTAGTTCCGCAATCCCTTGAGTTTCAAATTTTGGGGTTTTCCTAGCAAAGATACTGGAGTGGTTTGGCATTTCCTTCTTTCACCCATTTTACAGATGAGGAAACTGAGGCAGACAGTGACTTTTCCAGGGCCACACAGCTAGTAAGTGCCTAAGGCTGGATTCAAACTTGACTTCAGACCCAGCACTCTAACCACTGTGCCACCTAGATGCCCCGATTTTGTTGTATTTATACGATATCTCCTGTTGGGCATGGACAATGACGCCTGAGGAGATGGAGAAAGTGAACTCCAGTGAAAAAGATTTTTTCAAAAGTTATTGCACAAAGGTTAGTGCCTTCTTCCCCCATTCCTTTCTACTACTCAGCCACCCTGGTGACCTTACTATAGTTAATAGTATGGATGGTATGTACAGGGAAATGTCCACTGAACCTTACCATGTGCCCTTTAGACCCCAGGGCATTGCTACATAACTTTACCCTAAGGACTCCTGGATTTTGTCATCTACTCTGCAAGTGCATTCCATAAAGGCAGCTGGATGTCTCAGTGGATAGAGCATTGAACTAGGAGTCAGGAAGACTTGAGTTTAAATCTGTTCCCAGATACTTATTAGCTGTGTGACCCTGGCCAAGTCACTTAAATTCTGTTTGCCTCAGTTTTCTCATCTGTAAAATGGGGATAATCATAGCACCTATCTCCCAGGATCACATGCGATATTTATAAAGTGCTTAGCAAACTGCCTGGTACGTAGTAGGTGCCTAATTAATATTTGTTTTGTTCCTTCCTTCTTTCCCCTAAATAGAATTCGAGTTCTTTGAGAGCAGGGACAAGGTTTAGTACTGTGTCTGACAAATAATAAGTGCTTATTAAATACATTTCCATTTTATTTCATGGAATGCAAGGTTCTTGGGTGCAAAGACTGTTTCATTTTTGTCCTGTATCTCCTGTGCTGAACTTGGCACATAGTAAGTGCTTGATAATATAAATATAAATATAAATATAAATACACACATATATACATACATGTATATATGTATAAAGATAGATAGACAAACAGGCAGACAGACAGACAGATAGACAGACAGACAGACAGATAGATAGATAGATAGATGGAAATATTGATCGCTTGATTGATAGGTCACTGAACCCCTCTCAAATCTTACTTTCTTCATCCATAAGATGAGGGTAATACTACTTGTACCACTTGCTGCACAGGCTTCTCCTACGGATCCAATTTGATTATATCTGTGTGCTTTGGAAATTAAGAACTAGACAGAGAATAGCAAGTTACTATTATTTCTATTAGAATTCGGGCTGTAGTGTGGAGGGAATATAACCCTTTGAGCACTGTCCCCATGACTTCATTAAGTGCCTCAGGGAGGTTATGAGTCCCCAGAGTCCTGACCATTCTGCCCTTAGGTTCTTTCTGTGAATTAACAGGAGAGGGGCTTTTCTTCCATTCCTTTGTGAATGCTTTTTTGCCTGAGGCAGGGGGAGGGAAGATGGGAATAGAGGATCTTAGATGGCTCCCTCTAGGAACTAGACTGGAGCTTTGCCAGGGTGCTTCAGATACTGCAATCTGGAATTTTCAATCCCCTTTTCCATTATGAAAACAGAGTATCCCAGAGAGGGGAAGGACTTACTCTGATATAAATGACAGGAAATGATCTGTGGCCAAGCACAGAAAGGGAGAAGAGGGAAGGGTTGAACAGGCATGAGCAAGCAGCATCTGTTGAATGGTGAACCCCAAGAGTTCAATTACCCCAGATCCCTACATGGAGGGTAACCATGGAAACATCATAATCCAAAGCATCACCAGTCTCTGAGTAAAACACACACATAACAACACGTACACACATGTCCACGCTCCCTCCCCCGATAGAAAAACTCACAGTCTTGTCCAGAGTGGGGTGTGTGTGTCTGTGTGTGTGTGCATGTGCATGCACAAGACACACACACACACACACACACACCATTCGCATGGGCTGGGTTTCCACTTACTTTGTATGTGGGGTGTGTTTGTGGGCTGTATCAATAGTTTGTGTATGGATGTGTCAAATGTAATAAGTATGGGTATGTACCAGTGCTTTGTGCCTTCTGCTTTCTACTTCTGTTCTCTGGGGTGGTGAATGAGCGTGGGCTTGTCCTAATATTTGGGTGCTACATTGATAGCTGGTTAGTGTAATATGGGAGTGAAGGTTTTCCTTTTTCTTTTGGTGGTGGTGGATGAAGTGGAATGATTTAGGCATCAAGGTGAGTTCTTCCCACTTGTACCAGAAAGCATTCTGGGTGTACATTCTGCGAGCTGATTTCTTTGCTTGTTAGATTTGATACCTGCTGGTAAAGAAAACTGGAGTGGGAATCTGGATACCTGGGTTTCAATTCTAACTCAGTCATTTAAAGCTTTTTATGGGTTGTACTCAGCCTATCTTTTCAGCCTTTGTGCGCATCACTCCCCTCGACATCTCTACAGTTCAGCCCAGCTGCCTCCCTGGCTGTTTCTCACTTGACATTTCTTCTTCCATCTTTATGTCTTTGTACCGGCTCTTCCCTATGTATGGAGTATGCTCCCTCCTTCCCTCTGTCTCTTGGAATTCCTGATTTACTTCACGACATCCCAAGTGTCGTCTTCTCTACCTGTGGCCTTTCTTAGTCCCCACAACTCAGAGCATCTGATTTGTATGTTCTGTGTACGTCTCCATACATAAGTGTCATCTCCCTCATTAAAATGTATGAATTCCTTGAGGGTTGGAGCTGTCTTTTTTCTTTGCACTCCCGGCACCTGGTACGGTGCCCATCCCATTTTGTTATTGCTGCTTGGCCATTTTAGTCATTTTCCGATTCTTTGTGATCCCATTTGAGGTTTTCTTGGCAAAGATACCAGAGTAGTTTGCTACTTCTTTCTTCTGCTCACTTTACAGATGGGGAAACAGAGGCAATCAGGGTTGTGATTAATTAAGTGACCTTCCCCAGGGTCACACTGCTGATAATGATCTGAAGCTGGATTTGAACTCAGGTCTTCCTGACTCTAGGCTCGGTTTTCTGTTGTTCTATCGATTTTGCCACTTACCTGCCCCCACCTGTCACATAGTAGGCACCTAATAAATGCTTGTTGATTGATTGGTACTTAAGTAGATGTATGACCTGAGTGAAGTCAGTTTCCTCATCCTTAAAATGGAGATAATATTTATGTTGAGAGGCAGCTTGAACACAGCAGATAGAGAATCAGACTTAGAACCAGGTAGACCTAGATTCAGGGTCTGCCTCTGATACATGCTGGTTGTGTGACTCAGAACAGAGAAGGTGTCAACCTCTCTGGTAGAGGGAGTTCCTCAACTGGGGGCTTTCTACACTTGTGAAATCACAAGCTTTTGTCTCCTACAAAAAGAGAACTTATGCTACCCAGATTACAAAGGACTGCAAGAAAAATGCTTCATGAATTGTAAAACACTGTAAAAACTAGCTGTTATTGTTATTTTTATTACCAGTAAATAATTGTGCAAAGCAAGCAATAATGGCAGAAATTATCAAAGTTATTTGATTGAAAAAGGAAGCAACCTGCTCATGCGTGAATTAAACCTGGAGCAAGTGATGACCATCAAAGAGTCCTTGTCCTCCATTGGTATCTGTGAGATGGGAAGGGAGGTAGAGGAAGGTCCTCTGAACATCCAATAGATGTTCCCTGTAGGTGTTAATTAGAGGAAATGCTTAAAGATTGCATAGGTTGGGCATTCATGGACAGGTTGCAATCTGTGTCCTCAGAGGAAGTACCTAAATAAATGAGATCGCAGATTCCTTAAAGAGCTAATATATTGTCGGTGGAGATGGAATTTCATCTGTGTGGGAAGATGACCTCCGTTAAAACTCTATCAAAACATCAATATAGATCTATAACTCGTCTGTTACTTGTAGTCTTGGAATTGGTTGGGGTATTGAGAGGCTAAAAGGCTCGCTCAGGGCCACATAGCTAGAATGTATTAGAGATAAGACCTAAATTCAGGTCTTCTTGTTACCAAGGCTGGCCCTCCATCCACCTTGTCACATTGCCTTTTATTTTTATTCATATCATTGTTATATTTGCATTTCTTTTATATATGTTCATATATGTATATGCTGTCTCTTTCAACACGATACAGGAATTGTTTTATTAACTTTTTTTTTTTGTATTTGTGACCCTAGAGTCAAGGTGTATAGTGCCCGGCACCTTATAGGAGCTTAATAAGTGTTTGTTGATTAGTTGATTAAGCAAGTGGCTTAGCTTTGATACACATGTACCACTATAGTGGTAGTTCAAACTAGGCAAAATATCAGATTTTATAGATTTTTGCAAAGCTGTTTATTTCATTCATTAATTCCATTGGTTCACTCAACATGGGGGCTGTTACCAGTTGTCCTGACCTATGTCTTGCCACTGGCCTCCAATGACTCTGGAGGAGAGAGCGAGGCTGGTGACTTTGCACATTTAAATCCAATTCACTTGTAATTCAAGACATTATCCTCCTGATGTCATTGGTCCTCTTGGAGAATGAAGGATGAACAACAATAACACATCAATCCACAGACATTCATTAAGCACCTATTATATGCCAACCACTGTGCAACGTGTTATAGTAAATCCAAAGATAAACAAGATTGGTCACTGTTCTCAAACAACTTATAGTCTAGATCTGAACTTGGTGAACTATGACCCAGGAGCCACACCCACAGGTTCGGTTCTCAGCTCATACCAAAAAGGTAGAGGATCTGATTGGCCCATGGGCTAATTTGTCACCCCCTTGAGCATGTTATTTTTAGTATTTGATTGTATTTAATATATAATTTGTATATTTACATACATATATTCATATACATATTAGATGAATAGTATTATATTCATATTATACATACAATTTATGTTACACATATACTTATATATTTGATAAACATATATTATAAACATATAATTTAATAGTATTTAATGCACTACTCTCTCGACCTTCTCCTTATTGCTGTTACATTGAAATCTCATCCTTCCTATGACGGGGACTCAGAACTTGGCTAACAACTTGACACGGTAAATAGGGGAACTTTTGAAATTTTCTTAGAAGTCTTCATAGCGACTCATCTAATCCAGGGAGGGGTCTGATAATGAAGAGCTTGCACGTCACTTGGCAGATCTTTGAGGTGCAAGGATGCTCCATCTGGACTTTGGGATTCATTAGGGTGAAGGGCGGTAGGAGCGGGATGTGTGAAGTGTGGGTGTGTGATAGTTGGTACTGTAGTTTATGAATGAAGACCTCTCTGTTCACAAGTTGGCCTGTCTTTGGAGCTGCCTTAAATAGAGATGAGCTGTGAGTATGTGTGTATATGTATGTGAATATATGCTCCTTGGCTCCCCATTGTGTGTGATGCTTAAATGGAAACTGAATCCATTTGGGATCACTGAGATGAAATGGTTGTCTACTAAATTCTTGCTTGAGTTTCATTCAGATTTACGAGTAAGCATTCTTAAAAGGATGGTATTTTGATGGATGGGGTGTATCAGCGTTTCCCTCTGGATTTAAGGTGCTTTTTTCTCTTCTTTCCTTTTAAAATAGCACCTTTTTCAATAACAAAAATGTACACCAAGCCCTTCCATCAGGGACCTGAAACACTGTCCAAAAACCATTCCCAACAACTCAGCCCGGCTGCTTCTGTGCTTTCAGAGTGCACTATCTGCCCTTCCATCTGCTCCTCTCTCTGGCTGTGCTCCTGTGAGCAAGGAGGATTGAGATTGAGAGGTTGACAAAGGCTGATAGATACTTCAGTATCAAGCCATCATTTAGAGCCCTACCATCTCTGAAGGAGCTGATGCGGCAATGGAGGGCTGGATGATCTTTGTTAACATCCTGAATCTATATGTGTGCTCATGCATTCACATGTTTGCATGTGTCTATGGTGTCTGCATGTTGCAGTGGTACACAGCTGGGATGGGTTGTAGGTAGTCACATGATTTGAACATACTATATCTAGGTAATGTTTTTTTACCCCTAACTGTATTTCTGGCCTGTCAGATTTGTTCTTCAGTACTTTGGTGCCATTGTGGGACACCAAAACCAAAACTGATCTTTAATTGCAAAATAAACAGAGATGTCCTGAGGAAAGGGCCTCCCTCCCCTTTCGCTTCTCCTCTCTGAGATGCTAGAGACTTTGGGGGGCCTAACTTGTACTTTTTGAGATCCTCTTTTCTTCCCTCCTGAAATGTGCCTAGTCTGTGGTAGGACAGGGGTGTCTTTGGTACTGAGGGAAATAAGGCTGTGAATTCCATGGGCTCTAGTGAGTAGGGTAATATTCCAGGTCACTGGGGAGAAAAGTACAAATAAGCCAGATTTAAGAAAGAATGCTGCATTGGTTGAGATTTGATGGGAAGTCAGGATTCCAGTGCTGTTAGCAGGGTAGCAGTGAGGGAGAAATGAAGGAGGAAAGAAGGGAGGAGGTAAGAGATGAAGAAACAGAGTAGTGAAAAGGGGAGGGGAAAAAGAGAGGGAGAAATGGAGGGAGGTGTGAATATCTGAGCAATATCCATCCCACTGCCATACTGGCAAATTTGGCAGCGCAGAGTGAAAGCAACAATAGTTTAGATGAAGTCTGAGCTTGGCTCGTTTTTGTTTTACTTTCTCCTTTTCCCTCACCCCCTCCCTCTTTCCCTTTCTAACCATATCCTATCTACAACTGGATGGCAGGGAACTGGTTGCCATGGCTACCAACGGGAATCCATGCCAGCTGAATTATTAAATGAGGGTCTTTTCTTCAAAGCCACAACCCTGGTTCAGGAATCACTTTTCACTGCTGAAGTTTGGGAGCATTGTCTGGACCAGAGTCACGCAGAACACTTCCTATTTGGCCTGGCTCTATGCAACAAGGGGAGGGAGTGTGTGCAGGGTCTGGGGGGGCAGTATGTAGGGACTAGCATTGATCTAAATGCCCTTCTTTCAACAGCTAGGTGTAAAAAAGGGTAAGGGGCAGAGAAGTGGCCCAGATTTTGTGCCTGTGGTAGGCTAGGGTAGGTGGGCTTTATGTTATGGAATGAATTCATGGCATCCTGAATTGCCTTCCTCCAAATTCCTGCCTGAAGAAAAGAGAACTGGACAGGATCCATAGCTCATGAGAAAGGGATAAGGACCAAAACCAATATTTTTGTTGTTATGTTTGGAAAAAATCCATGTTTTTCTAATTAGTTGGTATTTGCAGTCAGTACGGCAGAATATCAAATGGCAGGTATATCTAAAGGCAGACCTTGGGTGTGAATGTGGACAATGGTCCCTTGGCCTTCTCAGCCAGCCTTCCCTCCCCTCCTATTCACCAAAGGGTCATCCAGTTGACTCATATGGTCTTGCCTTAAAAGTATGAATGGGCAAGGAAGGAGGGAGTATTATTTGTGGACATGAATGCTGTTTCAGTGGGAAGGGGAGAGAATGGATGTTCTTCTTTTGGGGGATTCCAAGCCAGGAAAAAAACCCAGCCTTCTGGTGTCTCAGATTTTTAAAGTTTTTTTCTTCCCAAACAATAACAACAATAAATAATCATAATGATTACTAGCAGTTATATAGCACACTGTGTCTCCTTTAAACCTCAGAATAATCCTGTCAGGCAAGTGTTATTATTATCATCACAATTTTTCAAATGAAGAAAACAAGACTGATAGAGGTTAAGAGACATGTCCAGAGTCACATTGCTCTGAGTGTCTGAGGCAGATTTGAACTCAGGTCTTCCTCATTTTAAATAGAGCCCTCTATCTATTGTACCATTTAGATGCTAAAAAGAATGAGGACATTGGAGGTCAAAAGGCTCCTGCTAGTGAACTCTGTTTTGGATGATCTTGGAAATACATACATACATATATATATATATATATATATATACACATATATATATATATATATATATACACATATATATATATATATATATATTTGTGAACTTGGCAAGGAATTGGTCAAATAGCTTTCAGTTGAGCTTCCCCCATGTCCTTTTCCCTTTGTGTCTAGCCATGCTGTATCATATTATATTAGATTGTCTCTGGGCCTGGAGGCAGCAGGTATGTGTGTCAGTGTCCTTGAGGGTCCATAACCTCCATGTTACTCTTTGGACACTGTCCTAATTAAGAAGAAGTAATATGGAGTCTATTTTCTTTACAAGATATATACCACCTCCACCAAAAAAAAATGGTGAAAAAACCCCCACAAACTGAAGATCTAGCCCTATCCTGGCCCTGTCACTATAGCTAAGTGACCTTGGACAAATCATTCAGATTTCCATAGAATGACATGTTTTTGCTAGCTTGGCAGCCTTAATATTTTGTGATTCTGTAAAAATGCAGTTGTTCCAAATAGAAACATAGAATCTGGTAGGTTTGGGGGGGTGGTCTCTCTTTGATTTTTGATACCTTTTCTCCCCTGCTGTTCTGTGGTCCTGAGGCAATCTCTATACAAGTGGGAAAGGAAGAAACACAATTTTCTTTCTCCAAAGCAAAGATTCTAGCCCATAGCTTAATTGCAGCTCTCTAATTCTTTGGAATCTATGCATAGATCATATAATCAAACGCTCATAGATTTTTTTTTAGTTTAAAGAGACAATAAATGCTAGCAACTCCCCATTACCTCCAGGATTAAATATAAAATTGCCTATTTGGTAGCCAAAGCCACTCTAATGTTTTGTAGTCTTCATATACCTTATTTCCTTCCACTCACTCTATGTATGATTCAGTGACTGGCCCCTTGCTGTTCCTTACATGAGACACTGAGTCTCACATTCTGTGCATTTTCATGGGCTGCTACCCATGTTTGGTATTTGAGCCCTCCTTGTCTCTTGACTTTCCTGGCTTCCTTGAAGTCTCAATCATAATCCTACCTTCTCTGCAAGAAGCCTTCTAGTTCTCCCATTACTAATGCCTTGCCTCTGTGGTTACTTCTAATTTATCCCATATCTGTCTTATTTGCACATAGTTGTTGGTAAATGTGCCAACCCCCCTTAATTTGTGAGTTCCTTGAACGTAGACACTGATTTTATCTTTCCTCTGTGCTGAGTACACAGTAGGCACTTAACAAATGCTTGTTGATTTGTTGCTGTTGACTTCAGAGGCCCTTTTGTACAACCCCCTCATTTTACAGATGAAACTGAGGAGCAGAGAGGTTGTACCTTTGCCCTAGGGGGCACATGTAATGTCAGAGGGAGGTTTTGAACCCAAGTCCCTGACTTTAAATCCATTGCTTTTTTCTCCCATATGTCACTGTCTCTTCATGCTTTTCTCTTTTAAGCGGTCAAAGATAATTCTCACTAATTACTGCACTGGCACACAGGGAAATTAATAAATGCTTTTGATCTTATCCCCACCTTCTTCCTGGGTCTGAGGTTCTCCCATGATGTGTGCTGGCATTCATGAAAGGGCAAAGTTCTTAATAAAGAGGATCAGGCCTACAAGAAGTCTTTCAAGAACTGAGCAACCTTAAAAAATCTTGCCCCTTCTCCAAAAATTGGAGTGAAGTGACTATTTCAAGAAATGCAAACCTGCTCTACTTCTCAGAGGCCATCATTTCACAAAGGGCTGATGTCTCAGCTTAGCAAAGGAAAGGAGAACGCTCTTTTCATTTCCATGCCCAGGGAAAAGGGTAGGTTGAGGGATGCTTGAGAACAAAGGTCTGGCTAGAGAGTTAGCATTGGGATGCTTAGGAAAAGGGTCTGACATGAGGAAGGAAGTGAAAGTCACTGGAGAGTAGTGGTTGATAGATCAGTCTGTTAGGAATTATTGCAGAGACAAGGAAACTGCCTAATTTACTAGGCTCCCTCAGGCTTGAGAGAGGATCTTTTGTGGGAGGGGCAAGTACCTCTGCTTTTGGCCCAGGTGAATTTTGGTCTGAGGGTTTGAGGGAATGAGGAATGCTTCAATTTACTCTCTTTATCTCCTTAGCTCCCCCATGAGAAAGGGGGAGTACAGCATACGAAGGGTGGGAGTCTCCAGCCACTCCACTTTGGGCGTTGTTGGAGAGAGTGACCCAACCAGAATAACTGTGAGACATGTTCAGAGCCTTCAATGCTC
Source organism: Pseudocheirus occidentalis (assembly GCA_028646575.1). Lineage (NCBI taxonomy): Eukaryota > Metazoa > Chordata > Mammalia > Diprotodontia > Pseudocheiridae > Pseudocheirus > Pseudocheirus occidentalis. The sequence goes on from CM053593.1 coordinate 61,966,771, forward strand.
TGCTCGCACAATGGATTCCTTACACAGTACTCTCTTCCTTTTCCTTAAGACATTCTCACCCCAGTGATGCTCGCTATAGATTTTCCCTCAAATCCTGGTTTTCCCTTCTCTTCTCCCTCAGATTTACACCCCTTATTTCTTGGCTTGTGCCCCATTAACAAGGAAGAGTGAGGTCGGAGATGAGCATTCTGATAAGGGTGTGCATGGCTAGGTGCCCGAAATGAGGGTGAGTAATTTGGACAGAATCACCAGATGAAGTTTTAGGTCGTTGAAGTTTTTACAGAAACCTTGACCTAAATTTCCAGACACTCCACTGTTTACTACACTAATTATACCCAATAGATCAAGCCGCCCAGCTGCCCTCCTCCTGCTCCTTACCCCTCTTCCCAAACACACATGTGTGTGCTTGCGCGCACATCGCACATGAGTAGGCTCTCTCCCCACCCTCACTCACTGCTTCTCTTTCTTCCCTTGCTGCCTCTCCCTTGTTTTATTTTATATGCCTGGACAGTTCTTTTTTCCGTTTGGATTTAGCTCCTTTTTTCCTTTGTTATTTCCCTGTCTGCCCCCTCTGGTATGTGTGAGTTCTGATTGTCAGAAATTTCTTTTCCACTGTGTGGGTAGGAGACAGATTTTTAACCGTCTCCTCTCTCTCTATATTTATTTTACTTTCTCTGTTTCTCTACCTCTCCTCCTCCTCCACCTCCTTTCCCACTTCTTCCTTTCTCTCATTCCCATTCCTTCCCCCTTCAATATCTGCCTCCCCTTCCCTCCTCCCCCCATTTACTTCCTCTCCCTCCCTCCCCCTCCTCCATATTGCTCGCTTTTTCTTTCTCTTTTTAAATAATTCAAATAATGTCTACGGAATAATAGCGCACCCTCATTCACCTGAGTGCGGGACCCTGCATTAATTCAAGGTAAGTCACTGTTTTACTTGCTCTGGCGGAGATGGTGGTGTGGTATTGCTCAGAGTAGATCTATTCCCCTATCTTTGCCCCAATGTGGGGCACCGCTTTTTGCCTGTCTAGAATAAGAATCCTTTCCGGAGAAGGCTTAGCCTCTGGAGTACTACCTGTTGGGGATGGATAGATCTTTGAGATCTGAAGCCTTTTCGTAGTTTCCCCAAACCCTCCCTTAAACCAGTCCTCCCTTTCCGAGGATCCCTTTCTTTACTAGTATGTTTATTTCCTTTGTAACTTCCGTAGCAATTTCATCTATGTGGAAATTTCCCCAAGGCTATTTGGCATTCTAAAGAAGAAGCTCATGTTTGTATGTGTATATGTGTATGTGTGAATGTAAGTGTGTGTGTGTGTGTGTGTGTGTGTGTGTACCAGTACCTTATCAGGGTGTTTAGTGGTCTTGTTAATGTTTCTGCTTTTCCATAAAGCATATTGAGAGGGAGACTGCACTGGGGAGCTGGAGTTGAAACAGGTGCGGTATGGCATGTGCCTTTCTCAAGTCTTTCCAAATTGCTGCCTTCCTTTCTCTTTTAAGCCGCCTGTCTTCCCTTCTCAATTCTCCCTATGGCATAAGAAGAATGTTTGGAAGTTTATGGAGAACTTAATTTTAGGGAAAGTCCAGTGGCACTTGAGGAGCTCACTATTCCCCCAAATGCCCCCTTTAGGAGGCTGTGCTTTTGGCTAGGCTTCTAATAAGTCAGTCTTCTATGATTTCTGGGCTCATCTATTTTAAGGTGAATTTTCTTTTCCTAGAGTGGACTGAGACTTTTTGGCATGAAGGATGGGGTCTCCCTTATGGCAAGATGAAGGGGACTGGGAATGGGAGAAGAGGCTAAGGGGAGTAGGTAGAAACGGGATCCTGAGCCCAGTCAGGTTTATTAGTGGATCTAACTTTATTATCTAAGGGGCTTCAATGTTGGCTAGGTGATGGTGGCACAGAACACCAAATTCCCTTTCTTCTCTAACACCTGACTCTCCTGCTTTGATACCTATACTTTGGAGATAATAGGAAAGTCCATAGGGGATGAAGCTTCTAGTGGGTCCTTGTGTTTTACTTGGACCAAAAGCCTTATAAGGAAATCCTTCTTGTTTGTTTAATTCATAGCTCTGTTCATATAAGGCAGGTAGGTTTTGGTTGAATGGAAGAAAGTGATCTCGAGAACTAAAGAGTGCAACATGGGCTTGATTCCCAGAATTCCTTCTTTAGACTTTATTCCATCTTGGTATATTGACCTTTGCTCTTCTGGTCCAAGAAGAAAGATTGAAGGAACCAGGGTGATTTAAAATAGAAGAGATAATGGGGTGTGTGTGTGTGTGTGTGTATGTGTGTGTGTGTGTGTGTGTATGTGACCTAAGAGCAATCTTTTCTCAAAGGGAAGGCAATTTCTTATACTTAAAGGGAAAACAACTCTTCTTTACTTCCATTGAGATTAGAACAAGAGGAAAATGGGTTTAAATGACATTGTAAGGGAGTTAGGCTACACACAAGGGAAAACTTGTTGGCTAAGTGTTAGGAAACACAGAGAGGAATTACTGATGGAAAACATGAAAATTGGTCCCCCTATCTTCCTTTCCCCCTTCCCCTCCCCACATTTCACCTCTAGAAGCCTGTAGGGAAGGGTAAGACAGCTGTTGGCTGGTGAGAGTAGTGTTAAAATCATTTGGAGAGACTGAGAAAAGGATGCCCTTTGCTATGTGCTTGAATCTGCTCTACTGTCCTCTAATTTCTGGTCCCATTATTCCTTTAGTCAGGCTGTTTTTTTTCTACTTTCTAGCAGATGGATGATCTAGCAGCTGTTCATACATCCAGAGATCTTGACAATTTATGTGCCAAATAATGTCACTAGGATTTGGTTCTATGACTCCGAAGTCTGATTTGTATAATGGAGATGGGAAGAGGCTATTCTTGAATATTAAGTTTGGGCTATGTATCAGTGGGGCACACTTAGCAAAACTTTCTTGGACTCCTGACAGTTGGTCTCAGTTACCAGCTTCCTAACTCATTCCATTCCTTGTAATAACAAGATAGGTACTGGCCTTGTGATTTCACTGATATGAGAAACTCCTGTAGGAAACTCTCTTTACCAAAGTAGGTTGGCATCTTCCTGGAATATAGAGTCTTAGAAGTCACCTCTAGGCACTGAGGAGCTAAATGATTTCCCCAGGGTCACATAGTCATTATGGAACAGAAGCAGGATCTGAACCTAGTTCTTCCTGGCTCAGAGATGAGCTCTCTTTCCATTGTCCCATGCTGCCTTTCTCCTTATACTGGTAGTATACACTCCTGTAATCTTGCCCTGTATGCCCACTATATCTTTATCTTAATTTCTCTTGTGTTTCTATGTTTATCCCTTCTTCCAGAATAGTTTGCTATGGACAAAGGGGATATTTCTTGTACCTGACCTACTCATTACTCAAATGATTCATTCATTCAAGAGTATCTTCCCTTCCTAACTTAGGCCTCTTTAATCATGGATCTTGAATGCATATTTTATTCCCAGGCCCCTGTGAAAACAGGCTCCAACTAAGTCTTTTATCTTTTAATTTTATATGAGCATCTTCTACTTATCCTTCAAAATCCCTCTCTCTCTCCTCAAAAATTTAAATTCCCAACCTCAGAACTCAGGATATTTCTTTGTAGGGTAAAATGGAGGAAGATTTACATGGAGTTATTCCCAACCCTATTCATGCCTTTTTGGAATTTATGAGTCCAGGGCTCCAGAGCAACCCTCTTCAGGGGAAAAAAGCTCCCTTTGGTATGGCATATTGATGGTAGCATGATATACAGTGAATCTTTGTTACAGTGTTGAAAGATTGAGTTGGTTTCTGGATTTCTCCAGAGCCATATACCTTACCATCACTCTCTACCAGGAAGAAAGAGAAGAAGGAAGAGAAAGAGGGTGAGTGAACAGAAAGAAGGAGAGAAAAAGAGAGACTGAGACAAAATGTAAATCCAATTTACTTCTAGATTTAGGCAAGCTAATTAAGGCTAAGATATGCATCTAATTCCAGGGAAATTCACTGTTTTTCCTATCTATGTCAATATTTAGAGATGGGTTTCTTAGTAGAATAGGGTAGGTCACAGTGCCATTCATTGGTGGGTAGACCAAATGGCAGCCAAGTACCTTTGGGGCTTTACTCTTTGACATTGGATACAGGGTTAGTGCTTAGATGGCAAATTGAGACCAAGCATACCCCAAGCAGCTGTTAGAGGAGTCAGTAACTGGGGAGAGTGTGCCTGGTTCTTGATCCAAGTACAAACGAACTTTCTGCCCTGTCACCTGTTCCTGTTCCTGGACTAATTGTTCTAGACTTTCAGTTTCTTTATCTGTAAAATAGAAACATTGGATTTTTGAGCCCTATAAGTCTGGTACTACCCCTACCCTCATTCCTGAAATCTTATTCAGGGTGATAAAATGGTGAATCTGGGCTTTCCTGAAACATAATCCTTTGCCTGATAAAAGATCCTATCTTGCCCCTTGGTTTGCTCAGACTGGAGTCTAGAATATAGCCTAGAATATAGAACCTGGAATCCTAGCCAAAAGTCCAGATTGACAGAAATCAGATACTCTAGGATTGTATGCTGACACCACTGGGTCTTCCATAGTCTGTTGCAAAATCCAGGCCACAGCAGGGAGGAGGGTGAGGCTGGTGATCTAGAATCTTTAAATACAGCTTTGAGTCAGGGGATCATCTCCCTTGAGTAATGAGGTGCATGATACCAAGGATTGGAAAGTCTCTTTGTGGCTCCGGGCAAGTCACTTACCTTCTGTGGACCTCAGTTTCCTTGTTTTTAAAATGAGAGACTTTTATATCCTTCCAGTTCTAGATCTATTGACATAAGACCCCATGACTATAATTGTGTTTTCAAGTGAATCCATTCCTTCTAGCTTCTTCTTCTCCTCCCTCTTAGTAGCAAATAGACTCTTAGATCACAAACATCCATTGAAAGCCTTTCCTGTATGAATCACTGTGCTAAGCACTTTACAAATCTCATTTGATTCCCCACCATTATCTCCATTTTACAGTTGAGGAAACCGAGGCAGAAAGCAGTTAAATGACTTGCCCAGGGTCATGTGGCTATGAAGTATCTGAGGCCAGTGTTGAATTCAGCTCTTCCTGACTCCAAGCTTGGTGTTTGCTCTATTCCCTGAGCTACAGCTGCCTCTGGATAGAAGGATCAAAACCAAAATGCTCTATTTGTGGAGCAGCATTCAGAGGTGGCTGCAGGAGTAACACTGAGTCCTGAACGTGGAGTCAGAAGATTTGGTTTCTAGTCCTGACTCTATTATGAGATTGTTCGAGGATTATGGACATGCCAGTTCAGCTTTCTTGATCATCTTCCTTATCTGTTAAATGAGGACTTGGACCAGATGGTCTCTAAGATTCTTTTAATCCCTAAAAGTCTGTAGAGAAAGTGTGGATATCAGAAGAAAAAAACTTTCATTAATAATAATAGTGTACATTTGTGTAGTATGTTATAGTTTACAAAGTGCTTTCACATATATTGTATCATCTGATTTTCACAGTAATGTGATACTTGATTACCTCTATTTTATGGAAGAGGAAAACTGAGGTTCACAGATTAACTTATCTACCAAGTACCATAACTGAGGCCAGATCCAGGTTTTCTTGCTCCATGTTCAGGGGTCCTTTCCATCATATCACACTACCTTTCCTACACAACTTGCCCCAAATGCTCATTTTGTCCCCTATGTGGAAAAAGTCATAGGACCCAGGGTCTGGAATTGGAGGGGACTTCAGAGATCACCTAGTCCAATTTCCTCATTTTACAGATGAGAAACTGAGGTCCTGAAAGATTGGAGGCTTGTCTACCGTAATACTGGTAGCAAGTAGAAGAATTAGGATTTGAGTTCGCCTCCCATGATTCTAAGTTTAGCAGGAAAGTTCAGTCCTCTTTCCTCTGTGCCCACAGTACCTTCTTCCCATCTTTAATTGCTCTGCAGAAGTGTAATCATTCAGACGTAGAATGGCATGACTAGAAGGTAAAGGGGGTGGGTGGACCTTGATGAGACAATCCCTGAATAGCTCTGCTCTGCCTGCTTCACACATCTCTACTACCGTCTCCTGATCCTGAAGAGCTCTTCATGCCCTGGGAATAAGGACTCAGCAGATGTTCACTGATGATGAAGAAGTGAATTTAGGGGAGATGGAAGAAACATCCTGGAAGGTGCCAAAAGTGTCCAATTGAAGGCAAAAGAGCCTTAGTAGCAGCAGTTCCCACCATTTTTTCCTTCCCTCTTATAAAAACTGCCTCCCTCCTGTGGACTGGCCTCACTGCAGTAATCATCTGGGCTACTGATCATGGGAGATCAGGATACAAGTGAAATAAGTGACCAAGAACTGTTGTTGAGTGATTTCAGTTGTATCAGATTCTTCACAACCCATTTGGGGTTTTCTTGGCAAAGATACTGGAGTTGTTTGCCATTTCCTTCTTCAGGTCATTTTATACATGAGGAAACTGAGGCAAACAGGGTTAAGTGACTTGCCCAGGGTCATGCAGCTAATAAGGGTCTGAGGTTGGATTTAAACTCACTAGGATGAGTCTTCCTGATTCCAAGCTCAGTGTTCTATCCACTGTGCCACCTAGCTGCCCAACAATTAGGCCTACTGATATCTCCTGATTGTCTCCTGTGCTGATTGTCCCCCTCTTTGGGTGAGGAGAGACAAAAGGAATCACAGATAATGCTCTCTATCTTAGAGAAACTTCCATTCCTATCCATGTTATAGGAGGAACGTCTTTCAGACATAATTATTAGATAAACACCAACTATACAGACTCTGAAACTATAATAAAATGATTGCTTATGCTGAAAGTTAAATCATGTCCTCTGTAAAAGCAATGATGATCATCTCTCTCTATCACCAAAAGCCTGCAATATAAGTTATTTTTGTCTTCATTATAAACATCATCTGGGAGTTGCTATATAATACTTGTTATGCCCAATGTGTCTATCTAGTTTGCCTACTCATGGTTGCAGCTGGGACCCAAGGATGTGTGTACCATGCCTCCCATATTAGTTTTCTCATTAGTGATAAGTTTCTGGAAAGAAGTTGTGTTATGGAAATAGGGAGATATTCCTGTAGTTGCAAAATTACACCATGTCTTTAAAAGCCTTTAATTATAAGGGCCTAATGAGGTGGCTGGATGGCATATTGGATAGGGACTTGGACTTGGAATCAGGTCAGACCTGAGCTCAAATCCTATATGATCTAGGACAAATCTTAATTTCTTTGGTCCTCTGTCTCCTCATCTGTATAAAGGGGAGTGTAGGTGATACAGTGGATAGAGCACCAGAACTGGAGTCAGGAAGATCTGGGTTCAAATACGACCTCAAACACTTACTAGCTGTGTGACTCTGAGCAAGTCACTTGGCATGGTTTTGCCTCTCTTTCCTCATTTGTAAAATGAGCTGGAGAAGGAAATGACAAACCACTCTAGTATCTTTACCAAGAAGACTTTCAATGGAGCCACAAAGAGTCAGATGACTGAAAAGTGACTAAGTCCTAATTCTAGGAAGTAGGATGGGCCTTTATGTGTCTGTGTGGTACCTCAAACATCAAGATGGAAGGAGACTGGAGACTTACTCTCTCTTTCTCCCTTCTTCATCAGGCAATCTTAGGGAAGTCACTTTGCTTGTCTAGACTTAAGCTGGCCCACCTATAGAAATGGAAACAACAGTCCTTTACCTGCCTGAAGGCAAAGAGATTACCACTTTGTTTCTCTGAACTGTATGGTCAGCAATTTCATGATCTGGTTTCTTTCTCCTTCCCTTCTACTTCATTCCCTCCTGCTCCTCCCCTCTCTCTTAATAGCCAATAAATTAGAAGTGAAGCAGAGATACAAATATATCAGAAGTTCTCTTTGTAGTCCCAAAGGACACCTCAGAAAACCTTTGTGGGGGGACCCCATAAATAGCTTTAATCTGATAGACTGGAATCTCCTTGCAGTCAGGGACTTGGTCTTATTTTGTTTTGTATCTTTATCTAGTGCTAGTACTCAACATGTAGCAGGTACTTAATAGATGTTTACTGGATTGAATGTTTGTTGAATATGTATGTGTATACACATACATATATTTAATATATGTATATATACAAACATGCACTTTTGGTATATATATATAATATTTGTTGTACTCACTGAATAGACTTTTATGTTCCCTCTTAGTATAATAAGCTGGTGAATGGAACATTTTATAGTTTTCTCTTTCAAAAAATAAACTGCGTTGCTTTTTACTTAAGGTATGTGGTCCTTGATTTTTTTTTCTTTCTGCAAGTCAATGGCCCTCAGTAAGGGGAAAAATATTTTCTGCCTCTGCTTTAGGTAAAGGGAAACAGTGTAAAAAATGAACAAGAATCTGCCTTTGCTTTTATTTTCTTTGTGTTTTAGACTTTGGGATGATTAAAAATCTAGTCTCAGAATGTTGAAATTCCCAGTGACGCTGACAGGACAAGGCATACTCCCCCCCTCCCCACAACCGCTACTGCTAATAGGGGTTGTTTTGATAGTGAATTACTGTTTGCAAAATGCTTTGGTCAGTTGGTCAATAAATATTTATTAAACACCTACTTTTGCTAAGAAAGCCCCAAATGGGGTCACAAAGAGACGGACATGACTGAAACTGAACAACAATGACACCTACTATGTGCCAGGTGCTGTGTTAAGTTCTGGGGATACAAAAAAGAAGCAAAAGGTCCATCATCCTGATTCTTATCACCCTGAGGGTTAAGTGCTCACATGTATTATGATGCTTATGTTGTAACTGAGGAAACTGAAGAGGCTAAGAGACTCTAACTAGAAAGTAGCAGAGGACACAAGTGAAGTCAGGTCTTCTTGACTCTTACTTTAGTGCTCTGGCCACTGGGCCATGCTGATTTTGGGGGAATCCAGCTGCTGGCCTCACAGTTTGGTTCAGGCTTATACTGAGCTGCCCACAAAGGGTGTGGTCCCTATGTAATTGTTTGAGTTGGTAGTGATGGCTTCAGATTAGCATGGCAAGAAGACAGTGAGCTCCTTGAGGGTAGGGAAAAGGACTATCTTTTGCCCTTTTGCCTCCTTTGGTATTTCCAGTTCTTAGCACAGTGTCTGACACAGAGTGAGTACTTAATAAATGTTTACTGACTGACCAATTTAGTTTGACTTTTTAAAATATTCTAGTGGACAGAGCACTGTACTTGGAGTCAGGAGACCTGGGTTCAAGTCCTGTCTGTATGACTTCCTAGTTGTGGGACCTCAGGCAAATCACTGCTCGTCTCTAAGGCTCAGTTTCCTCGTTGCAGAGTGGGCTGGATGCTCCTTGTTCTTCTCACCTCAAGTGGGTTGTTATAAGCAAAGTATATTGAAAACGGCTATATGTTTAGATGAGGATTTTTTGGTTCCAGCATGAATCAGGGCAAAGGATATCTGGTGCTTCATGTCTAAAGGATTTATAGCCAGAAGGGATTCTAGTTCAGGGGTTTTTAATCTGGGTCTGTGGACTTTAAAAAAGAATTGGATGGTTGTCTTTTGACATAATTGGCTCCCTCTGTAATTTTTATTTTATGCCTTTAAAAGCATTATTCTGAAAAGGGGTCCATAGGCTTCACCAATCTGCCAAAAGGCTGCAATCCCTTTCCTAATCCTTCTTAATTTTAATCCCTTTCCTCTGTCAGTGGCTTCCATTTATCCTGTATCTAGTGTATTTGTACAGAGTGTTTTACATATCATCTCTTTCATTAGACTGTGAGGTCCTTGAGGGCAGAAGGCATCTTTTGCTTTTCTTTGTATCCCCAGGGATTAGCATGGTGCCTGGTA
>CM053593.1:61976647-62001615 GCA_028646575.1 Pseudocheirus occidentalis
CCCGCTGCTTGGTCTCCAGTATCCTTTCCGTCTTCTTTGGGCTAGCATTTACCCCTTTGCAAAAATGAGACTGTTTCAAGGATTTGGGGAGAGCAAAGTAAGAGTGTATTGATTGGTACCCTCCTTGTTATTATTGTAATAGTAATGTATCCGAGCGCCTTGAAAACAGGTGGCCCCAGAGAGAGTCTGGGAACAGAAGCATTCCAGAGAATGTACAGGTTACACTGTATATGAGGTGGAGGTGGGAAAAAGGGACTTGGATACGAAGTTTCCTTGACTGTCTAATGTAATTGAATCACGATTTATTAAATCACTACCATGTAGGAGGCTCCAGACTCAGCATTGGTAGATAACAGAAGTGATTTCTGCTCTCAGATTTTGAACTATTAGAGGGGAGATTGGATAAGGACACAAATAATCATCATGCAATTATCACCATTTGGGATTTGGTAAATGCACCCACCACACCATATCAGGCACATCATGGGCTTTCTGATAATTGCCAGGGATGTGTCTGTTTGTGGGGGCGGGGCGGCATAAAGAGCTTTGGTGTCCTACTGGACTGAAAACTCTTTGTAGGCAGGCCGTGTGTCTCATTTTTATATCTTCCCTCAGTGCCCAATACAGAGACTGCCATGCAGTAGTCCGTCAGTCAGACAATGTGCATTTATTAGGCACTTATGTGTCATAAGGCTGTATTAACCACCAGGGATATAAAGAAAGGAGAAAAAACACGACTCACATTTGAATGGGGTAGACATGTAAATGCTTATGTATGTAGAGGATACCTTCGGAGGAGATGGAATGTTACCTGAAAGGGGAGAGGCTAGCAGTGGGAGGGTCTACAGAAAAGTCTTCTATAGAAAGTCCACTTTGAACTGAATCTCGAAGGAAGCCAGGCATACCAAGAGGTAGAGATCATTTGGCAGAACATTTCAGGCACTGGGAACAGTTAGGACAAAAGGATCAAGTCGAGAGTATCCTGTGGGAAGTGCAAAGTAGGTTAGTGCCGCCGGATTGTAGAGTTTGTGGAGGGGAGTAAACTGTAAGAAGAATGGAAAGGTGGCTATATAACAGGATGGTAACAAAGCTGGGGCATTCGGGAATTTGTCCTAGGGCACTGAGTGAGGAAGGTGCTGAAAACACTAACTGTCCTCTAGCAACATAGAAACGTAAGAGTTTATAGCCTAGTTAGCAAAGACTAATTAGTCAAAATAGGAAGCTGCCAAGTAGCCCACTAGTATGAATTCCTTCTCAGCCCCACTTGATCAATTAAAGCTGAATTTTACGTTCTTTGCCCTAAATGATGTTGTGGTAGCTGGCCTAGAAGGAAAAAAAGTCCTAGTTACTGCTATGGTGTTTCACAAATGTTCGCTGAACTGATTATTGTTGAATGGATGGTCTGCTATCCCACCCTCTGCCCTTTGACTTTCTGTCAAGTGAATGTCCTAGGTGTAGCAGAATTCATTTCTCCTATGTTAAAATGATAAAATAATAACATGACTTGCATTTATTAAATGCCTATTTTGTGCAGAATTTTTTGGGGAAAAACTGGCATAAGACACCACTCCTACTCTTGTGGGACATACATCTAATAGGGGACAACAATGAGGGTAGCTATAATATACAATGTCATACAATAAGTTCATTAGAGGGTTGTAAAAGAGTCAAAAAAAGAGGCAGGGAAGTCAATGGTCAAAGTAGAAGAGAGAGAGCATTCCAGGCATAGGGATGAGAAAATGTCCAGAGCCAAGAGATGGAGTGTTTTGTTCATGGAACAACCAGAAGGTCACTGTCACTGGATTGAAGAGTACATGTTGGGGAATAAGATGTAAGATGACCAGAAAGGTAGGAGGGGGCTTGGTTATGAAGGAGTCAATAGGGAGCCACTGGAGTTGATTGAGTAGTGGGGAGACATGATTGCAGGTTGGGACTGGGCTGGGCAGAAATGATAGAAGAAAAGGAATGGACTTTGGGAGACTAAACTCAGAAGAAGAACCTTCCTACTTGTTCCACAATTTATTCATTGTCTTCTAAACTGGGAACTGAGAGACTTTCAAGTGGATGCTTATCCCCACCTCCACCGTCTTCATTGTTTTCCTAAGAAGAAAGCAGGAAGGTAGGGAGGAAGAAAAGAGCAGGAAGAAATGTGAGTGGGTAAGTTGTATACCAGGCTCCTTCCTACCCCATAACCTCCTGAGAAGGGATGCCTTGACCCCTGCTGCCGATACTCTTCTTTCAGGGTCTCAGATAACTTTATCTTTTGCCTTCTTCTGTTGGCTTTCACATAGTTTGATGGCTCCTACCGTCATCTCCTCTCTGCCCTGCTCTGGGAATATTGCTCAGAGAGGGTACAAGGAGGCCCTTGGTTTATTCAGTTATGATAAGAGTTTTCCCTTTCCAGTTATTGTGACTCGGCAGTTCCCACCTCCCCAGAATAGTTGAGTCAGCACAACCCACCAGATGCATTGAGGATGGTGAGTCACACAGGCTTTTCAAACCCTGGGGTATGAATCACAAAGTCCTGAGCCCTACGGAGGACTTGGGTGATAGCTGAAGGAAAGCAAGGAGAATGGGTCCAGTTCCTGCCTGCTGCCTGCCTGCTCCACAAACCCAACACATGCCCCAAACTTAGCCCTCTGAAGTTGCCTCTTCTTCTATAGCCTCTATCCTTCCTCTATAGTGTAAGGTTTTGGAAATGGTCTTAGACACATGCAGAGTTGCCTGGGGAGTAATGGATAGAGGAGCTGAATCGGTAGTCAGCAAGGTCAGGTTCAAATCCTGCTCTTGACAAATGTGGCCGTGGGAAATTAATTGAGATAAGCTGGTGACATCTCTGAGTCTCAGATTTCCCATCTATAGAATGGGGATAGGTGCACTTTCCCTACAGTGTTATTGTAAGGCTCCAATGTGATGATGTCTTGTCAAGTCTTTAGCAAACTTTGAAATGCTATACAAAGGTTGTCTAATATTATTAACCTCAACAATGAGGTGATTTGCAGGCTTCCTATGTGAATATCTCCTCTCCTGTCTGTTGCTAATTTTTCAAGTTTAGTACTGTGTTTAGTTCTGTATTTCTTTGGTTAAGGTTTTGTTCCTCCCTGAAAATGCAAATACCCCCAGAATGGATAACACATTAAACTATGATCAGTCATTTATACTGCAGTGTGAACTGGTTTGCATTTCTTTAAGGGAGGCTTTCCTGGGGAGTTGGAAGAAGGTGGGAAGGAAGAACTGCACCATAGTATATAGGACTAATGAAAATGGTGCTTGGAATTCTTGAAATAATAACAACATTCACCTTTTGGTGATTTTGCCTCTTGTTGGTCTTGGCTAGGTCCCTTCATCTGGGAGGGGGAAGGATGGGAGTTGAGATGACACATTGTGGCAAACCTGAAATCTTCCAGCCCTCAATTGGGATGCCCATCAACTTTGCTGCCAGGGCAAAGATTGACATTTGTGGGCATTACCAGGCATCAAAGGGTAGTAAGTAGCCCCCTTGAAACTCCAAGGCTGCACAGCATCCATGGAGCTCTGTTAAAGCAGCAGGCATGTGTGTGTGTGTGTGTGTGTGTGTGTGTGTGTTTACTATCACTCCTCAGAGAGCACTAGAGATATCTGCCTCAGAGAGCACTCAGAGATACCTGCCAACCTGCCAGTGGCCAGACACTGCAATCTGCCTGGCTACCTCTAACTCAAGGGAATGTCACTGTCACAAGTGCCTCGGGGAAGGCAGCAGAAGTAAACACTCAGGGGGCAATGTCAGTCCCTGGGACTTGATCTGGCCTCCAGGACACTCTCATTTTGTGGGAGAAGAGACATTGATATTCTTGCTGCTCAGAAAGAAAATCTCATAAAAATCTTGAAGAATGTCAAGGGGATTGGTGGTTGAGGCAGTATCCCAACCAATCCCTCAGTCATCTTGCAAAAAGCCTGTTTATTGGGTCTGATGAAATGAGGGAAAAGGGAGGAAAGAAGAGATTTACCAGGAGAAACAGAGCAACAAAAATGTCCCTTTTCCACTATAAAGAAACCTCACTTTCCTTGCTGGGTAGGAATTCTATTTGGGTATTTAGACATATTTAAGCCAGAGAGTACAGGCTATGCCACCATCATTCTGGGTGGAAACAGTGGCTCTGGGGATGAGTGGGTGGGACCAGGAGGGTACTATCTTTAAATGTCCAGCAGAAGTAAGAGTTGTCTTAAGTACTCCCTCCCAGAGGGGGAACACCTTGCATTTTCACCAAGAAAGGATGGCATGGTCACTAGAACACTCACACTAATTAATGGCAGAGGCCCTTAGGCTCATGCTAGGCATTAATGGTTAATCTGAGATAGCAAATTTCTGTGCTCTTTGCTCAATGGTTCTTCATTCTGCAAATGTCTTTTTCCATGATGTGCCATGGAAGGCCTTAAAAATCTGTCTGTAGTGGAAAGAGAAGAAGAGCAGAAGATTTAGAGTAGGTTTACTTTCTGCTTCTGCTGCCTACTACATATGTGACCTTAGGCAAGTCATTTACCTTTCTAGGTCTTGAGTTTTCTCATCTATAAAACAAGGGGTTGAACTAGAGCTCCCCAAATCCTTTCTAGCTCTCAATCCTATGAGGCAGAAAGGAGGAAGAGTGTGGGCTGGGTTAGGCCAAGCCTGGTGGCAGTAGAAGACAAATACAGATGGAGTTGTACCCCTCCAGTTTTAGGAAGATGTGAATTAAGGGGAAGGGGAGGAAATAAGCATTTACTAATAAGCATTTATTATTATGATGCTAAGAGCTTTACGAATAGTATTTATTTTGATCCTCACAATAACCATGTAAAATAAATGCTATTATTTTGAGTTTGCAGTTGAGGAAATCAAGGCAGAGAGAGGTTAAGTAACTTACCCAAGGTCATACAACTACTAAGTGTCTACGGTCAGATTTCAACTCAGGTGCTTCTGACTTCAGGAGCAGAGCTTCACTCACTATGGTACCACCTAGATACCTCTTAGTTTGAGAACAGAAAAGAGTAAAAGAGGAATGCACGTCTGTATGTTGTGTTGCTCCAGTAGAATCTAAGCCTCTTGAAGGCAAGGACCATTTCATTTTTGTCTTGCTATGGACAATGCCTACCATGTGTGTTGTCCCTAGCAAAGGCTTAATAATTTCTGAATTGAATTGAGACCCCCTTAGGTGGGGTCTGAGTCTGATTTAGTTTCTTGTTTGGGGTCTTGTTTCATTATATTCTTTCTGCTTCATTCCCATTTCCTAACCTGCCAATACTGGCCACTTTGGGAGTAATATTTGATACCTATTTGGGACCCTGAGCTGGCAATTGTTTGGGAAAGACACGTGGATTATTCCTAAAGTTGATTCTCTCCTCACTTTCCTGCCCCCAATAATAGCAGGGAGAAGTTTGCTTCTGAATTTCCTGGACTCTTTCCTCCTTTTTCCCCCCTGTGTGTCTGGATGTGTTTGCACACCACTGAAGGAGAACTATGTCCGTGACCAGCAGAATGATGAGGCAGGCCCTCGGGAAACATCTGCCTCTCCTTTTTCATTAGATTATAAGTTTCTTGAGGGCAGGGATGTCTTTTGGCTCTTTTTGTATCCCTAGAACTTAGCACGGTACCAGGCATACAGTAGGTGCTTAATAAATGTTTATTGGTTGATTGATTTTCAGCCTTTTTATTGCTTAGAGTTTGATCCTGGAGAGGCCAGCAGGAGGGGTAATCTAATAGTCTTATCAAAGACTCTTGGTAGTGGTATCAGTCAACATATATTTATTAAATGCTCACTCTGTGTCGGCCCCTGTGCTTAGTGCTGGGGATTCAAAGACAAAAGTGATGCCGTTTGTTCCCTCAAGGAGTTTACAGTCTAACCAGAGGAGACCTGGATGGACAAAAGAGATGTGAGATAATTTGAGATGGGGGGGGAGGGCACTGGCAGCTTTCAGGACTAGGAAAGGCTTCCTGTAAAGGGGGTGCCTGGTCTGAGCCTTCAAGGGAACTAGGGATTCTGCAAGGTGAAGGGGAGGAGGGAGAATGTTCCAGTCATGGGGGCAGCCGGTGCAAAAATACAGAGAAGTGAGATAGAGGGCCACATTGGAGAAAAAGTACTCCTAACTTCTGGCAAGGCTTTGAGATGTGGTGGGAGCCAAAAATATATGCTGCTCCATGATCTCTTCCCCTAAAGATAAGGCAAGACTGGGGCTCGGGACTTTGGTCCCTTTTTTCCCTTTTGCCCCTGTCCCCTCATGGGACTCAGACTGCAGGTTTGCTTTTCATAGGGAATGGGTCTGCTTCTAGTTTTGAAGGATGGAAACTGGGTTTGGTAAGAATGGGAGAAAAAAAGGAGGGGGTGAAAGGATTCTGGTAAGATGTTCACACTCACTGATGAGAATAGGGTTTCATTCCCAGGAGGGGGAAGGCAGAGATTATGTTTCTGCTTTCCCAGAACTATGAGCTTCTTGAAGGGAGGAGCCATTGACCAGAGGTCTCAACCCCTACTCCCTACCCAATGACAGTTCCATCATGTGTACACTCCACAAGACTGGGCACAAGGAAAATGGGGGAGGGAAGGAGTGGGATTTGGTATAAAACTTCCCAGACCTGAGGATGGTCTGCCCCGCATTCAGTAACTGCCTTCCTTGCCACAGTGACTCCTTTTTCACCACTCCTACTAGCTTCTCCACCAGCCTTCACCTCCTCGTTTCTTTCCCCCTCTCTTTCTCTGTGGCTGAAATGAGACACTGAAGCATAGGCTTCTCAGAAATGTCAAAACATGGCATTGGTTGCAGTAGTGAGCCTACTGCCCAGGGAGCAGCATCAAAGAGACTTGTCAGGCAGGAGAAATGAGGTTTGTGTAGCTCACTAGACAGAGGGGTCCCAAGTGTGACCTTTAGCCTTCATGACTGGCACTGTGTCCCTGTGGAACAGGATCAAGGTTTGTGTCCTGGATCCTACTCAGGGACCATCACTGGACAGAGGAGAATGTTAGGAAGAGCCTGGGGTGAAACTATGTGAGTATGGGAGTCTTTGGGTCTAGGTCGGACTAGTCCTCCCTCTGCTACATAAGGCTTTCATTTGGGTTGTCATTGAATTTAAGGTTTAAGCACTTTCAATATGGTGTCTCATTTGTGGTAATCAGCGATGGGTAAGCCTCCCTTTCATGCAAGTATGTTATAGATCAGGCTTTCTGGTTGACTTTTGACGCATGGAAGTCCAAATGAATGGTGGGAATATTGAAAATAATAGAATACTGGAATGATTTCTGCTCTTTCTTCTATGTGAGACCTTAATGAGGCATTGGACAAAATCTTCCAGAATAGGGAGTTTGCATGAGGGAGTTAAACGAGATGTTACAAAATCCTTTTTGCTCTTTAGAAACCAAGTGAAAGATAGACCTGAATCTTTCCCACTGACTGTAGATTATGAATCTTGGCAAATTCTCTTTGTGTCTCAGTTTACTCACCTGTAAAATGAGGGGGCTAGACAAAATTATCTTTAATTATCACTAATTATCTTTGTTCTAAATCTATGAACTTATTATCTTATTTGGAAAAATCTTCAAGGCCTTTGGTGTGTAGGAAAAGAGCCTGGAATTTGGAGTCCAAAGACATGGGTTTGAATATAAGTTATGCACAACTTTGCTGTATGACTTAAGAAAAATCACACTCCCTCTCTGGGTCTGTTTCCTTGTCTGGTAATGTAGGGGTTGGACTAGGTAAGGCACTATGCTCCCTTTTGCTGTGATTCTTTCTCTTCCTTTCTCCTGCTCTGGAGTAGAGGTTTCTGTTTAAGATCAGGATTCTAGTCTGGAAGGAACTCCAAGGGGTGATCTCTTCTTCCTCCACTGGATGCTAACTCTTCCTGCTCCAAATGATCGCTAAAATTACTTTTCTTTTTAAAAAAAAGAGAGGAAAGAGAGTGAGTGAAAGAAAGTGGGAGAGTGAAAAAGAGCAAATGAGAGAGACAGAGACAGAGATAGACAGAGAGACAGAGAGAGATAGAGAGAAAAAGAGAGAGACAGAGATAGAGACAGAGAGAGACAGAGAGAGACAGAGATAGAGAGACAGAGAGACAGAGATAGAGAGACAGAGACAGAGAGACAGAGACAGAGAGACAGAGAGACAGAGAGAGACAGAGACAGAGACAGAGAGACAGATATATAGAGAGACAGAGATAGAGAGACAGAGAGACAGAGAGAGACAGAGACAGAGACAGAGAGAGACAGAGAGAGACAGAGACAGAGATAGAGACAGAGAGACAGAGACAGAGAGACAGAGAGAGACAGAGAGACAGAGAGAGACAGAGCTAGGGAGACAGAGAGACAGAGAGACAGAGAGAGAGACAGAGACAGAGAGACAGAGAGAAAGAGACAGAGATAGAGACAGAGAGAAAGAGACAGAGATAGAGACAGAGATAGAGAGAGAGACAGAGACAGAGAGAGATAGAAAGACAGAGACAGAGAGACAGAGAGCGAGACAGAGAGAGACAGACAGAGAGACAGAGATAGAGAGACAGACAGAGACAGAGATAGAGACAGAGACAGAGAGACAGAGAGAGACAGAGAGAGACAGAGAGAGACAGAGACAGAGACAGAGACAAACAGACAGACAGACTGAAAGAGTGCCTAAAGTCTTCCTGGCTGGGACAGACTAATAGCTGGGTTAAGGATGATTGGGAAAGTGCCTTCCTGAACTAAGAGCCAGATTTGGTAGTATTCCCTTTCAGGTACTAGAAGTACAGGGTGGTACAGTGGATAGAGTAGTGAGCCTGGAACCAGGAAGACCTGAGTTCAGATGTGATCTCTAACACTTATTAGCTTTGTGACTCTGGACAAGTCACTTACCCTCTGACTCAGTTTCCTCAACTGAAAAGCGGGGATGATAATAGTGCCTTCCTTGCAGGGTTATTGTGAGGATCAAATAAGGTGATGTTTGTAAAAGGGTTTTCCAACAGTGCCTGGAGTGGAGTTGGTGCCCTTATGCTTTCCTCCACACATTTCAGTGCTGCTTAAATCTATCTGTTCTAAGCCAGTTTCCTGTGCCAGTCAGTCAAAGAGTTAACTTTCCTTTGCTGTCACTGCACGTAATAATATTCAGACTATTCTGGATTTTCTTTCTGTGTTAGGAAGACCTCTGTCTCTACTGTTGGGATGATACCATGTTTAGCCTTGAATTATGGGTCACATACCTGACAGATGGGTAGTTGCAAGCTCAGGCAGGGTATTTACAAGGAATGCTGAGGTAGGGCTGGCTGCATTCTGCCAAAGTTGGCACCCTAAAGCTTTTCCCATCTAGACCTCTTATCCCTGTTCCTCAGGCCCCGTTTCAATGCCAGGCTTACAATGAGATTTTTGTTGTGTCAGTGGGTGTTGTTTTTTGAATCTCTTCCCCAATGAGTGGATAATTGGGAATAACAATCTCCCTCTGCCCCTGCAGCCTTCCCCTCTGATTGGTGAATTCTTCTTGGAATCTCCATTTTGAGGAAGAGTCCAGGTCAGGCATGATTGCTTTCACTCCTCTCTTGACTCTACTCCAGCTCCCTTCTGTTCCCCTTCCCCCACTTCCTTAAGGACTATTTTTTTGGCTTGTTTTTGTATTCTCAGCTCTCAATACAGAGGCTGACATACAGTAAGTACTTAATAAATGCTTCTTGACTTTACACCAACCTTATGACATAGGCAAGGAAAGTTTGACCATCTTCATTTTAAAGAAGAAGAAACAGGCTCAGAGGACTCAGCTGGTAGGTACCAGAATTAGCCCTCAAACCCAGGTCTCCTGACTTCAACATTAGTATTTTCCCCTTTATATCCAAATCTTTCTTAGATGAATGAGTGGGTCTCTTGCCACCTGAATCCTTCCTGAGAGAAAGCTGGATTATATAATCAGAAGTATATTTTGAGGTGAGTTCAAGTAGGTGGGTTTTGCCCCCTTCCTGGGCATGACTGTGTTAAGGCCACCACTTCCTCATCCTCTTGGGACTCCATCTGCCTAAAAATTGTAGGATACTTTTACTCCCCACTTTCTAGGCTTGGACTTTAGCAAGCGATCTCTCCTTTTCAACCAATGCTGTCATTTTACAGATGAAAAAACTGATGTCTAGAAAGGTGATGTAATTCTCCCTAGACCACACAGGTAAGGAGCAGACCACTTCCTTTCCACTCCTATTCAGTAAGATCCAGTGACTCCCTATTACCTTCAAGACCAAATATAAAATCTTCCATTTGGCTTTTAAAGTCTTTTACAAGCAGACTTCTTGCTGCCTTTCCAGTTTTCTTACTTACCTTCTGTAATAGTAATCAGTTTATCAGATACTTAGCACTTAGTAACTTAGGGCTAAATAGCACCTAGTAACTTGGGGCTAAGTATGGAAGGTGTGAACCCTGTGTATCAGTGAGAAGGCATGAACTCCCCTGTTGACATGAAAGAAGACTATTGGCTGAGACAGGAGGCCAGTGCTGTATATAAAGAAGAATTCTAGAGACAGAGAGAGAGAATTGGAATGTTGTTGCTTGGGAGGGAAGATTTCATAGAGATTGAAGCCAGCTGAGAGAGAGAGAGAGAGAGAGAGAGAGAGAGAGAGAGAGAGAGAGAGAGAGAGTTTCTCTCCCAGCATCTGGAAGCTGACTGAGAACTGAATTGGAATTTTCCTGAGACCAGAATCTGGTGAAGTCCAAACAGAAGGCCAATATTCCTTCTGGGTCCTAGAGCCAGCTGAACTGCTGGAAGACAGAAGAAGCATGAGCAGGATAAGACATTTTTTATTCATGGCCTGGCTGATCCTTGAGTTCCAGGCAAGAGAAGTGGTGACGGGTTTGAGATGTGCTGGACCCTGTGAACTTCAGTGTGTGCTGGGGATTGGCCTGAGGATTAGATAAGGACCTGGGAGCTGTCTACCTCGGAGGATTGTATGAGAACCTGGCAGCTGTCTGCTTCTGAATCCAGGTGATTGTTTGGAGGATTCAGGAGGAAGCTGGAACCATGGAAGGGGATCCAGGAAATCAGAGAGACCACCCAGAGTCAAGAGGAAGAAAAGGCCTCCCCTTGGATGAGACTAAGGTTTTCTGGACACCAAGGGATGGAAAGTTTGTGTGGTTTTCTAATGACTTTGTTAGTGACTAATGATATTTAATAATTGGGAATCTAGCTTAGTGACTGACTGCTAGATGAGTGACTGATAAAGTTAATGATTGCCCCATGAGCAGAAGATTGGTATATTGTGAACTGATTGATTGAATCTTTAAGTGAGAAAGGTTTCCCCCTTAGGGAAACCAGTGTTTCTTCTTTTATTCCTTGTTCTAAATATTGTGACCACTGTAGTGAAAACTGTGTGGCCATTCTAATGTTAAGCTGTTATGAACACTATATTGTGACTTTCTGTAATAAGATATAATATTGAGAATATTATATTGTGAATATTGTACTGAATCTTGATTTGTAATGGAATAAACAGAGTGTTCACTATTACTGTATAATCTGAATCTTAAAAGCAATTCACAGTAGCTTTCTTTTGGGAATCTGTTTATGCTTGGCTTTACACCTTCCCTGTATCCTCTGAGATCCAGCATCAACCTCCTTGCTGTTCCTCACCCTCAGCACTCCCTTCTCCCAACTTTGGGCATATCACTGTCCTTTCCCCCTGACTGGAATTCTCTCCCTCCTCATCTGTCCCCCAGGCCTCTCTGGTTTCCTTCAATTCTCATCTGAAGTCTTATCTTCTATGGGAAGTGTTTCCCAATGACCCTTAATTCTAGTGCCTTTCCTCAGTCAATGGTTTCCTATTTATCTCCTATACGTCTTTTTTGTACATAATAACTTGCATATTGTCTCCCACCATTAGACTGTGAGCCCTTATAAAGCAACAGCTCTCGAGGTTTGGTTTTTTGTCTTTCTGTCCTCAGGACTCAGTGCATACATAGGAGATGCTTGGTGAAGGCTAGTGTGATGATTAGTAGAGAAAGAATCTGAGCCCAGTTCTTTCACATTGTTTCCATCATGCTTTTTCTCTAAATGGATTCTTCCAATTTTAACTGAAACCACAGTTACCTCAGTTATCTTCTTTCTTTGTCCTGCTCTTCAATCTGGCCACTTCCTGGCATCTCAGCACTTCTCAGAGACAGAGATTATATGATTCTAACCAGTCACTTGGTATATTAAGTCCTATAAAGACTTCTTTTTTTCTCTTTCTGAGCTCAGAAGGAGAGGAAGTGATTCTAACCAGTTCCTTACTATAGTACCTTTTTTTCTTCTGTACTCAGAAGGAGAAGGTAGGATTCTAATCAATTACTCAACATAAAAGCTCTTATGAAGAGGTGATTTTTAAATTATACACACACACACACACACACACATATATATATACATATGTATGTATATATCTTTTCCCCTTTCTTTTCTTTTTTTTCAGATTGATTTGTTTACTTACTTTTAGTTTACGATATTCAGTTCCACAATCCCTTGAGTTTCAAATTTTCTCTCCTCTCCCCCCCTCGGGCTTGCAATCAAAGATAGGATATCCTCTACAAATACTTTCACACTGGACATTAGTCTGGTTGTACAGAAGGGTTGTAACCAATAGAATGAACAGTGGGAAAGAGGAAACAAAATCCAACATGGAAAAGAAAGAGAGCATGTAGTTTGCTTCAGTCTTCATTTACACTCTGTTCTTTCTGGATCTTTCTCTGAATTTAGACATCTCCTTCCATCCTGAGACTTGTAGAGTTGTCTTGTAACCTTGCGTTGCTGAGAAGAGTCCAGTTTATCAAAGTTAGTAGTCACACAATGTATGTATATATCTTTACTGGACTCAAGAACTTGTCTTGGAATGGGAGAGAGGGTGGAGGAGAAAATGGGATTTGGAGGGTTCCAGAGACTCCAAAGAACTGTCTTTTTCCACTAGAGGATGAAAAAGGAACTTTGTATACCCAGTGGGTCCAATAAGATTCTGCGACAGCTGGCTAACTTTGAGAACTGACCTACTGGTCATTGAATTTTTTGTGGATGCTAGACTATAGTGTGAACTATATCATCCCCTCTGAACAGTTTTCTGTACTTTATAAATTAGCCCATAGCTTGTTATCCATAGCATATTTCAAGGCAGTTACAGTCCAGTGGAAAGAAAGCTGCTTTGGGAATCAGAGCCTTTGGGTTTCACTCCTGATTCTACCATTTCCTATCCATGTGACCCCAGACAAGTCCCTTTACTTCTCTCTAGCAAAGTTTTAGGAAAGAGGGAGCGGATTCCAATGTTCCTTCATCTCTAAATTTGTGATTCTCTCAGGCCCATAGAGAGGGGGAATTCCAAGTCCTATGAAGTCTTCCTTTTGTTGCTCTGCTTTAGACTGAAGAATCCTATTTGAGAGAGGTTTTCCAAAGTAGCTCAGAAGCCACCTCCCCCATTGCCCCCCTACAGCCACACCCAGGCTCTTTGAGGGAATGCTTCTTTTTAACTATTTACAACATGCATGGCCAATGACAGAGAACAAGGTCTGGCACAGTCTCCCACACACCCCTTGGATGTTTACTGAGGCAGAAGCCGTGTGAGAGTTTGTCATTCCCAGAGATTCTTTGGCAGGGTGACAATCTGCCACCCCTTCTTCCTTCTTCCTTTGCCTACAGGAGGTGAGATAAGTACACACACTCATTCCTACTCAATATACTTCATCTAATAAAGGCTATACTTTCTCTTGGAACCACCTGAGCAGTTGTGGATCATGCTAATTTTTTGTTGTTCAATTGTTTTCAGTCATGTCCGACTTTTCATGACCCCATTTGGGGTTTTCTTGGCAAAGATACTGAAGTGGATTGTCATTTCCATTTCTGGTTCATTTTATTGATGAGGAAACTGAAGCAAACAAGGTTAAGTGACTTGCCCAGGGTCACACAGCTAGTAAATGGTGGACGCCAGATTTAAACTCAGAAGATGAGTCTTTCTGACTCCACACACTCTAGCCACTGTACCACCCAGCTGCCCTAAGCCATTTAGGTAGGTTCAGCAATTGCTTCTTTGGTGATTGACTGACTGATTCTACTGTCTTCTTATATAGTTTCTCTTTCTACAAATAGATACCTGCCTTCTCCTTTAGACCTGGTGATTAAATAGTCAACCACTCAAATGGATCTATGGTCCCCTCAATATGGATATTCTCTCCAATGATGTAGATTGAGACCCATCCATGTCTATTTGATATTTGGCCACATCCTACCCTAAGTTCACCCTGCCCAACATGCCAGGGGCTCTCCTTAGTTTCTCTTGGCATCACACAGATGCCAGTGACAGCACAATGGCTAAAGAGATTGTCCAGTTATCCTGCATGCTTTTCCTGTGACCAGTTCACCATATTTCTCAATTATATTTTTCTTTGATGACGTCCATTATTGTTCTTTATAATTCCTTATTTGTAATACATTAAGGTCTGATCATACCCCCATGTGCTTTTTGAATGATGCCCTATTTTAATTCTTCAGGGACAATAAGGTCTTCTGACTTGCAGTCATGAATCAATATTGATAATATTGGTACAAACAGATGGGACTTCTTTTCAGGGAATATGCACACATACATGCGCACATGTTATACTTATGTATGTGTATATACACATCTATATATACATACATACACACAAATACACACTTGGACAAGCACTATAGATAGGCAGTTAGGCCTAGGGCTAAATAGGAGATGGAGAGTGAACAGATTACCTTTAGTAAACTTCCATGCGCCTTTAACGACCCCACACTCTTCCCTGAAATGAAGCTCCATCTGTTTTATTCCAGTATTTTATCAATATTGTTGCATGAATTGCAAATAATAGGATCTGACTGTCTCTGAGTATTATTAAAAAACAAACAAACATGATGAGGGGCATCTAGGTGCCTTGATGGACAGAACACCTGCCCTGGAATCAGGAGTATCGGAGTTAAAAATCTGACCTCGACACTTACTAGTTGTAGGATCCTGGGCAAATTCCTTAACCACGATTGCCTCAAAACAACAAAAAATAAAAGCCATGGCGTATGTGATCATGCACATGTGTATGTGGATGAGTTCTCTAGATTGCCTATCTAACTGCATTTCAGAGTCCAGACTTTGACATTCTTTGTCCACTTTGTTTTTCTTATGTAGATGATTGCTTTTGAGTGATTATTAATTGTCTCTACATATACTTACTTTGGACAAGACAGGTTGCTCTCTGGGCTTCATTTTCCTCACTTGGCAAATGATGGGGTTGAATTAGACGATTCTCCTCACTTCTAAATCCTAAGTCACAAAATAAGAACATGTCATCTGAGAGATGAGTCTGGAAGGGAGAAGGGTGGAAATAGCCTTCATCTGCTTTGCCTTGGTGATGGTGCTAGAAGGCATGAGTTGATTTTATATGAGTCTCAAGTCTTTATTAGCACAAACCCTTTTCTCTAGCTGCTTCCCTGAGCCATTCCTAATTTGGAGACTGAAGTGATCAGGCCAGGGCTCAGTCAACAATCATTTATTGTTTACTATATAGTAGGCACTGTGCTAGTACAGTAAAAATCTTAGCTTCAAAGTCCAAGGGGCTCCCCAAAGGGAAAATTAAAAGAGATCCTGCACAATGTACAAATGCAAATTAGGTATGGGACAGGTAGTTCATTCCTCCACAAAACAGGGACTCAAAAGCATCAAGAGAGCAACTTTAAAAAAAAGATTCAAATATGTTTAATAGAAATGCATATGTAGAGCCTATGTCAGCTTGCATGCAGCCTTCAGGAGGGGATAGAGAAGGGAGGAGAGAAAATTCAAAACTTATGGAAGTAGATGTTGAAAACTAAAAATAAATAAATTAATTTAGTATTAAAAACGATGTAGTAACTTAACATAGCTGTCATTACAGTCTGCTGGAAGGGCGGTAGCTAAGCTTTAATGGGACATAAAGCAGTTGGAAAGAATGCTAATTAACCATTTTGCTTTTCCTCTGCTTATTCCTATCAAACTCTCCTGGTGAAACAGATATGACTTTGTCATTCTTTCCATAGGCTCCGGAGTATTTGTGGGTGAATTGACTCTCCCATCACTTAGGTCCTGCTGCTGTTGGCGACATCAAAGGGTCCTCATTCATAGGTCTCCTAGAACCTTCAGACTTTGGAGAACCAACAAAGTTGCTGCTAGTACCAGCTATGTCCACCATGGGTAACTTGTTCAACTAAGATCAGGGAAGAAAAAACTCAAGATGAGTAGGTAGAGGTAGCCTTATGCTCAGGATCATATAGAAGAAACTTCTTAGAACTTGAGCCAATATCCACCTTGTAAGTATGCGTAACATTGCTTTAGTATTTCTCTTTATTGACTGAGGGGCAGCTATGTGGTGCTGCAGTGGATAGAGTGCCAGACATGGAGTTAGGAAGACTCATCTTCATGAGTTCAAATCTGGCCTTAGATACTTACTAGCTGTGTGACCCTGGTCAAGTCACTTAACCCTGTTAGCCTCAGTTTCCTCATCTGTAAAATGAGCTGGAGAAGGAAATGGCAAACCACTCCAGTATGTTTGCAACAAAAGAAAAAAACTCAACAGGGTCATACACTGCTAAACAACTATTGACTGAGAGAGTGGGGAAAGGACTCAAAGAATGTATAGATTGTAGATATCAAAAGGCCAGTTGACTCACTTAACAGTTTTTCTGAGAGTTGGCCAAGTTATGATCCCTCTTTCTCCATGTCAGGATGAGATAGCCCTGAGAGATGGGAGCAGAAGACAAGCAAGTTAAGTTGGGGAGGGTATCTAGAACTTTGGGAACTGCCTGGGGTAAGCAGACACTGTAGAATGTTATGATGGAAAACTCTAGATCTAGACTGTTTGAAGATACTATGTCCTGTGTGTGTGTGTGTGTGTGTATGAAAGAGAAGGAGGAAGAGAGACAGAATCAGAGAAACACAGGGAGATATACACACAGAGAGACAGAGGCTGAGATACATGGACAGAGACAAAAAGAGACATTAAAGACATTAAAGAGACATTAAGACAAGGTAGACATTGATTGGGGATGTCAATTGAGACAATTTGACTTTTGACAACTTTTGGTTTGGGGAGCCATGGAAATGGTAGAAATCATAGAAATATATTTCATAGAAAATCTTAGAAATATACCACCATAGAAAAACAGTGGAATAATCATAGAAATGATTATTATCCAGACAAGAATGGAATGGAAATTAACCAAGACAACTTTGAAAGTTTCCCACTACAGATGTATTAGACTACATTAGCCTCTGAGTAGAAGAGAGAGAGGTCGTTGTGAAGTAAGAAGGTTCCTGCCCACAATTTTTCCTAGGCCTGCTGCTTCCTAGTTTTATTGATCTCACTACGATGCTCCATCTGGACCTGCTTTCCATGTTCCAAATCTTTACCAAGAATCTCCATTAAAACAGACCGGTTGCATGTCCTATTTCTTCTTCATTGGGTCATGTTCTGGACCTTCTACTCTAGAACTAGATACAGCATAGAATAGTAGAAAGAGTCCTGGATTTGAAATCAAAAGACAAGGTTCAAATCCTGGCTCTGCTGCTCGTTACCTATGTCACTTTTGGCAAATAATGTAACCACTCTGGGCTTGCTTCACTTGCCTCTTCTATAACATTCAGTTCCACAAAATGTGAGTTTGAAATCACCCCAAACCATGTCATGAACCATGCCCTCCATGATTTTATTTTTATTAGCCAGCTTATAGACATAATTCCAAACAAAGGCATTTAATGAAATGTCATAGCAAGAAATAGAGAAATAGATCATTCCTCTCCTCTTTTTCCTCCATTTTCATAAATCTAGAGCATACTTACTCACAAATACAGGCACCATCAGGGATAGCAGTAGACACACATAAGGAGCATACATAAGAGTTCACAAGCTGGGAATATGTGTAGACAGACCACATGAAATTGAAGGTCTATGCATACTTCCGGTGCTAGAGGGCTGTTGGTCTCTTTGAAGGATGTCACTGAGTTGCTGTCTCTGAGTCTGCTCCTTTCTAGGGGTTGCTTTCTCTTGAGTCTGCACTTGGACATTGCATCAAATATCTCTGCTCCTTCAACTGGTGTTATGCATCAGCTGCTCCTTGCTTGCAACTTCTCTGTACTTTGATGGCTTTGGGCATGGTTGTCTGTTACCGGTTTCTGGTCTTCCTCTTTTCAGGACCACTTGCCAGTAATCTGAGCTTCACCTTTCTAGGATGGTGTGCACTTGTTATGAGCATTGGTCAAGGACGAAACACCCCAGCTTTGGTGCAATATTTTGACCAGCGGAAAAAAAATTCTCATCTCCTTATATTTTCTCTTCCCTCACCTAGTAAAGTATTTGCAGTCTAGCAAATTTCTCAGGGGCATACAAACACCTGTGAATATATATGAAAAACAACATAAATTAAGAAAGAACATAAACACAGATCACCATCTCAATGACAGAATAAAATGCACATGCAGGTATCTGATATATGGCATTCATTCTGCTACAGCCTACAGCTAGTGGTGCAGGCAAGAAACAATTCCGAGCAACCATTTATAGAATACACGACACTGTGCCATATATTAAGTAAAGAACACAAATATCAGTGAAATAAAAACCATATGCCATCACAAAAGAGTGATTAACTACATAGATCCCAGAGATATAACACATTAACATATAGTATTAGTACATGTACAATATCGTATATTGTTATATGTAGCTAAAATTGGACATACAAATAAATTATGTATAATATAGCATGATGCATAAATTATACATAACAAATAGCACATGTTATTATTACACATAAAGCACCTATTACATATATTGCAACAACTGTCATTGTTTAGTTACATAAATAATCCCTTCTCCCGTTATCTCCTGAAGCTTCATAGAGCAATGTACAGATTAACTAGGATAAGCTAAAATAATTAAACTTATTGATTTATTTTTAAAATACACTTTTATTGATATCTTTTTTATGTTAACATACTTTCTTCCAATATCCCTGACTTTCCCTCTCCAAGAAAGCCATCCTATGTAAAAATATTTGATAGGAAAAAAGAAAAGTAAATTCATTAATACATAGAAAAAGTCTGAGAACATATGCAATGTTTCACACTTGTGGACCTTCCACTTCTATAAAGGAATGTTGGGAGGTATCTTCTCATGTTTTTTCTTTGGGGACATGTTTTGACATAAATTTTTGATTGTTTTGTGTTTGTTCTTCTCATGTACATTGTTAGAGTCATTAGGTATATTTTTCCTTGACTCTGCTTGCTTCACTTTGTATTAGTTCATGCAGATCTTTCTCTGCTTCTCTGCATTTATTATTTTGTCATTTCATTCATGGTTTTTAGTAATTTCCAACTCTTCATGACCCCTTTTAGGGATTTTCTAGGAAAAGATACTGGAGTAACTTACTATTTCCTCTCCAGCTTACTTCATAGATGAGGAAACTGAGGCAAACAGGGTTAAGTGACTTGTTAAGGGTCATACAGCTATCCACCGAGCCATCTGGTTGCCCTTGTCATTTCTTAGAGTACAGAATCTTAATTTCTTATAGCAATATAATATTATGCAGCAACAGTCATTGTCTTACACAATAACATTCCATTTACATTCATGTGCTACAATTTGGTCAGCCAACTCTTACAGTCTATGGACATCTATTTTGTCTCCAGTTCTTTAGTACCTCAGAAATTGTTATTATAAATATTTTGGTGTAAATGGAGATTGTATTATTATCAAAGATCTCCCTTAGGGTATTCACCTGAAGTTGGAATTTCTGGATTACTTTTTTTTTGCATAATCCCAAATTGCTGCTCTCCCTCTAATATACCAGTGTATCTACCTCCTCTCAACCCCTTTAACATCAACTAGGTTTCCTTTCTGAGGTATGGAAGCTGTCCTTGAGATTTAATTGGCTTCAAAGGACTAAGGTTCAGGCTGTTGACAAGAGTGCTCTGGTTGCCTGAGTGTGAAGAACCAGGAGAAGCTTCAGCTGGGTTCTGATGCTTTACTGACAGGCAGCTGGTCATGGGCAGCACAGAGTAAGGGGGGAGCACCACTTGCTTGAATATCTTGAGTGCTATGGTTAAGTAAATCTCCCTTTGCTAACTGTTGAATGTTTCGCAAGCGACTCATTTTGTGCCAGTATTGAAAAATAAACTACCGGGGGACTGACCCAAGTTGAGTCTTGCTTGTAATGTGTGATTCTTAGGAGCTACTACAACTTTTGCACATTTCCTTGGAGAATATCTGTCCTAAAATACTACAGACCTAATACAACACAAGAAAGCAATTAAATGTGTATGGCACAAATCCAGCACTCAGTGACAGAGAGCTAGCTAAAGAAGGGAAAACCAGCTCAGTTCAGTTTCATTTGGTCCAGGTCAGATGACCTATAACAAAAAGAGATATTTTCACCTAAGAAAGTTATCAGGAGTATAGAACATCTTGTTAATTACATTAATTGGGGTTGAAGAGTGTGGGACACCTTTCTCATATTAGTTTTATACTTATTTGTATATATCTATTCTCCTCTAGATAAAATATGAGATCTTGAGGGCAAGGATTATTTTGTTTTTAATTTTGATTATATATGTGTGTATATATACAGATATGGCTAGGTGGCAGCTAGTTAGTATAGTGGATAGAATGCCAGGCCTGTAGACAGGAAGACTTTTCTTCTTCAAGTCAAAACCATCCTCAGACACTTACTAGCTGTGTGACCCTGAGCAAGTCATTTAACCCTATTTGCCTCAGTTTCCTTATGTGTAAAATGAGCTGGAGAAGGACATGACAAACCATTCCAGTATTTTTGCCAAGAAAACCCCAAACAGGATTATAAAGAATTAGACATGACTGAAATGTTACACACACATATATACACACACACATGTATCTGTATGTAAACATATACTTCATATATACACATAAGCAAACATGTACATATATATACCCACACATACTTACATACATGTATACTTCACTTCTCTCCACCCCAAAGAGGTTATCCTGCCTAATGCTGCCTTTTTTTTTAATGTGGAGATTTGAAATGAACACAGAAAACCACAACTATATCTCTCAGTATATGTTTATCAAAGGAGAGTTTTTGGCCAAAAGGCAGCCAAACTTTAAGGATGCTTTGAGGAGCCAGATATTTGCACATGTAACCTGAGGGAAGCAAACGAGTTTGGACTGAGCGTCTCTCCTATCTTTTACTTGAAGATGACCTTGTGAAAAGTCAGATTTAGACTTCCCATCTGAGCTGGCAGTAGTTATAGTGTCCCTGGAGAAGTAGTGGCTTCTTGGCAAACTAGATTCCCTAGAAAAGGCAGCTTTAGGAATGTGACCTCTTTGGGGGTAGAAAGAAATGCAACCATGTACTCTACAAAGATACTGACTTTCAGAGCTCAGAAGTGGTGTACTTCAGGGGACTTCCTGTGGCCTCCCTAACAGGGAAAAAGACTTCCATTACCGTGAATGGTCAGTTACCCTTTGACCATGTGTATTTTCTTCTTCTTTTTTTTAAATTAATTGATTTGTTTATTTACTTTTAGTTTATAAGATTCAGTTCCACAATCCCTTGAGTTTCAAATTTTCTCCCCTTCCTCCCCCTCCCCCCCATGGTGGCATGCAGTCAAGTACAGGATCTGCAAATACTTTCACATTGGACATTAGTCTGGTTGTATAGAAGGGTTGTAACCAATGGAGTGATCAATAGGAAAGAAGAAACAAAACCAAACATGGAAAAAAACCATAGCATGTAGATTGCTTCAGTCTTCATTTACACTCTGTTCTTTCTAGATCTTTCTCTGAATGTAGACATCTCCTTCTATCTTGAGACTTGTAGAGTTATCTTATAACTGTGCATTGTTGAGAAAAGTCCAGTTTATCAAAGTTGGTCATCACATATATGATGTGTCTGTGATTGTGCACAAATTTTTCCTGGTTCTGTTCTTCTCACTTAACCTCAGTTTGTATAGGCCTCACCAGGTAAATATGACATCCATCTCCTTCCCATTTCTTATAGCACAACAGTATTCCATTACATTCATATACTACAACTTGTTTAGCTATTCCCCAATTGATGGGCATCCCCTTAATTTCCATTTTTTTGCCACCACAAAGAGAGCTGCAATAAATATTTTTGTACATGTGGGTCTTCCTTCCACTTCCACGTGTACTTTCTAACTTTGAAGCTTTGCCCCCCTGGACTCTGTATGTACTTTCAGGAAAGTGTGCCATTGTTTGAGGCAGGGAAAGAATTTTTATACCAACTAATTTGACTACCTCTTTAGTAAACAACTCTTCATAAAAATCAGTGAACTCAATAAGAGCTAATTGGTCATTAGGGAGCATGCTGGATGGTGGCCTCTTGAGTGACAGTATACAAGCATTCATACTTCTCAGGGTTATGCCTACGAACCCACACTCTAGGGACTCAAACCACCAGTGCCATTGAATTTTGGAATAGTGACCCTCTGGGGGATTCCACACTAAGGAACTGAGGGGATAGAAATCACTAAGGAATGGGATTAGGGAAAACTTGCCAGAAGTGACAGCTGAGATGAGCCTAAAAGGAAAATAAAAATACTAGGAGGCAGAGATGAGAAGGGAGAATATTCCAGGCATGGGAGATTGCAATGTTGAGTTTGGGGAGCAGTTAGTTTAATTTGCCTAGGACACTGAGTACGTGTGTGAAAGGCAGGAAATGAAATAAGATTGTAAAGTTAGCCGAGAGACAGATTGTGGAGTACCTTAAATTCCAGCCAAAGGAGTTTGTTTCTTATTCTATAGAGGGTGTGGGAGCACACATGGTCAGACCATTGCCTATAGAATGAGATACAAATTCTTTTGCATGGAATTTAAGGCAAAATCAGCTCTGGCAGCCATGTGGAAGACAGATTGAAGAGAAGAGAGGCTAAAAACAGGAAGACCAATTGGGAGGATGTCTATAATATGAGACTTCTATACTCTAGGCTGAGGGCATGGAGGAGGAGAACCACAGCGGTGGCTGGGTAAGCAAGGAGATGGTAAATAAGTGGAAAAGATGCAGCAAGGGTGGAATCAACAAAATGTGGCAACTTGTTGGCTGTGAGGGCAAGTGTGTGAGGCACAGTGAAGAGTCTAGATTAAGCCCTAGAATACTTGGGCAACAAAGGAGGGGGTTCCCTCAACAGAAATAGGAGTTTGGAGGATGAGCAGTTCAGTTATCAAATCTCTATTTGGGGTGCTAAATGATATCCAGGGGGAGATGTCCGAGAGGCAGACAGTTGGTGAAGAGGAATTGGAGGTTAAGAAAAGGAGAATAAAAAGTTTCTCACCTTCCTTCTTTTCTTTCCCCCCCCCCAACACCACCACCATGATTGATCTATTCCTGTTGTTTTTTTTAAATTTATCCTTAAGCCAATGCACAGTATGATACCTTTGTATTGTAAGACTTCCTTACACAACAAATAGGCTCTTCAAACAGCCATGGATTTATCTCTCCTGATGCCCCCCCCCATCCCTTCTTTCAGAATCATTTGATGATTCTATGTTGGCCATTATCTGATGAGACAATTACCTATCTGCCTCCCCATCCAACTTGTTCTTTCGTGACTGGGTAATCTACTCATTTTGTATGATTTAGTCATCTGGAGGGATTCATGGTGTCACCATTGGAAGGAAAGAAACTGAAAACAATGTGTCAGCTCTCCCTCTGACTTCCAGGTCACAGAACTGGCTGCTCGAGTGAGCAGATCCTGCTGGGTGGGCGATGACTCCACCACAAAAGGCTTTTGTGGGCATTGTGCTGTGTCAGATTTCTAGTCAGTGGTAGCTCTGAGACTGTAAACATTTTCACTTCTTATCACGTAAAAATAATATTTCTCATCCTTCAAATGAAAGGCTAAAAGGCACCCATACAGGTATTAATTATTCAGGCTCCACAGTTCTTCCCATGGTGCCAATCCAGAAGAATCTTGCTTATTTTATAGCTGGGGCCACAGAGGAGACAGGCAGTTGAAATGATGGGGTCTTGGGCCCAGTCTGAACTGGGAAATAGTACCTTAGAGTCTCTGTTCCCAAACCAGTCAAAAAACAGCTTGTTGAGAGAGTTTGGACATTTTCTGACTTGCTTAGGCTTTTAAAAAGTATTGTATTTTTTAATGAAAACAATTTTTTGGATTAACAAGTATTTATTTTTCCTCTCCTCCTACTCACCACCACTGGGTAGAGGAAGAAAAAAACTCCAACAAAAATTTTGCAACAAATACTCCCAGTTTTCCTCTGAACTTCTCTGTGGGCCAGAGGGAACTAATGGGGCTTAATATTTAGAGGCAAATGATAAGAAAGATGACTTTGGAGACTTATTTGAACTCTGAGATGCCGTGGCCACTTAGTCTCGGGATAGGGAGCTGGGCTGTATTTCAGCCATTGCTGTTCCTGAAATAAACATTTATTCTTGATGAACATGAAAACTGCGTTCTAAACCATGTTTTCCAGGACAGTCTCAGTCCCATCCCTCTCAATGAAGCTAGCCCTGAAGACTTAGCATGGAAACTACAGGGTCAAGGATTATCCTTCAGGGTGATATTGGAATGGAAAGGTTCTAGGAGAAAAGACAGTCATTTAATTTCCCAGTTTCTGCCCCACCTGGACTTGGGATGGGAGAGTTTTCCAGTTATGTATGGGTCATTTGGGCACACATTTGGACAGCTGGACAGGAGCTCCCTCAACAGGATTGTCTCTGACTATGGAGGATGTTAATGTCTCATCTTCAGTGTGAAGTAGGATGGTGCAGCTTCCATCAGGGATCTGCAGAGCAGGTTTGGAGGGATGAACACAGATTGTCTGATGGTAATTCCGTCTTTTATCAACTTACTACCGTAATTCATAGTGTCTTCTCTAGGCCGTTCACAAGCCAGATATAATTGACAAGTGATTGTTATAGTTCTGAGAATTTGGCAGGGACAGGCATTGCTGATCCTAATTGTGGAAAATAAAGTCACCTGCTTGGTTTTGTAA
>CM053593.1:62011314-62024654 GCA_028646575.1 Pseudocheirus occidentalis
AGAGAGCAGAGCAGGGGAGGGGCTTTACAGTGGGATTGCTGTTTTAGGGTTGGGGCAGGGGCAAGACGGGGAGAAAATGTGTAATTCAAAAATGTAATGAAAATAAATAATGTAAACAAGAAAACAAATAAAAAAATAAATTTAAAATTTTTTTTTAATTTAAAAAAAAAGAAGTCTTCCCAGAGAATGATTGCTTTCACCTTTCCAGAAAGCCAACTAGGTGGTGCCATAGAGAATAGAGCACTTGGCCCTGACATCAGAAAGACCTAAATTCAAATCCAGCCTCAGCTGCTTCCTAGTTGTGTGACTATGGGCAAATCACTCAATTTCTATCTGCCTCAGTTTCCCCATCTGAAAAGTAGGGATCATAATAGTACCTACCTTCCCATGTTGTTATGAAGATCTAATGAGATAATATTTATTTGTAAAGCACTTATTGCAATGCCTATCACCATAGTAGGTGCTTAATAAAGACTTCTTTCCTTCCATTTAATTTAACTTCTACTTACTGAAAGGGGTGGGCAGGCAACTTTTAACAATCCAATTTCAAAAGTTGCTAACTTTTAATTAACTTAGGTTAGGGTTTCCATTATTTTTTCCCCATAGCTGGCAAATCATCTAGCCCTGGGAGGCATAACACCTTAAGTCTTTATCAGTGAACACCTTAGCAAGGAAATTGACTTCCCAGCAGTGAGAGCCTTCTAGACACTGTAGGGAAGAAAACCAGGTAAGGCAACCCCGGCAGTGACCAGAAAGAGGCAGGGAGTCAGGAGGAGGATGATTAATGAGATTTAAGTACAAGACAGAGAGTGCCAAAGTCAAACCACCTACTTTACATCATGAAATATGTGAAATAATTAAAGTATCTGAAAATCTAAATTAGATTGAAATGAGAAAAATTCATTTGTAGAGGGAAAGAAAAATGTAGAGGCAGCCGTGTTTTAGTAAAAAAAAAAAATTCACTAGACTTAAAGTCTGAGGACAGGGATGATATGTCAGATCTACCATTTACTTCCTATGTGACCTTAGTCAAGTGACTGTTCCTCTCTAGTCTTCTCTAGGTTTTCTTATCTGTAACACCAAGGGATGCTCTCCAAGGTCTATTCTACCTCTATATCCTATGATTCCTACTCTTGAGGAAAAATAAATCCTTCATTCTTCAAGGCCATCAATTCCTTTCTTCCTTTATTTGAAGGGAAAGGGAAACAATTTGTGATTTCGTCAGTGGAGAGAATTTTCAGTGAGGAACACCCCCCTTCTGCTCATGAAGATGTGCACCTGTATTGCAATTTCTAGTTGCCTCAGGCACTGAGAGGTTAAACAACTTTTCACACAGATGGTATAAGACAGACAGAAGCAGTACTGAAACCCAGAACTTCCTGACTTGGAGCCCAACCTCCTATCCATCATGCCATGTTGCTTTTTAAAGAGAATGCCTCTGAACTGTACATTGGGATGTTCCCTGCCCAACCAGGCTATAACTTCATGTCTGCGCTGGGGATGCTGGATTTCCAAGGTTCAGTTTCAGGTCAGTCTTATGGTGGTCCTAAATGGAAACTAACAGAGCTCTCGCTGTTCATGCTAACTCTCCTGATGGTGGTGTGGTTAATATCCCCCAAATTAGCAGAATTTGCTGCAAGAAGTACCACAAATATGACAAAGCAATACCATAGAAGAGAAGGGGCCATGGGGAAATGGTGCTGTGGTGGTCATCAAGGCCAAATTTGAGGGTCAGTCACATAAAGAACATTGTATTGAAGCTTGAAAATATTGAACCCAATTGTAGATCTAAGGGGATGTTGACAGTTGAGAGACAAACATTTTGAACTGGGAGGAAACAAGAAAAAAAGGGTTAAGTTTTATCTTTTTGTGTTTTCATAATAGAAACAATTAAAATTCTAAAATTACTACAACAAAAAGGTTGATAAAACCTGTGACATGAGGAAGAACTCATTTTTTCAGCTAGAACTTCCTATCATTGTAAATCATCTTCAATGTTTTGTCTTCCTAGGCACACAAGAAGAAAGCTCTGTCCTCTCCGCCATTTTCTTTTAATGGAGAAGAACTTCAGAAAGGTGAAGCCATTTGATAAAGGTCAAATATGAGTATGCATAGAGTTCTAGGTAAACAAATTATTGTATATAAATATAATGAAACAAATGCATGACATAAAAAAGACAAATGCAACAGTTGAGACCTGGAGAGTCTCACATGAGATGATATAGAAGGAAGAGAGCAGAACCAAAAGAAAAACATATACAAGAAAAACAAAACTGTAAAGAAAAAAATAACTGATGAATGCATATACAACTACAATTCCCAAGGACTAAGGGTGATGCAAGCTCCCCACCTCTTGATGAAGAAGTAATGAATTAAGAATAAGACATACATTTTCAGATTTGGCCAGTGGGGCAGGGAGATGTTTTGCTTTGTTCCAAAGGTTTTATTTGTCTGTTTTATCATCTTGAAGCAGGGAGGGAGGTCCCAGAGAGAGGAGAAGAAACATAGGTTTGCCAGGAAAAAAAGGAAAAGATTATTGAACATTTTTAAAGTGCACAGAAAAGAACAGAAGGAAGGACAGAAGGAAAACCAACAAGCCAAACAGCTTTGAAAGTTACATATTGAATTTCTTAAATGTATACTTAAAAGAAAAAGCAAGGTGTACATAGTAGAAATTCAGTTTCATCCACAATCCTCTTTTTCTGTTCTAGCTTACATATGGAAATGTTCATTTTCTTTGGTGTTTGTTAAGTTCTCAAGAAAAATAAAATAAAATCTGTCTGTACCATATTGTCTCCCCTCTTACCCCCATTGCTACTGGCCTCCCTAGCTGAAAAAGGGGCAAGAAAAGAAAAGAGGAGAAATCAATTGGATCATGATACTAAAATCAAGAAGCCTAACTCACAATGTTATAGGAGTATAACCAAGAAGAACCTCAGAGATCATCTAGGCTACCCCCTACCACTGATGCAGAAATGAAGGTTCAAAGTAGTGATTTATCCAAGGTCACACAATAAATAGCAGAAATGAGACTTGAACCCAGGTCCTCCAGCTACAAACTCAGTTCTTTTTCCACTGTCCCATCCTGTCTTGATATTTGAATGTGCCATATGTCAAACCAGCCAATAAACCTTCATCAACTATCTACAATTTGTTCAGCATTGTGCCTGGTGACATCATCCCTATGCTCAATGACTTTATAGTTCAGTTGAAGCAAATCACTCTTCAGGACATAACAACATGCAACTGAGTAGAACATGAGACATGTCACCTGGTCATCAAAGGTATCAGAATTGGGAAAAGATTAAGGGTGGTAGAATAGCTCCTCAAAAGGAGGGACATGACATGGCAGTCCATTTATTCAAAACCTCTTTGAATTCTCACTCTCACTCAACTCAAATAGCTGATTGGTGGCCGGATCTTATCATTTTGATTTCCACAATATCTCCCACATTGGTTCCCTTCCCTCCCAGAAAAAAGCCACCTTCGTACTTTAGCCCTCATTGTCTCTCACCCAAACTCCTGCAACAGCCTCCTTTACATAGCAACCAAAGCAAATCTTCCTTTAAAGTACAGGGATCCCTATGTCCCTCCCTACTCTATAAAACCCAGTGGCTCTCACTTTAGATCAAATATAAACTCCTTTGCTTGGTAGTTAAATCCCTTCACAACTTGGCCCCAAATTTACCTTTCTAGTCTTCTAACATGATACTCCCCTTCCCACATGCCAGACCTATGAGAGTTTTATCTGCCATCCCATGAGCCCCCACATATGGAATGTACCCCTTGCTTACCTCACCCTCTCAGAATCTCTCATTTCTTTCAAGACTCAACTTAACTGCCAATATTCTTCTAGGTGAAGCCTTTCCTAATCCCCCTCCTGTCCTTCCCCTGCTAGTACCTTTGCCTCTTTTCACTAATTTGGATTTCTTTTGTACATGTACATGTTGCCCCCCCTAATAGACCATTAGATCCTTGAGGACAAGGACAATTTTATTTTTTTCTTTGTATAACAAGGGCAATGCCCAGCCTTTATCTAGCACTTTAAGGTATGCAAAATGATTTACATGCATTATTCTACTTGATTTTCACAATAGCTCTAAAAAGTAGGTCCTATCGTTGTCCCCATGTTACAAATAAGGAAAGCAAGGTTAAGTGATTTCCCACTAGCAAGTATCTGAAGTCATATTTGAACTCACATCTTCCTGACTCCAAATCAAGACCATCACTCTATCTCACTGTGCAACCTGGTACAGTGCCTGAAGTCTTTTTTATTTGAGTGTGCCAGGGGGAGAAGGGGAGGGACAGATAAGAATGTTGCTCCTAAGGGTAAAAAGCAATGTCACAAGCTCTGGCTCCTTCAAAGCATGTGAACAAGTATATGGGGATGACAGGCTTTCCTCACTGTTTGGAAAGATAGCACGATTTACCTGCCTCTCCTCCATCCCTCAAAGACAACAAAAGAACTAGCTAACTCACGCATGTGAAAAACCATGAAGAATCGTGCCGTGTGACACTGGCAATCTTTCTGTCAATAAAACGACAGAAGAAATCAAAGGCTGTGTTCAGCTGAAGGCTGCCTGGAGACCATTAAATGGTGCCACAGAGCATAGAGTACTGGGCCTGGAGTCAGGGAGATCTGAATTCAAATTTGACCTCAGGTACTTATGAGCTGTGTGACCCTGGGCAAGTCCCTTTACCTCTGTCTGCCTTAGTTTCCTCAGCTGCAAGATGGGGATCACAATAGCACCTATCTCACAGAGTTGTTGGGAGGACCAAATGAGATCATATTTGTATAGTATTTAGTGCCTGGCACACAGCATGTGCTTCATAAATGTTTCTTTTCTTCCTCTCTAGTAAGTAAATCAAATCTAGCAAAGGGGGAAAAAGTAGCACTCCCATCTTCTCACCTGGTACAGCTTTCCTTCCTGTATTGAAGCAAGTGCAGAGGTAGGAAGAGGTAGCTATTGGGTCTGCCTCTCCTATCCCCAAGGGAAAAGCTGATCCCCTTCCCCCCATCTATTCTCTCTTCATTCACAGGTTAATCCATTCCTTTAGTATTATCAAGGACCACAGAGTCATCTCCAGGCATTCTGCCTTATATCTGGCCACTGGACCCAGATGGCTCCAGAGGAGAACATGAGGCTGGTGGCCTTGCACAGCTCTGCCTCACTTAAATCCAATTCACTTGAAAGTCATGGCATCACCTTCCTGACGTCATGGTCCTCTTTGAGAAGGAAGGACAAACAACAACATTCAAGGCATATCACTTCCAAAGCTAACTCATCATCTCCTCTATCACCACCCTTAACAGTACAGTCCTCCCTCGCAACTTCTCTGAGAGTGATACCACTGTTCAGAGCCAAAACTACGAAGTTTTACAGTGGGGACAAATACTAAGAACTGCTCTTGAGTTAAATAGCACAAAGCAAGATTTGGGTTGTTTTGAGGAGGCTGGGAAAGAAGTGCACCATCCATGACAAGGAAACAAATACTCCAGGTCACTAGCTTGAGACCACTAGGGAAGGAGCTCATCCCAACTTGGCCAGCTAGTAACTTCCTATTTTAACTAATCTTGCTATTTAGCATCTACATTCTCTTGTATCTATGCAAGTGCAGCCAAAGCCCTTTAAGTACAGTAGAGGCTGAGACTAAGTGCCTGGCCCTAGCACTGACTTGCTCTTCTACTTGAGCCCCAGGTCTATCCCACACACACACTCCTACCTTTCCCAAGAAGCCAGATGACTGAGTACTGTCACTGCTGGAAACAATGTGAATAAATCTGAAATGGATCCCCATATGGTCTTGATGGGAAGGGATGATGCCAGGATATCTTTTTCCCCCTAATAGGGGTATGTGATCCAAAGGTATTCACTCAGGCAGGGTTGGATTCAGAGTCAAAGACCCCATGCTTAAATCTGGGATCATCTATTTATTACCTTTGTGGCTTGGTGAAAGTTACTTCCCCTCTGCCATCTCATCTATAAAATGAGAAGAATGAATTAAATGACCTTTAAAGTCCTTTCTAGTTCTACATTCTATAATCCTATGATCCCTGTGTTGTAGAAAGATGCTTATCTCCAGGATGGGTCACACGCAATCCTGCCAGGGATTAGAAAAATCAATGATTTCCTCTAGAGGTTCCATTTGATGGTTCAGTGAAAAGAGGACGGAGAACCTGCGCTCAGTCCCACCTTTAACATTTATTTACCATATGACCTTGGGCAAGCCACTTAAACTAAGCTTCCTCACCTATAAAAAGAAGGATTTTTCCTGATGTATATCTGGCCACTGGACCCAGATGACTCCAGAGGAGAACATGAGGCTGGTGGCCTTGCACAGCTCTGCCTCACTTAAATCCAATTCACTTGAAAGTCATGGCATCGCCTTCCTAACATCATGGTCCTCTTTGAGAAGGAAGGACAAACAACAACATTCAAGGCACATCACTTCCAAAGCTAACTCATCATCTCCTCTATCACCACCCTTAACAGTACAGTCCTCCCTCTCAACTTCTCTATTTCTGAGAGTGATACCACCATTCAGAGCCAAAACTATGGTCACTGTGGATGGTCACTGGGTTTCCTTCCAACCTTACATCTATAAGAATATGATGCTTCTCAAAATGGAGGACAGGTGCTAGATGGGTTGACAAAGGATCTCAGTTGCTCCTTTTAACCTTGCTAGGTCCTTTTCCCCTAAGGCTTGAGGTGGGGTGGGGGCTGGCTAACTGCCCTGAAGCTGCATTATTGCTGATAGGGCTCTCTTAGTCCACAAATAATCCACCCCAATCAAGAGTAGCCACATATAGCAAGTCTAAACTTCCATTCATATGACAATTCTTCAACCCTTGAAAAAAGTTGTCATCCCTGTGTCTTCTCCTCTCCAGGCTAAACATTCCCAGTTCCTTCAACTGGTTCTCATAGAGCACAGACTCAAGGCCCTTCACTCTCTTGATTGCTTCCTTCTGGACACTTACCCTCCATTTATCAGTGTCCTTAATTGGTTGTGCCCAGAGCTAAGCAAAATCTTCGGCTATAATCTGACCAGAGCAGAACAAAGAGAAAATACCACCTCCATATTCCGTGAAGGCTATGCCTCTTTCTGTACCTTTGTCCACACTGCCCTCCATACCTGGAATGGCCTCCCCATACTCCTTCTCTAGCCCACTTTTTAAAATTTCTCCCTTCCTTCAATATCTAACTCCTCCATGAATCCTTCCTTGATCCAATTTCTTGAAAGCAATTTCTCCCTCCTCAAACTTCTCATGGCACTTTGTTTGAACAATCCAATTAACTTTTGCCTCAATTCAACAGCAAATGGTCACAAACAAACACTGAGCTAGGCTCTGGAGATATAAATACTAGTGTTCCTTTGTATCATAATTACTTGGATACATCTTCTACCCTGATTAGACCATAAGCTCCTTGAGGGCAAAGTCCATATTTTATTTCATCTTTATACACCCAGCATCTAGCATAGCAAGCATTATAGATGCTTAATAAATGTATGTTGAGTTGAGTTAATGTGACATTTTGGATAAGGAGACAGGTCAAACTGAGTTCTAAAATATTCCCACCATCTCCAACACTAGGAATGCATCCAAAACTTAGGAGAAAAATATGCTGAAACCATTCTGAAAAGGTAGATGTGGGACCCAAGGGAATGCCTTGCAAAGGGCCAATGAATACCCAAAATTCTTTGCCAGGACCATAAGCTGTGCAAGATTCTCTGAAGGATGTAGGAAAGAAAATGTTAAGAGGAAAGAAATGTCACAAGTGGGAAATATAATTGGCATATTCATTTTACTGGGGAAGCTAAGGGGTAGAGAGACATATGTAGGAAAGTGTTATGAGGACATTATGCAGCATGTCGTGTATATTTCTGAGGGAGGACATCTTACAGAAATTTGGCTTATATTGATGGGAAGTGAAAGTTCATTATGAATAAATCATGTTTAATGCACTGTTCTGATTTAATGAGTTGTCTCCATTCACTACTAGACCACTTCCAAAAAAAATATTGAAAGAATCCTAAGGCAATGAAAGATCTGGAGAGGTTGCCCATTGCCTCTGTTTCCAGGTAGGTCTATATCCAAATAATTAGAGAAAGAAAGTTGTCCAGACTTTTCTGAAAGGTCTCTCAAGAAGGACATGTGACAATATTTCTTCATTTGGGCTACTCTGTATTATTGCAGTAACATGTCTTTTTCAAGGACTTAAGTATAACCATTATCATTTGAGCTATAATCTAAACTCCAGCCTTCCTTGGTAGGTGCTATCCACTGAGAACACAGCTCATAAGAGAGACTAGCCACTCTCCTTGTCTTAGAATATCCCTTCACAAAGAAAAAGAAAAATCATTACTCTACCCCATTATTACTTCCTCCAGCTAAAAACAAAATTGTTGTCTGTCTAATATGGAGTTTTATGCTTCACACATTCTGTCTAAAGATGGAGAGGAAGGAAGAATACAGCTCCAAATGCCAAATCTACCCAGAATACCAAAAGATCCCAAAGGGCACAGAGGATTTAGGAGCTATCTGTCCAAATACTTCAACTGAAGCTCAGAAAGAATAAGGAATGAACTGAAGGTCACAAAGGAGACCTAGCAAAGCCAGAACTTAAGCCCAGAGCAGCATTTTTTTTATGCTTCACCTCAACCATCAGATAAGTAGTCAAAGGATTTAAGGTTTTAACACCAAAGTCAAAGTCTATTCTACTACACTGCAATGTCTCTTGTTAATTTTACATGCTTCCTTTCAGGAATAGAGTTATGCAGACCTTTGAGTATTTCTCTCCCATTTCACAACCATGATATACCTTGAGAAAGAGAAAGGTCTCAATAGGGAATAACAGAATCATTCGTGTTATAGAATTATAATATGTGTAAATATGGACTCCAAGAGTATGGTTCATGCTGATGTTCCAGCTCAGTACAACCTCCAAGGCTTCCCATGTGCTGCCATGTGAAAGGGCATATGATAATTAGTTGGTCTGCCTATACATGGCTCCCTTTCCTAGATCTAACTACTTCCCCAAGATTACTACTCTGAATAGAGCAGACAGGAACAGAGGAGAGAACGGCAGAAGAGCAAATGTGAAACTGTATGTATATTCGACTGCAATGTTTCTCAAAGTATAGTCTCCAGACCATGATGAGTCCCCAAGACCCTTTTAGGGGTACACAAAATCAAAATTCTTTTTAAGAATCATATTAAGACTTCCTTTTACAACTCTGTATCTGTATGAGACCAGATTCCCTTCATACACATCAAACAAAATCATATATCGCAAATTGAATGTAAAAGCAGATTGGAAAATCCAACTCTTTTCTATTATGCCAGGCATTGAAGAGATTTGTTAAAATGGCTCAAAAATGTTTTCACTCAATTTTTGTGATTTGGAAGATAT
Organism: Pseudocheirus occidentalis; assembly: GCA_028646575.1. Taxonomy (NCBI): domain Eukaryota; kingdom Metazoa; phylum Chordata; class Mammalia; order Diprotodontia; family Pseudocheiridae; genus Pseudocheirus; species Pseudocheirus occidentalis. The sequence continues at coordinate 62,020,728 of CM053593.1, forward strand.
AATTATTTTCATCAAAATAATATTTATGTTAACATGCAATGGGCTAATTATTTTATTTTAAAATTAATAAATATTTATAAAATGTATTTGTTTTAATTTCTAATGTAGTAAATATAAATAGATATATTCCATATAAACGAAAGTTCATACAAATGCTCAAAGATAAAAGCTCATCAGAGTACTCAAAAAAATTTTAATAGTGCACAGATCAGGGTGGCTAGGTGGCACAGTGAATACAGCACCGGCCCTGGAGTCAGGAGGACCTGAGTTCAAATCCAGTCTCAGACACTTAATACTTACTAGCCATGTGACCTTGGGCAGGTCAGGTAACCTCAATTTCCCTGCCTTCCCTGTCCAAAAAGTAAAACAAAACAAAACAAAAAACAAATAGTGTAAAGATCATAGACCAAAAAGTTTGTGAACCAATATTGTACAGTACATTATGGGTGGGAGAAAGGGGAATGTGGAAAAAGCAACCAATTTCTGTAATCCAGAGGTGAGGAACCTGAGGCCTCAAGGCCACATGTGGCACTCTAGGTCCTCAGGTGTGGTCCTTTGAATCCAAACTTCACAGAACAAAGCCCCTCAATAAAAGGATTCATTCTGTAAAACTTGGACTTAGACAAAAGACCACACCCAAAGACCTAGAAGGCTACGGTTTCCCTGCCCCTGCTAAACTATTCGATATCTTGCCTTCCCTAGGAAAGGAAAGGGTTAAATATAATAATTCAACTCAATAAATTCCATAAATATTTATTAGCACCTACAATGTATAGAGAGCTGTGCTAGGGACACTAGGGACAAGAGAATGGAAGCTTTTTGAGGGGGAAGGCTGTCTTTGTTTAGCACCTAGGACAATGTCTTGCAACACAGTAGGTAATTAATAAATGCTTATTAATTTGAATTGAATTTGGAAGCTTATAATCTAATGATGAGAGTCTTGTCCTTCCTTCACAAAGATCTTCCTCCCAGGGCTAACAGAATATTGTTCTGTAAACCATCTAATTGCATTTATCAGGCACTGCTTTGTATCAGCAACACAATTCTGTGTTGTGTTGTGTTTGTGAGCTCCATAATGGCAGGACTCTGTCTTATCTAAACTTTATATCAGATTGCAAAGTGGTCTGCACATAGGAGGCACTTAATAAAAAGAAATATGGAAGCCATTTGTTATTTACCCCCTTCTTAGACCAAGGGAGTCTCAGTTTGGCCAGCACAATGAAGGGGGTGGAGAAGAGTGAAGAGCTAGGATGGTCCAAGGTCTTTTTGTCATTTGTATTCCCTGAAGAAGTGTGGAAGGGACTACCTGGGTCGTGGAATATCTAGTAGAGGGCCTTCCACATAGGAAGCTTTCACTAGCCACATTGGTTGAATGAAGGATTGATTGTACCCAAGTTGTGTCAACTTGAAGGCAGAGGTCAACTCAGTGGTAAGAAGAAGGGACCCAGCCCAGGCAAACTGCATAGGGCTGTCTGTTATATCTTAGTCACAAAGAAGTCAGAGAGTGTGGTTGAGGCCAGTAACAAGCATGCCAGACTATAGAAGTCTAACTAAAACTCAAACACCTGAGGCTACTTTGGAAGATGCAATCTTTACAAACTATTTGACATCCATTACTGTAAATCACTTCACTGGCTTTGAAAGTACAAAGAAATAAGGTGCCTTTTTGACTACTTCAAACTTAATAGGCAAATAGGAATAAATCTTCCCTGATGGTGAAAAAAGGGTCACATTTTAGACAGAACATTTCAGCTATGGGCTATCATCATCAACTCATATTAATTGAGTGCCCACAGGGTATCTCACTCTATCAAGGGCTGCTGTCTCAATACGTGGAGTATCGAGGGGGACCAAGTGCTGAAGTCTTTTGACAATGTGAGAATCAGTGGGCTTAGAGACAAGAGACAAAGAACTCAGAGTAAGTTCTAGTATAAGATCTAAAAAGAGACATTTTTACCTGTGCATCAGTTTCCCCAGGTGCAGAATAATACTGATTATTAATCAATACAACAAACATTCCTCTTTATGCATGTTGGTTTGGGGCTCAAGCAGACTTGGGCTCCTATCCTTTCTTCTGACACTTGATTGTGTGAATATGGGCGAGTTTTTGAACCTCCACATGCCTCAGACAAATCCCTAAGATTTATTAAGTCAAAGGAAGCTCCCGCAGTGTGTGTTCACTGATGTCAGCACCATAACCTTTTAATATTTCGATATAACACCCTATAAGACACAGAGATAAAGACAAAAACAAAACAGTCTGTGTTCTTGAAGTACTTACATTCTATAGGGAGATACATTATACACATTTAATTAACTCGGTTTAACTGGGGGCTGTAGAAATATATTAAAAGAGTAGAATAAGCCTTGGAAACCAGATCAATGCAACTGAGAAAGGAAGCAGCTGATTGTGGGGAAAAAAATCTTTGCATCAAACACCTGTGATAAGGATCTGATATGGAAGATATACAAAGAACCAACACAAATATATAAAACCAAGGGCTATTCCTTAATTGATGAGTGATGAAAGCGTGTAAACAAATAGCTCCCAAAAAGAGGTACTATAAACTATTCAAAGACCTGTGAAAGATTGCTCCAGATCACTAAGAAAATGAGAAGTATAAAGATTCTAAAGTTTTACTTCATATTCAGTAAATTTGCAGAAGTCACAAGAGATGAAAATGTTGGAGAAGTACACTGATATGCTATTGGTGGTACTGAAAATTAGGCCAAATATTCTGTAAAACAATGAAGAATTATACTAAGAAAGTAACTTGGATCCAAAGATTCTATTGCTAAGTGAATACTCCCAAAAAAGTCAAAGATAGAAAGGCCTTAATTATGTCAAAAATTTTATAATAGCATTTTTGTAGTAAGAAAAAGAACTAAAAATAAAGGGAATGTCAATTGATTAGAAAATGGATAAATTGTGGTACGTATGCAAGAAGTATTACTCCATTATGAAAAAAAATACAAAGAAGTATAGGAAGACGTGTAAACTGATATAAAGCGAACTAAGTAGAACCAGCAAAACTATAAATATGACTGCAATTATATAAATGGAAAAAACCCTCTGAACTGAATATTAATTATAGTGACCAAGCTGAAGAAAAAATTTAAGAACGTAACTTCTGCCCTTCTTTACAGAGTTAGAGGGGATCCCTCTGGGCATGAGAATCGCATTAGTATTGAATTCAGTGGGTATGTGGTTTAATTTTACTAAATTGTGTTTTTACCTCTTTTTTTATTCTTTATTCTAAAAATGGCTTTGTGTGAGAGGAGAGGAAATATAAGTTGAGAAACAAAGGTTTCAAAAACAAAAGATATCACTACATTTTTAAAAGAAAGAAGTAACATTAAATCTAAAGTCGGAAGACGCATGTCTAAGCCCTGGCTCTGCCCTTTACTTCGTGTGTGACTATGAGTGACTCATTTCACCTCACTAACAGGGAGAGACAGTGTGGTCCACACGCTCACAAAGAATCAAACGTGACTGAAGGACTGAACAATAACAACAACACGGCCTTATTTCCACGAGCAGCTAGATGGCTCTCAGTGGATAGAGCACCAGGTCTGTATTCAAATCTGTCCTCAGATATTGGCTGTGGACCCTGGGCAAGTCACTTAATCCTGTTTGCCTTAATTTCCTCATCTCTAAAATGAGCTGGAGAAGGAAATGGCAAACCATGCCAGTATCTTTGCCAAGAAAACTTCATGGACAGTGGTCCATGGAGTCACAAAGAGTCAGACAAGGATAGATAGATAGATAGATAGATAGATAGATAGATAGATAGATAGATAGATAGATGGATAGAGATATGTGTGTATACATATATATGTTATGTTATATATGTTGTATGTTATATATGTGTATGTGTGTATATGTGTATGTGTGTGTATATATATATATATATATATATATATATA
>CM053593.1:62024754-62039120 GCA_028646575.1 Pseudocheirus occidentalis
AGCCAGGGAAACAGAGCATCTATATTCATTTAGAGAGGGTTGATGGATGTTGAATTATAAGAGAAGCTAAAGGAAACCCATTGGAATAAACAGAAGGAGAAGCTGGGCTGAAAAGAAAGGGAGGAGAGTGTGCACTGGAGGGTAAATCATTCTGCTAAGCCTGGTGATTTCTGCCAAGGCCAAATCTTCCAATTCCAGTTCAAGTCAAGGAATGGGGTAATTGGTAGGAAGCAGGGAAAAGGAGAAAGGAGGAGGCAGCAGTGGGTGTAAGAGAAGGAGAAAACCTCTGACAGGAACAGTCACCCAGTAAAATGGAAATATGCTAAATGAGTATAAGTCCAACAACTGGTCAAATAATCTGATATCTAGCAGTGTACCTAAGCATAATTTCTTACTATACTTTCTCTAGCTGCATCTATGATTATTTATATTTATATTTTTATTACAGTACATTTTTATTTATTTCTATTATGTCATATTGTATCATATTTATTGTATTTATATATTCATATTTATATTATATATTACATTATATCATATCATATCATATTAAGCACTGATTTGAATGGTCAGGTGATGCTCTAGACTCAGTGGAAACATTATTCTAAGAATTCCTACCCAGGGGGTTAGAAGGCAAGAGACATAAAGTCATGTATCTTCCCTAGAGTCTAGTACAGTGCTTTGTAATTATCAGGAGTTTAATAAATGTTTATGGAATTGACAAGTGATTTTTACATCAAAATAAGATGCCCTATAAATCACTGCCCTGCCTTCCTGCCCCTCCTCACTTCCTGATTGATGAACACTTGAAGCTTAACCATTATATTTAAGCTGGCTCTAGCCATACATTCTGCTTCCACTCTTCTCAACTGTCTTGCCATCATGTTTGTACCTGTTCCAATTCTGGAACCAAAATCAAATCAATACTGTGATTACCACTAAAAAGCACATGTGGGTCCGTTCTCCTAAAGCTCTATTCACCAGAACACCCCTTCCTGGCCACCACTTCCGTATCCTGGATATTTTGTCTCCTCATGTTAGAATGTAAGTTCCTATCAGGGACTCTGCTTTTGTACTTGTATTCCTGGCACTTACCACAACGCTTGGCATCCCAGCCTCAGACACTTACTAGCTGTGTGACCCTGGGCAAGTCACTTAACCCTGTCTGTCTCAGTTCCTCATCTGTAAAACAAACCAGAGAAGTAAATGGCAAATCACTCCAGTGTCTTTGCCAAGAAAATCCCAAATGCAGTCACAGAGGCAGACACAAACAATGATTCAACAAGAAAACAACAATTGTTCCAGGTGTAAAAATGCTTCCCCATGGGAGAATAAGGATCGCATCTTCTGTTTCTGAATTCCATGCAGAGCTTAGCACAGGCCAGCACAATAATGCATATTAGATGCTCACTAAATACTTTCCCTGTATATGCTATCTCCCCCTAGATAAAGAATACTTATTAAGTACTTAATTAGTATCAGACGGTATGCTAAGCCCTGAGGACACAAAGACATGTAACACACATACACACACACACACACACACACACACACACAGCTAGAAAGGGAGAGGGAGAGTAAAGGAAGGTTACTTCTAGAGCCAGGAAAGAAGTAAATAGGAATGACCTGGACTGTTCAAGAAACAGAGGTTATGGGCAGAAACCAATCAGAGGAGGGGTCTCTGGGACAGAAGAACGTAAGGAAGTATCTCACTTGCATTTGTATCCCTAGCACAGAAACTGGCACATATTAAGTGCTTTTTTATTTATTCATTCATTCACAAAGGAAACCTGATTCTTCTTTCCTGGTATCAGTTTATATGATGTTTAAATTTATATGCTAAATACATTACAGAAAACAATGTGTATAAATAGAAGTTTTATAAATTGAATCATAATTCCCCATTAACAAATTATAATCTGAAATGCTTTATTTTCATAGAATTGCAGGATTTCAGTGTTGAAGTGACTTTGTAAGTCATTTGGTTCAACCCACATTTGAACAGGAATCCTAAAGACCTCCAATGCTTGACAACTCAGTACATTACAAAACAGTCCTTCCCGAATTGGAGTCCTCTCTACCCTGCACTATCCTTCTCTTCCCCCTGTAAGACATTTAGGCATCAGCTTATGAGTTTTTGGTCAGTAGTTACTAAAATCAAGGTCACTGTCCCAGGCTTAGTACACCCAGGCAGAGCTGTCAGACTTTGGCAAGCAAAACTCTAGCACAACCAGAACTCTCTACACTCACAAGCTAAAAGACAAGAAACAAAAGGAGGCTTAGTAGGAGGAGGGGGAGAAGAACAGGATGAGAGTGGGAGATAACAGTGAGATCATCTGAAAAGAGAAGCTGGACCCAGGGTTGAGGGCAGTTAAAGTGACTTAGAGGTTTGCTGGGAGGTAGAGGTGGGCAGTAGTGTCAGCGAATAGGTCAGCCAATCAGGCTTCGGTCTCCTTGTCCACATTTTTTCAGGTCACACCAAAATGAGCAAGTGGAGTCACCAATCATTTTGATGGCTCTTCACCTGACAACTGTTTCTATCACTTTTGCCATTAACTTTCAGTCAAGTAGTTAATAATTTGCAAACAAACACTTCAGTGCAAAAAGGGAGCTCTTATTTAAAGGAACCTTTTAGAAATCCTTTCATAAAATAAAAAAGCATTTTGTGATATGAATTACCACCAACACCACCACTGCTACCCCTGCTTTATCTGTTCTGGTAATTTAGAATTTCCTATATTATACTTTATTGAAGTAGGGCACATCTACCATCACAGAGCATAACATAGTGGATTTGAGTCATGGGCTTCTAGCCAGGAAGACTTCAGTTAGAATCCTTCCTCAGATTTTTCCTAGAAGTATTACCTTAGGCAAGTCACTTAACCTCTCCTAGCCTCCGTTTCCACATCTATAAAATGGAAATAATATTATGATTCTTGTGATGACCAATTGAGATAATGTGCAAAGTGCTTTGCAAACTTTAAAGTACTATATAAATGTTAGATGTTATTGTTATCACTGTCTTCAGAGGCAGCAGTAGATAGGTCCAAAGATCTCCCCGATTAGATTCAGGGCTCTTTGAGATCTCAGAACTCAAATAAGGGAGATAAGATATTCCAGAAACTTCGCTCAGAGAAACAGTATGGTTCCAAAGCAGTAACCCTAACTAGTGTCTATTCCTTAATTGAGCAATCCTTGAAGTTCCTGATCCATGAATGCCTTTCACCTATCACTTCACCTGTCAAATTTCTACCAATCATTTCAATATTATCTTCCTGTCAAAAGCATCCTGGAGCTAGAGACACACTCTGACCTCTGTGGGCAGAGGTCCCAGACTTTTTCTCTCTCTGCCTGTAGAATGACTATCCATCCTTTAAAGCAGGCTTCCTTGACTTTTTTTTGTGTTGTGGACTGCTTTGGCAATCTAGTGAAGCCTTCTCACAATCATGTTTTCAAATGCATAAAATGAATTCATAGATTTACAGAGGAAACCAGCTGTACTGAAATATTATTATCAAGATATTAAAAGAAATAAATTCCCAGAATTCTCTCTATCCACAAAGGTGAAGAACCCCTACTCTAAATCAAATGCTGCCTCATCAAGAAAGCTTTCCCCTCCAGACCTAGAACTGACAAAGGCTAACATCCCAGTTGTCAGCTTTAGTGGGGCATTTCCTCCTTCCACTCCTTTGCTTGGTTCTGCTTGTCACACACATACCCCACCCATCCCAGATTCCCAAGGCAATCACTCGTCTATCCAAAGTCCCCTTTCAAGGCAAACTATCCTCAATGTACATGGGTGTGCTGGTAAATGTTAACAACCAGCTCTTTGGAGGGGGGCAGGGATGTACATGACACACTTTAAAGTTTAACCTTCATTAACATGTTCTCAATTATTTTCTTAAATCTATGCAATAAACAAAACAATAAAGCAAGCCCTAATTCAAAGCATTTGATAATTTCTGAGGTATAAACACTGAAAATTTAACAATCTGAGAGATAGTTTGAGCTGTCTCCAACACACCCCTACCAACACACTGCCTGACCTGTACACCAACCCCAAGGTACATGTAGGATGAAGGGAGGAACACCCCAGCCTCCAGCACACTCTAACTCCACCTTCATTTTATCGCATGGTAAATTCAGTCCTAATCTTTTCCCATTCTATTCTCCACTATCTTCCCTTCCACTACCCTTTATTATTGTTACCAAATTCCCACTTCCACATTCAGACCTTCCCTCTGCTATTATCACTCAGCAATCATAATAGGCATAGTGCTGCTTTTTGAAGCAGTTCGTTCCATCTCGTTTGCATCCTTGCTGCCGCCATCTATGGACCAGGTTATTCTACCTCCTCACCAGGAAGTTCATTACCTGCTGGCCCTCAGTTATCACCAACCCAAACCCTGGTCTTCAAATAGTCTGGCTCCTCAGTTTCTCAACTTCCTCAAACACCATGACCTCTGTCTATCTAGTCTACTTGTTAGCTTCTCCATCCTCAACTAAATTCACCCCAAGTACCAGAATTCCTAGTTATGTCTCTCTTTCTCTTTTCCCCTGAAAAAGAACTCCCTCACAAAGCGCTGTGTCTTGTAGCCTCCAAAGAACTATTATAAAAGTTTTATTGCTGCCTTTTGTTTTTGCATTTCAGTCATATCCTAATATACAATCCCCACCTACCAGTAAGCTTTCTCTTATAACAAAGAAAAAATTAACACAATTGCCATGGTTGCAAGTGTATGCAGCATCCCACACCCACAATTTCCCACCTCTACAAGGAAAATAAAGAGATATATTTCCATTCCTCTTCTTTGAGCCGACTTTTGGCATCATGTATATTGTTTTTCTGCTTTCACTTACTTCACTCTTTGTCACCTCACATTACTCTAAATTCCTCATATTTGTCTTTTTCTTACAACACAATATTCAATTATATTCATATATCATAACATGTTCTATCATTCCCTTATTAAAGGACATTCAGTTTGTTTCTAGTTTTTTGCAATCACAAAAAGTGTCGTTATCATTATGTTGGCATATACAGGTCCTCTCTTGCTATCTTTGACTTTATGGGGTAGCTGCCCAATGAATCCTACTCCCTTAGGAATAAAAGGCATAACAAATTTTGTCACTTGTCTCTTATAATTCCAAGTTATTTTCTAGACCAACACAGATCCACCAATAATACATTACATTGAGTACCTGCCTTATCACAGCTACACCAACACTGATTAGTTCTATATTTTGTTTTCTTTACCAATTTGTTAGGCGTGAGGCAAGACCTTAAAAATGTTTCCATTTGCATTATCATTTCTGATTTGGAGCAATCTTTCACATAGTTTTTGATAGTTGGGAAACCTTCTTTTGAAAACTGTTCATATACTTTAACCTGCCAGTTCTCTTAGAAAATGAAGAAAATGTAGACCAAGAAAAACACTAAGCAGTTCTCCACTGATCATCTACAGTCTAGCTAATTTTTATGTCATGGTTGAATTTAATAATCTTCCTTTACAGGATATGAAAAATAAGTTTGTTGAATTAAACAGAACACAATAAAAAAAGAATCTACTAAAGAATCCAATTTGTTTTTCATGTACTATTTTATATGACAGCTATCTAGGTTTTTGTCTTATCCTCCAACCAAGTTATGAGTGCCCTCAGTATCCTTTACTCCTCTGACTGGAGGACTGAGGAGTAGGGAGAATAACTATCCCCTAAGCTTCCATTTAAAGAGATCTCCCAAGCCAGCTATCTCTTTATTTCCTACCACTTTTGCATTCCTCAAACTCATATTTATCTATCCCCTGTACTGGGAATAACTACTTTCTCCCCTTCCTTGCTTATCTTGCTTCCTTTTATGCATTGCCTTCCTGTATTAGACTGTTAGCTTCTTGAGGGTATAGATTGTCTTTCTTTTTCATATTTGTGTCCCCATTGCTTAGTATAGTACCTAGCACACAATAGGTGCCTAATAAATGTTTATTTACTGATCATAAGCTCCATGAACATACGGACCATACCTTAGCTAAACATCATGTCCTGCCTACTCTCTAACACCTAACATAGTGTCTTACACTCAGAAAGCATGTAATAAATATATTTTTGCATTATTGTACCAATTTTTCTCATTTTTCCATCTGTAAGATCCCTCTTCTTCTACAATAACTGGACTACTTGTTAAGTAGATGAAATTTATGTTTTCCTAGTCTGTATAATGTCCTGCATACCCTAGACTTTCTAGTACCCAGTATCCTAATTCTCTCTCTTTCCTTCCCCCATGTAAAAAAGGAATTGAAATTCATCCATACTGAGGCATATATGACTGGAATTTTAAAAGAATTACCAGGGGCAGCTAGGTGGCACAGTGAAAAGAGCACCAGCCCTGGAGTCAGGAGGACCTGAGTTCAAATCCGACCTCAGACACTTGATACTTACTAGCTGTGTGACCTTGGGCAAATCACTTAATCCCAATTGCCTGCCTTTCCCCTTCCAAAAAAAAATTTTTTTTTACATCCTACATGTTACAACCAAATTTATCATAGCTCTTTTCATAGTGGCAGCAAACTAAAAAATTAATAGAGTAGCCATAAATTAACAATAATAATAGCTAGGATTTATACAGCTCTTAAGAGTTTGCAAAACAATTTATATGATATTTCATTTGAACCTCAGAACAACCCTATAAGATAGGTCCTCTTTTTATTCCCATTTTACGGATTAGAAAAATTAGGATTAACCAACTTGCCTGTGATTACACAGCCAGTAAATGTCTGAGATGGGATTTTTAACTCAGATCTTCCAACTCCAAGTCCAGGATTGTAGAATGGCTTAAAAAACTTACGGCATGTGAATGTAATGGAATAGTATTGTTGGAAGAAATTATTATAGAGACAGTTTTAGAGAAACTCGGAAAGAACTGTGTGAACTGATGCAAAGAGAAGTGAGCAGAACCAGGAAGGCAAATTTATACTCTAACAGCAATGTTGCAAAAATTAACAATTTTGAAAGACTTCTAACTCTGAAAAACTCTGATCAACACAATGATCAACTGTAAGCCCAGAGGAGCACTGACTGTGACCCAGCTCCTGACAGAGAGGTGATGTAAATACAAAATGAAGCACACTTTTTTTGGACCCAGAAAATACTGGAATTTGTTTTGCCTAACTATACGCATGCCACATGTTTGGGTTTTGTGGATAAAGATCTGTGATTTTATCCATATAATGACCTTGTAATATAATAGCAATAATAATAATGATGATGATAACTAGCATTTTATAGCTCTTTAAGATTTGTGGAGCACTTTTCACTCATTGGATAATTTAATAATTTGAGACTGTTGCCCCATGAAGATTAGTGATTCTCCGTAATCTATAATCTTTGGTAGTCTCCTAGGGCACTGAGAGGTTAAGTGATTTCCTCAGGGTCACACAGTGGTAGAGGAAAGACTTAAGCTCAGGTCTTCCTGACTGCAGGGTTGATATTCTGTCCACTATCTCACACTGCCACTCTAATAAATTTTAAACAGTTTAAAAGCCCCATTTCTTCTCCAATCTATTTCTTTTCCCAACATCTTGAAATAATGCTGAAGTTATAAAAGTGGCAGAAGGGGGAGACAGTGACAGAGGCCAATGAATTAATTATACAAATTTATTCTTGTTTAACCCCAGAAATAAGGAGGAAGAATTAAATATTTCTGGGAAAACTGTCTAGTTTGGAGACCTTACTATTCTTTGACAGGTCTGAAAAATAAAGTACTCTTCTCTTATTTACTTAAATCTTGTCTGATGTCATCTTTGTTAGGTCCATGAATTATTAAAAATCCTAAAAAAATAACAGAGCAAAAGCTTGAAAAGATTCAAAAAGGGCTCCTGCTAGGGCACCACCAGATGGTGCTGAGGTAAGTCCCTCCCTAAACCACTCAAGGATCTTCAAATTCACCTCCATTTATTCAGAACAAACAGACTTAGATCACAGATTGAGCTACAGTGACCTCAGAGACCAATTATTCCAAACTCCAGTTATTTTATAGATGAGGAAGCTGGGACCCAGAGAGGAAAAGGTCGCACAGGCAGGCTTAGAGCTGGGATATGAACTAGGGTCTCCTTATTTGATGATCAGTTTTCTTTATTCCATACCTGCCTCTCAACACAACAGGAAGACTCAAGGGGCCTTTGCCTTCCTTAAATCCATTTCTCTTTATCTTGCTGGTAAGATCTTGAGAGAATCAGAGCATCTTAGAATTTCAAAGTTGGAGGCAACATCAGGGGTGATCTATTCTAAGCAACGCCTAAATAAGAATTCCTCTGGTGTGCCTGACAGGTCTGTTTCTGGATTTTCAATGATTAGTGCTTTGTAAACATTAAATATTTTATTCAAATTTGCCTTATTATTTGTTTATGTCATGGAAACAATTCACATTCAAAATATAAAGTCAGAAGTAGGACAGGAGCCGGCTAAAGGCAATAAACATAGTGCCAAGTCTCAAGACAGGAAGACTCACCTTCTTGAGTTCAAATCTGGCCTCAGACACTTACTAGTTGGATGTCCCTGAGCAAGTCACTTAACCCTGTTTGCCTCAGTTTCCTCATCTGTAAAATGACCTGGAGAAGAAAATGGCAAACCACTCCAGGATCTTTGCCAAGAAAACTCCCAATAGAGTCATGAAGAGTCAGACATGAAACTAAACAATTGAATCACAACAAGAAGGCAGTGATCCTGTCTTTTTTATGATGGTTGTTGCTGTATTCCTACCACCAGGTATGGCCTTGTACAAAGTAAGCACTTAGTAGATACTCATTGGATTTCATTTAATCATGCTGCATTTTGCAGCTTGCAAAGTACTTTTCTGTTTAATGATATTATCCAAACTATAGAGAGTTGAGGTGCCTTCTCCAATTAATATAGCATCCAGTTCCATACAGGACCATGGAACTCGCTACCTCTTGTCAGCAATGAAGACTTCAGTATTATTACATATACACACATGCATGCACACACATACACACACATGCACACACATGTACATAGACACAGCATAATACTACCCTATATAATGTGTGTAAATATGGATTCTTGTAGCGGGAGTGTTGTTCTCTAGTTCTGGGGCTTTTTGTCCAACATCCTCTTGGAAGCCAGGAAATGATCATCATAATAATTGAGGCACCTGCCACGTGAACAAGAGGACACTTAAAAAAATTTCCTGAAGCATTTACTGACATTTTATTTTAGCCTTATAACAACCCAAGGAAATGATGGCTAAGGATCTGGCCTTAGAGTCAGGAAGTTCTGGATTCAGGTCCTGCTTCTCACATGTAGTGCTTATCTTAAGGATAGGTAAAGTCACCTTACAATGCCCCTGAGGCAACTCTATTCCGGTAAAAGATACAGAAGATTGCAGAGCTGCGCTGGTGGAGAAACTTTCGCCACTGGGAAGTCCTTAGAATGACAGGTCTGACCAAAAATGAGAGGGAGACAGACAGACAAACAGAGACAGAGAAACAAAGGAGGGAGGGAGGGAGAGAGAAAGAGAGAGAAAAAGAGAGAAAGAGGGGGGGGCAGTTACACTCCCTGCCCCCAGACAACAAAAACTAATAACAATACCTAGTATTTACATAAAATTTTAAAGACGATACAAGCTTTATGCTTGCCATAGGTGGTCATCACTTTCACAAAGGACTCTACCACAGAAGAAGAGAGATTCCTCATAAACAATGAGGACTTTCAGGATTGGAATAGGATGAAATCTATGATTTCATCAATACCGAGAGCTCTCAGGTGAGAGATTCCCTCTATTAAGGCAAAGTGGAACTTTCTCTGTGCCTGGAGCTCAGAGACAGTAAATGACTGATCCAGAGTCACGCAGTCAGTATATTACAGAGACAGAATTTTACTCTAAGACTTCCCTTCTCTGAAGGCAGCTCATTCATTACCTACTATACCATACCGCCTGTCTTTAGGTCTCCCAGGTAAACCTGTTTTCCCATGTTATTTTGCTAAGGTAAAGCTGTGGGGAGAACACTGGACCTGGAGACAGAAAGATCCAAGTTATTTTGGTTGTTTGTTTTTTTTTTTTTACTTTTTCTCTTTTTTGGAGGGAGGAGGTAGCAAGGCAATTGGGGGTTAAGTGACTTGCCCAAAGCGGCAGAGCTAATAAGTGTGTTGAGTGTCTGAGGCTGGATTTGAACTCAGATCCTCCTGATGCCAGGGCCGGTGCTCCATAAGATCTGAGTTTAAATCCAGCCTCAGATACTTACTAGCTGTTTGACCCAGGGGAAGTAAGTCACTGAACTTCTGTCTGCCTCAGTTTCCTCAACTGCCAATGGTAAGAATAATAACACCTCCCTCCCCAGGTTGTTGTGAGGATCAAATGAGACCATTGTAAAGTACTTTGGAAAATGTCTGCCACATAATAGGTGTTTAATAAATGCTTGTTCCTCCCCCTTAATCTTACATGGGAGAGCCTCTTCAATGAGGTCAATGATCCCTCATAAGAGTTCGGTCTAACTATGGCACAGGAAAAACAGGGCAAAAAAGTATCAATTGTACAGACATATGATACATACAGTTAGAGATACAAACTACAGAACTTGCCCATTAATAGATCTGCCTCTGATTAACCCTGAAAATGGACAATTAGCTGGACAAGAAAGAAGAGAACAATGAAGCCTGCCTTTTGACAACTGCCACCTTCTTTTCATGTTCCCCAATTTCTCTCAGATTCAGAAAGTCATTTTTATTATGACTATTCTTCTAGGAATGTGTGCAAGACATGGAATGTTATGGTCTCTGAAAAAATTAAAGTTTGGGATCAGCCACTAGAGAGGTGCACCATATTTATTAGCAGACTATGACATCATACTAACAAGGAATTTTGCAGAAAAAATATCTATGGAAAAGCTGTCATCAAAATTGTTTGATTGAAAAACATTATGGACCAATCATGTTAACCAATGGGCAACCTCAATGCTTCGTTGCTATCCATATGACGTCAAAGAACATGAAGGTGTCCCCCAGCATTATGCCAGAACTCCTGAGGTAAATATCGCGTAGTCAGAAAAGAATGGGCTGCAATCTGCATCATTCAAAGAAACGCCCGCATTGATCAGACAACATTGGGGATTGGAACAAAACCTCACAACAATCATACTGTAAGTGAAGTACTGCAAGTGTTCAAATATTATACTTATTTTACACATGAAGGGACTGAGATCAAAACAGATTCAGTGACTCACACATGGGCACATAGCTAGCCAACGTCAGAGGCAGGACCCAGGTACCTCCTGATTCCAAGAATAGCATAAAATCACAATATCCCAACAAAAGACTAAAATATTAGGGGATTTGATAAGGGTTTATGTAAATTATTAGATCTGGATAATATTTATTGTGAGTTTATAAGGAAAATTATGAGTAGTTTGACCATTTGAGGGTTAATATCAGGGAGTCTAACTATATTCTCTTGCAAAATTTACCTTAAGGCCTCTCAGAGATACAATATTGGGTTGAGTAATGGTTCTAATTCAAATGCATCAACTTATATGTTCTCTTATAAACCAGTCCCATTTTAAAATATTTATTGGCTGGCCATCTCTGTATTTTTGTTTAAGACATTCCACCCCTACAAAGGCTCAGATCTTTCTTTTCCATTTAGTCAATTCTATCCATCCTATTAAACCTACTTCAAGTTCAACCTTGCTTGTTCAGCTGCTGTTCTCAAAGTCCTAGAATTATGACTTTGAACGCTTATCCCATGCAGAAATTTCCTCTACAGTATCACTCTCACTAATATTCATCACACTTATCTGCTAGGACACTTTCAATGATGACAGAGAACTTCACTGCTCTCAATGCAAGGTACTTCATTTTTTGACTGCTCTAATTAAATGTTATATATTGATCCAACATCTGCTTCCCAAAAATTGTCACCCATTTATCCTGGTTCTGCCCTGGAGATCTAAACAGAATAATACTAATCATTGATATTGTTCTCTTCTTTCTGTAGCTGTAGTACTTGTAACTGGAAGGAGTACCACTTTGGCAGAAAGTGGTGCCATTCACTTCTGGGAGCTCATTTTGGATTTCTTATTAGATAAAGGGTTATATAAGGCTATTTTATGAACTATTGTTGCTTTCAAATTACAGCCTAGAAAGAAAGAAAAAGAAAAGAAAAATATTCAATGTATCCTTGCAAGGTTTTCCATTGAATCCCTTCCTACAAGTTAGACCAGTTGATTTAAAGGACTCACTCTATCACAGGTCAATGTGCCTTTGAAGTTTCTGTCATTTGAGGCAAAAGTAGCATTGCCGAAATGTTACTGTAGGTTGATTATGTGAATTCTAAGCTCAGCAGTCACCATGGCTTTGCATTTGGGGGAAATTTGAGGCACGGCAACAAGACTCAATCCGCATTAAAAACAATCGTTTTGGGGAGTCCCTTTTGATAGCAATGATGTTATTGTACAGACTTTACACCATGCTTTGAGGGAATGTAAAGTACTCACTAATGTATACAGGAATTAAAAAGAAGTGGTAGCTATATTATGCAAATTGCACAAAACAGTGGGAAATCCTAGCATCCCTGAAGAGACAGCTTTTGATGGAGTTGCTTGGGAACTAGCTATTAACCCCCATATTGGAGACCAGGATATGAAAAGAAAGTTTAAATCCCTCAGGTGGGAGGATTGACTACAGACGATGTGAGAGAACTGCTTCGTGGATAGGACCACCCCCAGGCCCTTGTGCTCAGTGAGAATACAGTGCAGTACAGTCAATAAACTGGTGTCTCCACGCTCCTCAGCAACCAATGACCTTGTAACAAGAGATAGCCATAAGGACTACCAGGGTTGCTACAAGGTAACTGAGACACATATGGAAATAGTGTGGGAATAACAGGGGTTTGATGAGGGAAAACAGAGGAAGCTAAAGGAAAGCTTTTTGCTCTCCTCTACTCCCTGAAAATGAAGCATCTTGGGCTTAAATACTTATAGGAAGGGGGTAGGAGCTGGGTGGTGGTGTGGAGATTGTCCAAGATGTCTATGTCTGTCCAATTGCTTAATACCTTTTTTCCCTCATGATGTATTTTTTATTTGTTTTCTTGTTTACATCACTCATTTTCATGACATTTTTGAATTACAAATTTTCTCCCCATTTTGCCCCTGTCCCAACCCTAAAACAGCAATCCCACTGTAAAGCCCCTCCCCTGCTCTGCTCTCTTACTTTCTGGTAGGGGAGGGAGGGTCTCCCTACCCCAGGCCCTGTATATCTTAATTCCTAGTTGCAGGTATCGCAGAGCTTTAAATTCTAGATTCTTTCGATTCCTCCCTTGTCACCCAACCCCACTGGAAGGACAATCAATTCAATATAGACTGTGGATGTGTGATTATACAGGACATCTTCATGGTGGACATATTGTGACAGTGATCATTTGTGTCTCCTTGCTATCCCTCTCCCCCTTGTTCTGTTCTCTACCCTGTCCCTGTTCCTTTACTGAAGTGTATGCTTACAGCATCCCTCCCCCAGACCCTGCCCTCCCCTCCGTCATCCCCCCTCTCATTCCCATGCCCCCTACTCTCCTGTGTGGCATGATGCTCAGTTTAGAGTGTATGCCATTTCTTCCCTAAGCCAAATTCAATGGGAGTAATAATTGAAAGTAAAGTTGGAACAGTTATCCCTTGCTTCTCCTCTATGGGATGATTAACCCCATTTTGTCTCTTCCTGTCTCCTCTCATTCTAGTCCTCTCCCACCTCAGAATTTCCCCTTTTAAAGTATCATCTCTTCATATTCAATTGATCCTATACCCTCTATATACACATATACACACATGCTCAGATATGTATTCATATGCATATATAGCCTCCTATATAGACATATGCGTAAATATACATATATATTTATGTGTGTTTTATATATATATATATACACACACACATTTGTATTGCCTTCACCTATCCTCATACTAAGGAAAGTTTCATAAGTTGTTACTATTATCATTTTTCCATATTGGCATGTAAATAATTCAAATTTGACAAGTTCCTTATGATTTCTTTCCCATGTTTACCTTCTCATGCTTCTTGTGTTTGATTGTCAAATTTTCTGTTCAGTTCTGGTTTTTTTTAGCAAGAATGCTTGAAAGTCCTCCACCTCATTTGAATGACCATATTTTCCCCTGGAATAATATTCTCAATTTTGCTGGGTAGTTGATTCTTGGTTTTAATCCCAGCTCCCTTAATCTTCGAAATATCATATTCCAGGCCCTTCAATCCCTCAGTGTAGAAGCTGCCAGATCCTGGGTTATCCTGATAGTGCTTCCGCAGTATTCAAATGGTTTTCTCTTGGAAGCCTGTAATATTTTCTCCTTTAACTG
>CM053593.1:62039220-62052818 GCA_028646575.1 Pseudocheirus occidentalis
CGAAATATCATATTCCAGGCCGTTCGATCCCTCAGTGTACAAGCTGCCAGATCTTGGGTTATCCTGATAGTGCTTCCACAGTATTCAAATGGTTTTCTCTTGGAAGCCTGTAATATTTTCTCCTTTAGCTGGGTATTCTGGAACCTGGCAATCATATTTCTAGGAGTTTTCTTTTGGGGATCTTTTTGAAGAGGTGATTGGTGAATTCTTTCAAGTTCTATTTTGCTTTCTGACTCTAAAACATCAGGGCAATTTTCTTTGAGGAGTTCCTCAAGGAATGTTCTACTATTCTTGAAATTCCCTAAATGTATCCTGTATTTTCTTGCCTCTGTGCCTTTGCCTTCCTTAAATCTGTTCTGTGTCCCACGTCTGCCTGTTGAAATCCTACCCATTCTTTACCTTTAAGACTCAGTCACCATCTTCACCATGAAGTCTACCCAGATCGCTTCAGGCAGAATTGTTCTCTCACTCCTTGGAATTTTTTTGTATCTTTTATTTATACCTACCACATTGTACTTTGCATTAATAGTTATATTTATATTCTAAGCTCCTTGATAAAAGGACCGTAAAATCATAGATGAAGGGTTGGGGAGGACGTCAGTGGTCATCCAGTCTAATCCTTTCATTTTATAGATGAGGAAGTTGAGCGCTAGAGAAATTCAGTGGGTTTCCCAGGGTCACACAGCTAGTAAGTAACAAAACTGTGATTTGAATTCATATCTTGTAAAGGGATTCTGCCTTATTGATCTCCCAAGCAAGTAGTAGATGCTCAAAAATTATGTGATTAGCAGATAATTAGGTGGACTTTCTGTGTGATTGGAGTCACGTAGAGCTGTTTCCATATTTCATCAGTGTAGAAAATTCCTTGTCTAAAAAGTCCCTCTGCTAAGGCACATTGGCAGTCCTTAAGTAAATTGTAGTCTTAGAGGATCGCCCAGGCCCCTGAGAGATTAAATTGTTTGCATGGGGTCTCCTACTATCTATCAGAGGTGTAATTTTAACTCAAGGCAAGTCATTTTCCCATGATGCCAAAGTGGCTCTTCTTTCCATGGTAGCAGACTCATTTCATGTTAAAGAAGTTGTTCATTTCAGTTTTTGTCCATGTTAAACACTTGTAATGTAAATGCAATGTAATATAAACTGACGCTAAAGAAAAAAACAACTTGGGAAAAGTTTCTGAGTCTTTACTTTCAAGCACAAGGGATTAATGGTGGCTTTCCTTATAAGGTCCACTTTAAAGGTAGCCAAGGCTTTCAAAACGATCAGTTATCCCACTCCAGAAATCTGCGGTGGGCTCTTCTATTATTGTTGTTATTATTCTTTTCAGAATCATGTTCACGGTTTTCTATCTTTAGTTTGCTTTTCCTGTGTGTGTTCACAGCAACAGCTGAGCCCCTAACATGCTGAGAATCAAAAGTCCCTAATGAAGGATCTGATATAGCAGAATAAGAAACAGGATATGGTACGGGAGGGCAAGAAATGGGCTCATAATTACATATAATAGCATGTGGAATCAAGAATGTTTAATTGGTGAAATCTGGAAAACCCTTTGGGAAAAACATTTTTTTTTCTTTCCTTCAGGAAAATGAGTTTTTTTTTAAAAAAAATTGTTTTGTTTTGTAGTTGTTCCATGGATGTTGTGTCATATAGCATGCATGTCAAAGGTCCTTGGTGGAATTTGTATGAAGTGTTGATAAGTTATGGTCTTGGCCTATTGGGATTTTTTAAAAACTAGGAATGTTTTTCTAAGATACTTCTCTCTGTTCTCCTTCCCTCTCTCCTTCCTTTTTCCACCCTTGTTGTTTTGCTCCCAGCAGCCAGAAATGTGAACAATAGTCAACTAATCCAGCTCCAGAGTTATTTGTGCTTTATCAGTGCACAAACTCATCCCTGAGTCACTGTAAACAAAAGGTTACTTTCCATGCAGTTCTGCTAAGTACTTTTTGTGTGCATTTGTAGTTTTGGTTTTGGGTTTGTTTTTTTTTTGTATTTAAAGCTTTGTTTATTTTGAGTATCCTTGCCGGGAATACTTTGGTGCCAGTGGACAAATCCTATGGCTAGAGGTGTTTTGCTTCAGCTTATTAATTTGTTACTCAAAAAGTAAACACGCCATTGCCAGTCCCCAAAGTTCTACAGTTGAGTTATTTCTGTCAAAGTCAGAACACTGAGATTTTGGTTCTAAGTAGAGGAAAGATAGCATCTGCCATGTTAAAATGGTTACCATTATTAATTGGGCCCTCACAGTTTGGGACATATAAGAAGCCTTGTTGCTTCTGAGGAGAAAAAGATATTACTGTTAGAAAAAAAAAAAGTAATGACCTTTCTTGCGCACAAAGCCTTGTATGTTCCTCACAGAGCCTCTTCTTAACAGAGTGGGCAAGAATCCAGTAGAGGACTGGTCTGACTTCCCCTTCCCTCACAGGAACAATTCTGTATAGGTTCATAGGAATAAGACTGATGTTCACTGATCCTTGACTGTAACAGTTGCAAAGCTGGATTTGGAAGAGAGGAAAAGCATGAAAAGTCTGGCAAGTAATTAGGAGAAGGACCTAGAATATGTCAATGAAATCATTTACATTTATGGTACATCTTTGAGTGCTCATGGACTTATATCACTGCTAATAGTGGATATTAATTAATTGAAGAGTGGAGGCCCAATGTGTGGCATGTTCTTCCACCCTGGGGTAATCCTAGGTGACTAATTCTCAAGAACTAAGAGTAGAGAGATAATTCTGAACTCTTGGAATAAAACTTCCTGTTGCGCCTTATACTGGGACTGAGCCCCAAAGGAAAATGCTGGAATTAACTATTGTCCTGAGACCAGTCAAAGTTAAAATGTCAGATCTTATCTGGGAAAACTTATCCAGAAGAATATCTGTACAATCCTACCCCTTGAATAGGTCTGGCAATGTTAGGAGCAGTCCTGGATTTTGAGGTACAAATAGCTTAAAATCTAAAGTATATCTGACTGACTTTGTGGGATTTTTCCCCCCCATTCTAGTATTCGAGAAGCCATCTTTCTACGCACAAAGATTGTATAATGTTGGTCTGGTAGAAACATTTAATGATGCCATCTGTAGTCAGAAGAAAAAATAAAAATGCTCACTATCATAAAACTTCAGAGTTGAAAAGTGGTCATCCAGCCCAATTATACTTGAACATATCTAACATACACAATAAATATACATCCATCCTTTGCTTAAAGACCTCTCTCCAATGATTGGAAATCCATCAGCACTTAAGGCAGCCTTTCCACATTTGGATACCCAATAGTTAGGAAGTTTTTAGGTGATTTAAATCAAGCCTAAATTTGTCTCTTTGCCACTTCCATTCATCTGTTGCTCCTAGTTCTGACCTCCAATGTGGGCTGGAACCAAATGTGTTTTCTCTTCCATGTGACAACTCTAAAGTCAGTTCTTCCTAAATTGTGTATGTTCATACATACTTGAATTTAATTTGTACCAAAAGAATTACTTCCCTGTTCCATGAAGCTGAATTTTAATGAAGGTGCATCTTACTAATAACATCTGAAAAAAGACAAAACATTCAATATGCCAAATTTTCATGCGATTCCAAATGATTCTGAGTTGGGGAGGAGTTTTTCTTTTTACCTGAATTGATTAATGATCATGTGAAATCTCTGTCATCTGACACTTAGCATTTCTTTTCACCACTGGGAAGAATACTATGGACACAGGAAAATATTCCTTAAAAATCATTACCCTTTTCACAGCATCTCCTGGGAAATGGTATATCAAGTCATAAAACTCTCCCAGGGAATAAAATGTTTTAACTAAAGCAAAGGCTTCCTAAATTCCTTACCATATTTTCCCTATTCCTGTTAGATTTATTATTTTTATTTCCTTTCTTTGTTTTAATTTTAATGTTTGGAAGTTTATATTTGTTTTTACTGAAAAGGACTTGTTACGTGATTGACTAGATTTATATTTTGTTGATGCCTAAATCATAAATATCAAAGCCAAAAGAGAAAGTCATTCAATTGCTTTTCTCCTTTTGGTGTAGACATTTATAACTCCATAGGGTAGGATGGTGGTGATATGGAATATATTTTTTTGTTTCATGTTTTCTTTTCATGGGGTTATGAAATGAGTTGCTCATTTCTTGTTAAAATATTTTTACTTCCTCTGGTGGCAAATTCTGTAGCCTCTGTGTTTATCATAAGACCTGTGGTAGATACATATTTTCTCAGCTGGGAATTGCTGGGTTCCTTTGCTATGGACTAGTTTGAATTCACAAGTTTTCTCCCTTTCATCAACACATTTAATGTCCTTGTCCCTTGTGTTATCAACATTGAAATTTCCACTGTGTCTACAAAAAAAAGAAAGAAAGCAAAAAAAGAGAAAGAAAAGGAAAGGAAAAGAAAGAAAATATAAGAAATCATTCTTGGTAAATTTGTATGCCAAATATAACAATGGCATAAACTAAGATTTACTTGAAATTAATCACTTAGAACATGGTTTAACTTTTAGATTAGATAAAGCAAACTCTCTCTCCCTTAGCCACTTTAAACTCTCCTCTGCCTTAGAGAGAATATATCAACAATATATCTATTTATTTATTTTAGCTTTAACCAAAATAAGTGCTTTCTATGTGGAGAATGAGTCAAAGACCCTGCTAGAAGAGTGATCAACTTTTATGACTGTTCAAAGAGATTATTTAGAAAGTGGGAAAAGGGCATTCTTTAATAAACAAAGTTAAGATTCAATGGGCACAAATGCTGCCCAGCTTAAGATATTTTAGTTAAGTTAGGAAAAGTAATAATATTCAGTACTTTAAGGTCCAGATCACTTTACCTATTACCATATTGCCTCTCAGGAAGGTTATCTTGACCACAAAGACCATTAGATACCAGGTTATTATTGAAAATGATGAAATGTCTTCTAAGGATTAAAATTATTAATATCTTTTGTTTTTATATTGCCTTAATTTCTCAGACCTAAAGAACCCATCCTTTATGACAAATAATAAAAAACAAAGAGAAGAAGGGGAAAAAATAGTTCAGCAAAACTAACTGACATATGAACCAAGTTTGACAGTATGTAGAGGAAAAATAAGGAAGGAGGTACATTTCCTCATCAGGTCTTCAGGGACAAACTCGGTCATTATAATTCCAGTGTTCAGTTATGTTTTTCTTTTCTTTTTCCAGTTACATTGTTATGTATATTATTTTCTTTGTTTTGTTTACTTCCCTCTGCCTCAATTCATCTGAGTCTTCCCAGGTTTCTCTGAATTCTTTATATTCATAGTTTCTTATAGCACAATAATATTCCATTACATTCATGTACCACAATTTGTTCACCCATTCCCACTGTGGTCCTTTAAAAAATATTCTTATTATCAGAGTAAGAAGAGCAGAATTAGATGAGTACACAAGGGCCCTGCAAGACTGATTTGGTGATGCAGCAAGACATGACATAATTAGGCTCTGGGGGGCCTGAGCCATGAGCATTAGTCAGAAAAGAGATCCCAGCTGGGCTGCTCTTTGTGAACTACAGCCTCCACATTCCTGGCTAGATTCCCTAGACCATGTGGTTGTTGACAGTGAAGCTATCTCCTTTCCCTGAACATACTAAAAGATCAAGAACCAAAGGTATACCTTTCCCAGTGAACTCTTTAATCAGTTAGTTGATTAACAAATATTTAACCAAGTGCCTTTTAGGTGCCAGGCACTGTTCTAGGCATGGGGGACATAAATACAGAGGATTAAACCAGTCCCTATTCAAGATAAGTTTGTATATTCCATTGGAGGGAGGCAACAAATACCTGTCTAAGTATATCCAGGCTAAATATTAAGTGAATAAATGCAGCTACTAATAAAGACAAGGTAGTTTGGGAGGGTGGATACGGGCAATTGGGGGACTCAGGAAAGGCTTGGTGCTTGAGCAGCATAAGGAAGGAACTCTATGTGATGGAGAGAAGGAGGATATGCATTCCTTCCTGGAAGCCCTCTTGCTCTGTCTATTCCTCTGAGTTCATCAGTAGCTGTGGTCTATGGTGGCTTTCAGTGTTATTCAAAAAATCTACGGCATTCATGTCATTGAGCCTAAAAACTGAAGTCTTCCCACCAGGATGGGTAGGTTCTGATAAGGACATGCAATCTGAGATCCTGTGGCTCTGAAATCACCCATCCATTTTGGTCTTTTTGTGGTCAGCTTCATTTTATAACTGGTTCTTGGGAACTGGGTGAAATTCTACCTTGTATGGCTCCTTCTCAGATTCCCTACAACCTTGTGCTTTATGCTGGAGGAAAGACCAAGTAAGGAAAGAATACCTGCTAGAAAAATTAAAAGTACCTCATAAGAGTTGTCAACATGGTATAATGGAATGAATACTAAGTCTGAAATCAAAAGTCCTGGGTTCCAATCATGCCTTTGATCATTGTAACCTGTGGGAGTTTGGACCATCCATCAACAAATATTGATTAAGCACCTACTGTGTGCTAGGCATTGGATGTACAAGGACAAAGAATGATTCAGTTCCTACTTGCAATGAGTTCCTTATTTGCAAAATGAAAGAATTGGACTAAATGGCTCCTGAGATCTCCTCCAACTATTATTCTATGTTCTTTAATACAACAGGGCTATATCAAGAGTTCTTAACCTAGGGTATGATAATTTACTTTTCCAGTATTTTGATCAATGTATTCTGATACAATTGCTTTTCTTAGTAATCTCATATGTTGTCTGCATTTAAAAAGCTTTATTCTGGGGTGGCTAGGTGGCGCAGTGAGTAGAGCACCAGCCCTGGAGTCAGGAGGACCTTGAGTTCAAATCTGGCCTCAGACACTTAACACAAAAACTAGCCATGTGACCTTGGGCAAGTCACTTAACCCCAACTGCCCTCCAAAAAAAAAAAAAGCTTTATTTTGAGAAGGGGTCCATAGGCTTTGCTAGACTGCAAAGGAGTCCATGACATAGGAAAGGTTAAGTGGAATGTAATTTCCTGCAGTATGTTCCCTGCCCCAAGTTTTCACCCCAGACCTAAATCACTAACCTTTCGTCTTCCTGGCAGCTTCTAGCACCTTCTCTAAAAAAAATTATTCACATATATTTGATCCCACAGGCTTACCTGTTATTTCTGCCCAGTAGAATCAAATCTTCTACAGGGCACATACAAACTGTTTCATTTCTATCTTTGTATACTCAAGAGCTTATTCACTTAAAAGCTTATTGATTAATTGCCTTATTGATTGAAGTCATTGGACACAGCTCCTATTGAAGATTTTTACCATCTCTTTTCATGTTCCCCTTCTTTAGCCCTAGGGTAATCAGACAAGTCAAAATCTGTGAATGTGATTCATTGCTAGACTGTGAGTCTTCCAGGAGTGAGCTCAGACTCATTGTCAAGCTCCCAGTGACTCAACCTATATACCCATAGCCCATTGAAGTAGTTCAGCTTAGCCCAGATTCTCCTCAGCACCCTGACCCACCTACCATTATCTGTTTAATAGGGCCTCATAAACAACCTTCCCACATCATTTTAGGATTGTGGCTTTACTTAACAAGTTATATTGTTGTGTTTTGCCATCATTTTTGAAGAGAGCCATGGCATCAGGGAAAGGATGACATGACTTACAGCTGACTTTGATTTGAGTGAGGGAGGCTGTGCAAGGTCACCAGCCTCACTTTTTCCTCCAAAGACATCTGGATCCAGTGACCAGATATTCATCAGGATGACTGAAGATGACTCAGGATGCTATGGGAGACCCTGGCCCTTATAGGTTAGCATCTTTTTAAGTGTTCTCTTAGAGCAGTGATTCTCAACCTGTGGGTCACAACCCCTTTGGGGGTTGAACGACCCTTTCACAGGGCTTACATGGGTCGCCTAAGACCATCAGAAATAGGTCTTAGGAACCGAGACACCGTGCTCCTCTATCCGTCTCCAGGCAAGTCTGCCCGCATGCAGATACACCCACATATGAGTATTAAAGGGTCTCGGCATTAGGAAGGTTGAGAACCACTGTCTTAGAGTGAGGTAAGGTCTGTTCAGTGAATATGTAACTTTAACAAGCGAGTTGAGGGATGGCGCCTTTGATTAGGAAAAAAGGGGAAAAAAACAAGGCAGAAGGGGAATATCCTCAAAGTTCCTGTTCCAAAGGGCAGCAGTTACCATTGACATTCACTCTAATCCAGAAGGGCCCAAAATATAGCCTATTAAGTGGAGATTGGGCAGGGATCTGTTGTGGTCCAATCTGTCAGCTTCAGAATGAATTGGGTTTAAGGTTTTGTGAAAGAAGGAAAGAAGGGAGAGATGAGAGACAGAGAGAGAGAGAGAGAGAGAGAGAGAGAGAGAGAGAGAGAGAGAGAGAGAGAGAGAGAGAGAGAGGGAGAATGAGAAATTTAACCCAAGTTAAATGGGCAGCTTCTGGCCATCAAAACTTACCTCCAAAGAATGGTGATTGTTCTTTCTCCTAAGGAAGAGAGAAGGGATACAGACTAGATTTGACACATGATTTCATTGGTTCAGAGACCTCCAGGATGCAGAAGCTCTCCCCACCACCGTCAGTTGGTGCATTCTCTGTGCCCTGAGAGCACTGGGAGTATGGGTTTCTTGTGGAGGATCACACAACCAGCTGAAGTCAAGACGTTCTGGTTCAGAGCTTTCTCTCTGTAGTCATAATTCAGGACACTCAGAGGCAACTAAGTGGTGCAGTAAATAAAGTCCTGGGCCTAGTCAGGAAGTTGTTGTTGTTTTGTCATTTGTCAGTCATGTCCAAACCATCGTGATCCCTTTTAGGAAATTGGTTTGTTTTTTGGATTTTTTGGCAAAAATACTGGAGCAATTTGCCATTTCCTTCTCTAGTTCAATTGACAGATGAGAAAACTGAGGCAAACAGGGATAAGTGACTTGCCCAGGGTCACACAGTTAGTGTTTGAGGACGGATTTGAACTCAGCTCTTCCTGACACCAGCCCAGAGTTCAAATCCAGTCTAGCCACATAACCTTGGACAAGTCACTTAACCTCTGTCTCCCTCAGTTTCTCCTGCTGTAAGATGGAGATGATGATGATAATGGCGCCTCCCCCCCAGGGCTGCTGTGAGGATCAAATGCCGTAGTGAGTATGAAGCATTTGCCATTCCTGGCACGTAGCAGGCACTATATAATTTCTAGCTATTATTGTTATTTTATTTGTCTATCTTTTCATGACCACAGCACCCTTGCCTCTTCCATTCCCTGACTTCTCTATATAATCATAAACACAGACTTACAATATTTATGAAAAAAGAAAGTGATGGTGTAGGAAAGAGTCGCTTAGACCATTGCATTTTCTCAAAAGTCAGTTGTTTTAAACAAATGATAAAAAGGGAGGTTAAAGGTTAAAAGGGACAGAGAAAACAGAGGCGTTCTATGCCGGGCTCACCTTATTCCCGGTGAATCCATTCCCAGTGACTTTCTGCTTTTGATATATCCAAAGCCCACCGATTTTAAGGCAATGCCACAGAAAATGTTCAGGCTTAGGCAACTGATTGTGGCCAGTGGTGCTTGTCTTATTGCTCCTTCCCTATAATAAAGACATCTTCTAAAAAAGAATACATTTCAAAATGTAATTGAAACTCTCTTGAATTATGGCCTTGATTAATGTGTCTGGGAAAACACAAGCCAGGAAATACTTCAAAGATGATATTTGTGTTCTCAGCATCGCAACTCGGGCATCTCTTTATGAAGCCCCTTCCCGATTTCCCAGTTTGCTGCAGCCCCTTAGAAGCGAAGCAGGATTTTATTGATTTTAGAATTATTTCTGTTCTATTAGCGGAGTCGGTGGTTTCATCTCTTATAATTGAGGAATTTTATATCATTCCATACGAATGGCATTTTTAACCTACATTGAAGAGTTGATAGTGGCTTTCATTTAATTCTGTATGGTTTCATTAATTTCTAGTAGAGTTTATGGTAAAAAGCTATGAAGCAAGGTTGCATTTGGAGTTATTTTTTTAATCTGAACATCAATCTCAGTCATGTTGTCTCCTTGTTCTTTGGCATAATCTTAATCAGCATGATGCTTGTTGTCACTTTAATTCATTTTTTATGATCCCATTTTGGGTTTTCTTGGCAAAGACACTGGAGTGGTTTGACATTTCCTTCTCTGGCTCATTTTACAGAAGAGGAAACTGAGGCAAACAGGGTTAAGTGATTTGTTTGGGTCACACAGATAGTAAGTAGCTGAGGCTGGATTTGAACTCAAGTCTTCCTGACTCCAGGCCCAGCACTCTATCCACTGAGCTATCTAGCTGTCCCAGAATGATGCTTTTCTTGTGGAAGGGATGGAAAGAGGTAAGCTAGACTCCCCTAAAGTTAGGTGGACCCAGGCCTCATTGAATGACTGGACCTAAGATTGCAAACTCCTTCAGGACCGGGAATGTCTTTTGCCTCTTTTGTATCTCCAAAGCTTAGCACGTTGTAGGTGCACATAGAATGTGCTTTCTAAATGGTTACTGAATTGAATTGAATTGAATTGAATGTACAAAGTGGTATATGATGAAGTACCTTACCTAAGTAAAGGTATAGCTGGCATACATATTAAATTTCTGAGTGAAAGGAAAGTAAAAGGAATAAAATACATATACTATAGGGCAGTGGTTCTCAACCTTCCTAATGCTGTGACCCTTTAATATTCGTATGTGGGTGTATCTGCATGTGGGGGGCCCACCTGGAGATAGATAGAAGAGCAGTGTCTCAGTTCCTAAGACCATCAGAAATGTTTTCCAATGGTCTTAGGCAACCCCTGTGACCCCTGTGAAAGGGTCATTCAACTCCTAAAGGGGTCCCAACCCACAGGTTGAGAACCGCTGCTATAAGAGAAAATAAATGTACAAAATTCTTCTGCTTTATATTTACAGCTCCATAAATCTGATTCTTGCTCATCCTTCTAGAATTATTACACATCCAAAACATCATCCCTACCCCCTATTGCATAGGCCATCCCCATTATCTGGAATGTTTTTTCTACACATCTCTACCTCCAACCTTCCTGCCCCCTTCCAGTTCCTTTTAAGGTTCAGGTGCCAATAAAAGACTCTTTCTGATTGCCTTGATTATTCATGTATCTTGAAATTATGTTTTTATATTTTAAATTTATTTATTCGTATACCTCTTGTTTCTCTCCAGTAGAATATGAACTTCTTGAAAATAGGGAATATGCATATCCCCAGTGTGTAACACTCTGCTTGTTGTATAGCATGTGCAGAATAAATGCTTGCTGAATGGAACAGATAGCTGCATGATCCAAGCAATTCTTGCCAAATTGTGCCAAAAAGATGATGTGATAGGTATAAGTGTAAAATGTTAAACTTAGATTTAAGGAATCAGCTTCACAAGTATACAATTTCTTTGTAGGCAAAAACTTTTAGCACCATAGATTTAGAGTTGGGAAGGACCTGAGAACCTAAATCACCCAACCACAAATCGTATATTCTCTTTGCTGCTCTGTGATACTTGCCTTGTACTTGTCACCTTCAGGGACATGGTATTACATTAATACACAGTGTCTGGCATATGGAAGAATGCTTGATAAGTGTTTTTTGTTTACATCACTTGTTGATTACTGTACCACAATATATTCAACTATTTCCTATTATTAAACATTTAGTTTGCTTCCTTTC
This sequence comes from Pseudocheirus occidentalis, assembly GCA_028646575.1. Taxonomy (NCBI): domain Eukaryota; kingdom Metazoa; phylum Chordata; class Mammalia; order Diprotodontia; family Pseudocheiridae; genus Pseudocheirus; species Pseudocheirus occidentalis. The sequence goes on from CM053593.1 coordinate 62,050,841, forward strand.
TGTGTGTGTGCAATTATGTATAATGACTCTGTGAACATTATAGGATGATAGATTTAGAGCTTAAAAAGGACATTAGAGGTCATCAATTACAACTCCATTATTTTGCAGCTAGAAAATTGAGTCTTAGAGAGCAGAAATGACTTGTAATAAGCAATAAGTGGCAGAAATAGAATTGAACCCAGGACGTCTGACTACAAATTCGCTGCTTTTTCATGTGTGTGTGTAAATATATATATATATATATATATATGTATGTATGCCTATCTGTATAAATATGTATATATATATATGTAGATGTATAAATGTATACACACAGGTATCTGTATGTATATACACATATGCAAACAAATACATACACACAAATATATGTGTTGTATGAACACACACACACACACACACATATATATATATTCCTACATACACACATATAGTCTCTAAACCTGTAAGTTTTTTTGTTCTTTTTGAGAACATTTTCAGAGTAGTCACCCAACAATGGGCTTAGTGGGGCAAAGGTATGATTATTTTTGTAGCTTTAGTTTCATACTGTCGTATCAGTCTCCAGAAAGGTTCTATAAGTTTCCATTTTTTGCCAGTAAAGAATGAATATTCCAGTTTATCCAAAGCCTGCAGCTGCATTACTGGATTTTGTATATTAAATTATTTTTGCCTGATTATTTGTGCGAGATGGTACCGCAAATTTATTTAATTGTTATCTCTTTGACAGTAGAGAGGTTAAATATTTTTCAAGTCATCATCAGCCATCTATATTTCCTCTTTTGAAAATTATTTCTTCACAATCTTTCTTTCTTCCCTTTTTAGTCTTTACCCAGTTCAGTAAATTATTATCATAACATTTATGAAAATACAAACTCTTCCCAAATTGATAATTGCTCAAATGATATGAATAGGCAGTTTCAGAAGAAGAAATAAAAAAGCTAAACAGCAGTCACATGAAAAATGCTCTACATCACTCTCAATTAGAGAAGTACAAATTGAAACAATTCTTAGATACCACTTTCACACCTATCAGAGTGAACAACATGATAAAGAAGGAAAATGACAAATGCTGGAGTGTTTGTGGGAAAACAGGAAGAATAATTCACTTTTTAAAAGAGTAAACAGGCAGTTTTTCATTTATTTTTTTCTTTTTTTCAAATTCTTTTATTTGTTTTCTGGTTTACATCATTCATAAACATGACATTTTTGAATTACAAATTTTCTCCCCATCTTTCCCCTGCCCCAACCCTAAAACAGCAATCCCACTGTAAAGCCCCGCCCCTGCTCTGCTCTCTTATTTTCTGGTAGGGCAGGGAGAGTTTCCCTATCCTGGCCGCTGTATATCTTAATTCCTAGTTGCAGGTCTTGCAGAACTTTAAATTCTAGATTCTTTCGATTCCTCCTTTGTTCCCCACGCCCACTGGAAGGACAATCAATTTAATACAAGCTGTGGATGTGTGATTATACAGGACATCTTCATAGTGGACATATTGTGACAGTGATCATCTGTCTCTCCTTCCTGTCCTTTCCCCCCTCCCTTGTTCTGTTCTCTACCCTGTCCCTATCCCTTTACTGAAGTATGTGCTTAAAGCATCCCTCCTGCAGACCGTGTCCTCCCCTCTGTCATCCCCCCTCTCATCCTCATGCCCCCTACTCTCCTGTGTGGCATGATGCCCAGTTTGGAGTTTATGCCATTTCTTCCCTAAGCCAAATTCAATGAGAGTAATTGAAAGTAAAGTTGTAACAGTTATCCCTTGCCTCTTCTATATGGGATGATGAACCCATTTTTGTCTCTCCCAGTCTTCTCTCATTCTAGTCCTTTCCCACCTCAGAATTTTGCCTTTTAAAGTATCATCCCTTCGTATTCAATTCATCCTATACCCTCTATATACACATATACACAGATATGTATTCATACGCATACATAGCCTCCTATATGGACATATGTGTAAGTATACATATATATACATTTGTATTCCCT
>CM053593.1:62053318-62088413 GCA_028646575.1 Pseudocheirus occidentalis
GATTCCCTTAGGCCGGTGCTTTAGATTTTCTTTGAAATAGACTTAAGCTGCGGTTTGGGAGGCTCTGCTCCTTGTGGCTGCCCTGTGGCCTTGCCTGGCCATGGCTGTGGTTTTGGGCTGGCCAGGTCTCTGCTCTACTGTAGTGCGAGCTGCCCCTGTCCAGTCCCTGTTCCTCACGCCTTGGCAGATGTGGAGGTGCTGGAGGCTGTATAACCTCTGCAGACTGACTGGGGGGTTTGCTCCTTCCCACTGTCCCAGGCCTGGCCCTGTTCTCTGTATTTTTGTGAGTCTGAGAGTCCTAGACTTTATCTGAGCTCATAATTATATGGGTGTTTAGGGTGGTGGTGTAGGAGCTGTGGGACCTTGCTGCTTCTACCTCTGGGAAGACTTCTATGCACAAAGAGGGAAGAAAGCAGAACCACACAAACAATTTACATGATAACCATAATAATATAAATAGTTAGACCAATGAAAGCAACAGCAACAAAACCCTGAAACTGATGGCTGTGTGATTATAATGCTCCAGTTTTGCCCCAGAGAGGACACAAATATAGCTCCCTCTTTTCTCAGCAGAGGTTGGGGTCTGTGGGTGTGGAATAGTGCAGGTATGGTCAGACTTGGTCAAAGGGCTGATTTTCCCACTTTCTCTTTCTCATTTTCTTTTCATTTCCAAAACTCTAACTCCTCTGCCCAGAGAGCCATCTTTCAATGCAATGTATGAAAAATGGCTCTCTGGGCAGGAGAGTTATAGATTTGGAAACGAAGGTGATAAAAAAACAAAAGATAACTTAAAACCCTTTTACTCATTCTTCATTTTTCTTATCACTTTTTTTACATAGAATCCACCATTGCACTTAAGTCTTCCGTGCTTGTGTGTGTCATAGTTATTCGGGTATCTGTGTCCTTTCCCCAGCTATTACTTTAGATTGGAAGTCATTTGAGAGCAAATCTGGTGTCTTTATGTAAGCAGACCTTCAGCAAATGTTTGCTCAGAGAATTTGGATTTTGGGAGGGACCTCAGAGGGCAGCTAGTCTGATTCAGGCCTGAATGGAAATCTTCTCTACAATATCCCAGACAGGTACTCCCTCAGCAATTATTTCCTGAGGAATGAGTTATGTCTTGAGGTAGCTCATTCTGCTTCTCAATAACCCTAAATATTAGGAAGTTTTTCTCAAATAAAATCTAAATCTGCCTGTCACTTTCCCCCATTATTCCTAATTCTGCCCTTTGAGATTAGGTGCAATAAATCTTGGGTGATCTATTGGGGCGGCTTAAAAGGGGAGGCTCACAGAAGAATCAGATGAGTCAGTCCAGGGAACCAAGAGAGTCACATATGGCTTCAGGGTTTCAGGTTTCCCACCCCTGAGTTAATCAATGTTGAAAGCAATATATTATTTTATTCAGGAAGTAGGGGCAACCAAGCAAGGGAAATAGTGAAACATTGGCCAACAAATTAAGGCAAGGAGCAGGCATCTCTAACCGAATGGGGGTTGGGGATGAGCAAGGAAGTGATACATCCAGGATTGTTTCCAAACAGGTCATCTTGGGTATTATGGTCTTTGGGATAAGATGGGAGTTTTGAGTCCACGATAGTTATATGACAGGTTGCCTTCTGGCCTTGACACATCATTATACCAGCTTGATGAGTGGGACTCCTGGGTCTGTCTTCATCCCATGCGTTGGGATAGCTCCAGGGTGCCAAAGAGGGCCAATTAGTTTTTGGGGAGGGGCAAGGCTTTGACCTTGCTTGTGGGATCTGATTGGCTTCTCATTTTTGAGAAGTCACAATTAGGGAGGTGTCAGTCACTGAGGTTCCAAATACAATAGACATTCCTAGCATGTAAACTTCTTGGCAGATTCCAGAGAAGGGAGGGGATGCCACGGAGGGGAGAAGGGTATGAGTAGAGCAGAAACTATTCAAGGAAGACTAGACTGTGAAAACCAAGAGTTTTTAAGACTACAACAAAGTCTAATCCATATTCCATTTGATAGCTTGTCAGATACCTGAAGACAGCTGTCACGTCAAAGTCTTCTCTTATCTATGCTAAACAGTCTCAGTTTCTTCCACTGAAGTCTTTCTAGAACCCTCAGCTGCCAGGGTCTCCACTCCCATAAATTTCCTTGTACTTACTTTGCATAGACCTATAGGATCTATGACATCTTGTCTCCTCCGATTGAATATAACCTCCTTTAGGGGCAGGCACAATTTCATTTTTGCATCATCAGAACTTAACACTTTCTGGTACAGAGAAGGAGCTCAATAAATGTTTGTTGTATTGATTGATGAAGCATGATCTCTGTGTCCTTCATCCCCCTTGTCTCCCTCCATCTTACTCAATTGAACTGAGTCATGAGTTGAACCCAATAGCATATTGGTCCCTCTGGAATGTGAGTAACACTATTCACTATCCATGAGCATTACTTCATTTTCAAATTCAAGGAACAGCTTTCTTTTTAGTCAGGCCACAGAAGCAGACTGATTTTCTTAGAATATATTCTGTTTTGCAGGAAAACAACTTTGTTTCTGGGATTCCAATTCAGCAATACCTATGCTACTTTACTGGATGAAACACTTTTTTGAAAGTCAATGCACCATAGATATTTCGGAATAACCAGAGTGCAGATATTTATAACTAAATGACAACTGAAAGCTATTTCCATAGAAAACCTCTTCTAGACTTTTATCACTCAAAAGATAACAAAAAGGTATGAAATGCATCTGAATTAGAAATAATGAAAGTATCTGAAAATCAAAATTAGACTGCAATGAGAAAGTCAGTTTGAATAACACAGAAACAAGTTCAGTTGCATAACAGACACCGTTTAGATTCTCTTATTGATCGCTAGCAAAAAAGTTCCATTTCAAAATATATATCTACTGATTTTCCTCTTTGAGTCTTGACAAGACAGTGGAATGTCTATGGGCACTTAGGAAATACGGAGAGGGCAGCATCAGCAGATTATGGTCCAACATCAGGACCAGAGTTTGAGCTTCTTAGGATATAATCAGAGCCCTAGAGAATAGTGGTAAGGAAGACAGCATTTGGAATCCAAATGGCCCTTGGACCACAGGTAGGATAAACTGCATAAAGAAAAACAAAAAGTTCTTTTCTTCTTACTTGTGCTAGGTTTTCTTTTCAGCCATACAAAGAGGAGAAAAATAAAGAAATGAAGCTTTTTCAGCTAGGGACTACTACTCCACGTTAAATGAAGCAAGCTGAGGTGCTCTATGCCTTAGGCCTGAGCACACTCCTTTCTGTTTGTAATTGACTGAGACTAGTTCAAGTTAGGAAATTCTTGACTCAATTAAATATACCTGGGAAAGTGCCATTTAGTAGGTGGATGGGAACATTTCAATATGAATTATCACCAAGCTATTCCTTGCTTGGAAATTTCCACTTCTTCAAATCCCGAGCAAAGTACAGCATGAGGATTGAAGACAAAAGAAATTAAGTAACTTGCTAGCAAGGATAGAAATTGAGACTGGACCTGTGAATTTCATCAATATAGGGAAATTCTAGGTAATAAACCTATCTCTACTGCTGTAGGTTAGCATCTTCTCTGCAATTTACCTTCTTAAAGTTCCTTTTGGTACCAACTGGTTAAGTGCCCAAGTTCATACAGTCAGAATATGCCAGAGCTGTGTGGCCTTGTTCAAATTACTTTACCTTTCTGAGCTTCAGTCACCTCATCTAAAAAATAAAGAGACTGAATTGGATGACCTCTAAGGACCCCTTGTACTGATTCTATGATCCTTCATTACTAGGCTTAGTGTGTTGTACTCTGAATCCTAAAGTTTAGAATCATAGACTCTGATTAGAGTTGTAAGATCTTTAGTTGAAGATGTCATCCAATTCAGTATCTGAAGTGATGTGGTTCAGGATTGGGAGAGCTAGTTCAGATTTTTGAAAGAATTCAGTCAGACCTTCTTAGCCAAAGGGAGCTTTATTAATGCAAAAGCATGCAGGCCTGAGACTTAGCAAGGAGCTAAACAAGGGCAGTGATGTGGGAAAAGGACTAGACTTTTATAGCCAGAAAACTCCATCGCCTATAGGATGATAATGTAATTTTAGGGTTTCTAATGGGACTTGGAGATTTAGGGACTGGATAGGTACAAACAAGGTGAGGAAGGTGGTTGCTTGCAAGATAAGGAAAGGTTGTCATGACATAGGATGGGGAAGATAACTGACACAGGATGGGGAAATGGATGATGCAGGATGGGGAGCACAGGATAAGGGGAATAAAAAGCAATTCTTTTGGTCCAGGTTGTATGGTATATCAAGATAAGGGGAAGGGGCACTAAAGCGCCCTCAAGTTACAGAGTGGGCTAAGAATAAGTCTCAAACCCCCTCAGGGGGCCTGGGTAAGTAATCATTACTATCGACCCTTAGGGCACCTTTGTATCCACATCAGAAGGATGAATTTCTCTTTTCAACAAGTTCATCTTGCCTTTGCTTGAAGGTCATCAAAGATGGGGAGCTGACTGCCTCACAAAGCAACTCACACCAGTTTGGATCAGCTATCATGATTAGGTAGTTTGTACTGAGCCCAAATGGTCTCCCTGGAATGTCTACATTTTGGTCTCACTCCTTCCCTGTGGAGCCAGAAGGAACGTCTACTCTTATTTCCACATGGCAGTTCCTGTTATTCAAATGTTGTATTAAGCATAACGGAAGGAATAGAAATTCAATTCAACTGAACGAAATCATTAAACATCTCCTATGTTAAAAAAGAGCTGATTGGCATTGGGGTCAATCCAGATTCAATTCAATTAAACATTTATTAAATTCTGACTGTGGGCAGCATATTGTTCTTGAAGCTCACGGGCATGTAAAATTTAGATATAAGGCTGTCCCTACTCTCATGGAGCTCACAATCTGGTCAGTCAGCCTGGTAGCTTTCATTTACAGTGACAATGGCAACCTGGTAGACACCACCAGAATGCATACAGTAGTCAATCAATAAGCATTTATTAATTGCCCACTATGTGTCAGGCACTGTGCTAAGCACTGGACATGCAAGAATGGCAAAAGATGGATTGTGCCCTTGAGGAATTCACAATCTAATGAGCATCTGCACCTTGAGGGATGGGTTTTCTGGTAGTTTCTTACTAAGAATGCCAACAAGAGGCCATCTCCCGTGGTGAGGCTATTTCTGACCTTTATTTCTTGACCCCAAAGACTTTCCCTGAAGTGGGTTAGATGGTGTATTGTCTTTCTTTATGAGTGCAGAGAGAGCAGGAAATTGACTTGTGTTGGGTCCCTTTGCCATAATGCTGAGTGTAAGGCAGCTCCTTTCCCCATGTTCTCTATGGTCTACTGCCTTCCAGTTTCTATTTTGAGGGGTTGATGGCTGATTCTATATTTGGTCAGGGTGTTCTACTTGTGTTTGGCACATCAGATTCAAGGGAAGATGAGTTGATTAGACAAGTTCAAGAGCTCAGAAACTGGGAGTCAGTCTCCTGAGCCCCAACTATTCATTACCCCCTGAGGCTGCCTGAGATAATGTGGCTGTTTGAGGGATCAGGACTTCCCGCTATTTGCATTATAAGGGATCTGACTTTCCCCAGGAAGCTAACAAAAACCTTGACTTCCAAATATATTTCAGCTGGTTACATTGACTAATGAATGGCTTGAATGCATGCTAAATGCAAGGCCTTATGAGGGGAGAGAAACATTGTTTAGGATTTGATATTTGCCCCCTATAGTTGGGCAGCGATCTGCATGTTTGGAAAAAAACACTTTTAAATGGAAAAGATCAGAGGTCCAGTTAAACATCTGAGTTATTTGACCTATAGGAATTTATGAATGAGAAAAACAGAGTCTATCACAGGACCTTATCCTATCACAGGAGTCTATCATATCATACCAAGTAGTTATTGGAATAACAATAATAATAATTCATATAGCAGTTTTAAAGTTGGAAAATTACATGCTAATTTTATTTGAACTTCATAACAATCCTTTAGATCACACACACCCCCACCCCCCCCCCCCACACACACACCTTACTCTCAAACAGTTTCCATTATCCTGATGGTAGGAAGCATGATAGGTAAATAGACAAATATGTCACTTAAGGTCTCTTAGCCTCAGTTCCTACATATGTAAAATTGTGTGTGTGTGTGTGTGTGTGTGTTTGCCACCCCCACCTCGAATAGTTCTCCTCTTCACCCTTACCCTTACTTAGTACAATGCCTTGTATGTAGGAGGGGGTTGTTTATCGATGTGAATTTAGAGATCATTTCTGACTAGAGTGAAGTTATCGTGGAGGGAATAATATTTGAGTTGAACTCCAAAAGATGAATAGGACTTGAGTTGACAAAAATTGGTGTGGGAGATGCATTCCAGGAGCAGGAAATGACATAGGAGTAAAGGAATGAACTAGTATGATGTCCATGGGAATACAAAGGCTGGGGCTAGACTAAAAAGAATGTGAATGGAAACTCAATAGGACTTGGCAACTGATTGGATGCTATGGGAAAAGTGTACTGATAAGAAGAAAAAATAGTGTAGTAGACAAAGTATAGCAGACAAAGTAGACAAATCTACCCCCACTCTGACATTTAATAGATGGGTTTTCTGACTGTGGATAAGCAGGTCACTTAACATTTCAAAACTTCTGGGAGCTCTCTAATATTTACCTTCTAAATTGCAATCAGAAAGGATTTGCATTGGTGGAAAGAATTCCTTATGCTGGTGAAATCCCAGATTCTTCCTGTATTTCCTAGTTATAAGTCAGTCTACTGTATGTCAGCAACACAAAGATAAAAAGTGAGACAGTCTCTGCCCTAAAAGAGCTTCTACTCTAGTGGAGTGATAAAGCATGTATACAAGTAACTATATAAAAGATAATTTGAGGTGGGACATAGCACTAACAATGGGGTGCGGAACTAGTGAGTTGTTGTTAACAGGTCAAATGTCATCTTGGAAGGTGAGTATCTGGGGCAGTGCCTAAGAAATCTGCACTTGACTCTGGACTGCTTTTTGTGTTATATTATTTTATTTAAACTTAATCAATTTTTTTTCAAAGATCTGTTTTTCTCTCCCTCTCCTCCCACTCATTTGCATTGAGAAAACAAGAAAAACAAAACCCATCACAAACATGTATGGCCAAGCAAAACAAATTTTTGCATTTGCTATGTCAAAAAATGTTCTAAACTGCACTCTGAGTCTATTAGCTCTCTGTCTTATCATGAGTCCTATGGAATTGTGGTTAGTCATTGTGTTGGTCAGAGTTCCCAAGACTTCCAAAGTTGTTTGTCTTTACCATAGTGTTATTGTGTGTAATATTCTCGTTCTACTTAACTACATTCTTCATCAGTTCATATATGTCTTCCCAAGTTTCTCTAAAGCTCTTCCTTTCATAATTTCTCACAGTACAGTAGTATTCCATCATATTTATATGCTATAACTTGTTCAATCATTCCCCACTTGATGGTTAGTTTCCAATTCCATTCCAATTCCAATATCAGTTTTCAATTCCTTGATGCTGCAAAAGGAGTTGCTTTAAACATTTTTCGTATTTTAAATATTTTGTATTTCTTTGAGTTGTAGACCAAATACTGGTAATTTTTGGACCAAAATGTATTCACAGTTTAATAGTTTTTTGGGCAGAGGTCCAAATTGCTTTCCAGAATGGCTAAACCAGCTCCACCAACAATGCATTAGTTTACTAATTCACACGAAGTTCATAGCTCCTTCAGCATTTATCATCTTCCTCCTGTGCTGTTTAACATTTTACATGGTAACTTGGATAAAGGCATCGATGGTGTGCTTATTACATTTGGAGATGTCACAAAGCTGGGAGGGATGGCAAATATGGATGACAGAGTCAGAATCTCTGGGAACTCATGAATTTGGAATTGTGTGTGAGAAACTGGCTAAGGTAGAAAATATCCTTTCTCTGCCTAGAAGACTAGAATCTAGGATCATTTCATTCAGGGAACTTAAAATCTGTGCTCCACCCCCCCCCATTGGGGTGAAATACATGAATATTGTCCATGAATTACCCTCTCAGGCTGAGTGGGCACCTGCATGTCAACCTCTGCCATGTGCTTTTATGGAGTCTCAGTGCTATCATTTATGGAGCTGGGAAAGTTCACTTTGGATTTCTTCTTTCAGGGTTCACGCAAGCTTCTGTCATATGCTTCCGTTAAAAGCAGCATCAATTACTCCTAGGGGATGAGGTGGAGAGAAATCTGTGCATGGGTACATGATTCATTCTTTCTGCTTCCCTATCACCCAAACTCTTCTATATTGTTCTTTGAGAGGGGAGGAAAGTGGGAGGGAGGGAGCATGGGACAGAGAGAGAGAGAGAGAGAGCGAGAGAGAGAGAGAGAGAGAGAGAGAGAGAGAGAGAGAGAGATTGAGACAGATACAGAGAGACAGAGACAGGCAGAGAAAGAAAGATGCAGAGACAAAGAAGTGGAGAGAAACATAGAGAGAATAGCTGATGTATTTGCCCATTTTTATAGAGAAGAGGTTTTGGGGCTGCCCTGAATGATGCCTCCCCTCTCCTGAGTCTCAGTATCCCAGTTAGATTTAATTCTTTGTGTCCTATTAGCAAGGCTACAATGGGCATGCCTATGCTACATTGGGAGATGCCTCTAAGATACAGTCAAAGTTTTACACCCTGTAATCTCATCAAATTGATTGGAGGAACATATCAAATTGGTAACTAGAACTTTCTTACTAGAAACTATTATGGTAATTTTCTTACCTAAGTCGGAGACAGGTCATTTGTCAAGAATTTGTAAGTGATAAAGGAGTTTGGGAGTTCAAGGATGAGAGAATAGATTTGTAATGACTTGTGATAATTGTGATTGATAATTTTCAAGAGAAAAATGATGGGAAAATTCTGTCCAGCACCATGAACTGTCCCGAGGAAACTAGAGAGCATAAATTGATAGCATAAATGAAGAATAATGAATGTTGAAAATTGTCTTTACATGTAATTGGAAAAAATACAATACTATTAAATTAAAAAACTAAAACAAAATACACAAAGAATAGAGGCAGCTTGATATAGCAGATAGAGATCGTGGCCACAAGCCACAAAGACCTGGGTTCAAATCCTGACTGACCCCTCCTGGTTGTGTAACCCCTCAGTAAGCTGCTTAACCCTCTCAGTGTTCTAGGTCAAAGGTAACAAAGCCACTTGCAAAATTTCTGAGTGCAACTTGAACTCAATTAAAATGTAATTGGGAAATATTTAACAAAATAAATAAAACACAATAAACATGTATAGCATTATTTTTTAAGTTATTATGTTCCCTGCAGGAATCCTGTATATGACTTAGAAGCCCTTTTTATTTGAGTTTGATACCAATGCTCTAGTTAGCTCTCTAAGACTATGAGTTGATGCCAGTCTCTATTGGTGTAGAGACTCTTCTCCCTTGGGAGTTCCCTACAGCAGTGAAATTGCAGGTCTGGGCCCTAAATTAAGAATATCCAGATTTCATTCATGTTGTGGAATAGCTGTGTTCTTATCAATCTGGTTCTTATATTTCTATAAACATGCTTTCCCCTTGTCTTCCATTATACAGAGTTTTTGTTTGTTTCCACCAGGGTGGGGGTGGGGGCAGAAATCATGTAAGAGACTCAAACACTTTGATGAGAAAGAGGTTGATGGAATTCTGTGGTAGAACTTTCTCAGCACCTACTGGCACTTTCCTAACTTTGCCAACGCCTATTGTCTACTCCTTCATTCCTCCTCAGTGAGACTATGGAAACCTAACTCGTTTCTGGTGATTTGTATCTCTTCGTTTAGAGCTTCAAGAATTTCATTTCCTCTCCATTCTCCTCTCTCTACTTTGCCTTTCCTTCTCCTTTCCCCCTTTTCTTCCCTCTTTTCCTCTTCCATTCCATTTCCTGTTCTGTTTCCCTCCTCCTCCCTCATTCGCTGCCTCTTTCTCTCCTCCTTTCTCCTGTCCCTTCTCTGTCCCTGTCCTATGTTCCTGTCTTCCATTTCTTTTCTCTTTCCTTTCTCTCTCTTCCCCTCTTCCCTTCTCTCTGCCCCTTCCTTCCTCCTCTCTTGTCTTCTGCTTCTCTTTCCTTCTTTCTCCTCTCTTCTCCTTGTCCCATGGCCCTGTCCTCCACCTCCTCTCTGTTTCTGCCTTTGTCTGTCTGTCTGTCTGTCTCTGTCCCTCTCTGCCTCTGCCTCTGTCTGTCTCTCTCTCTTCCCCTCTTTCTCCCTCTTCTTCTCCCTGTCCCCATTTCTCCTCCTCCCTTTTCCTTCTTCCTTTCCTCCCTCTCCTCTTACCCCTTGTAATAACATTTCAAATGTCTAAAGTATGGAAAGATTTGAACAACAAGATCTCTAAGATTTTGCCAGTAGAATCCAAGATTCTGTAACTCTGCAAGGTCTCTGAGGATCTTGTTTTAGTTACTTACTACTTGGCCATGGTTGGAATTGTTGGGAAAGTAGAACAAAGAAAATGTTTCTGCCTTAAACTCAAGAATACTTAGATTCAGCACTGGCCTGCTTGGCGTACTCTTGCATCATTTGAGAATTTGTTTCTCTTCATTTCTGTTTCAGTGTCAGTTTAGTTTTCTCTTAATGCATGGGGATTTAAGAGATGACCTTGGCAGCTCCCTCTTAGACCTACCTATGGTAACTGCAAATCATTATTTATCTTATTACTTGCTTTGCCCTATGTCTTCCCAGATTCCTTATTTGCATTTTAAATACCTTTCTGCCGTCTATGTTACTGGCTGTAGAGTACTTCATCAGGTTCTGCAGGAGGGTAGTACCAGAGAGGAATTAAAAGGTGTTTCCAATCTCTCTGGAGTAAGATAAATGAACCACATAGATTTATGCATATAGTATACATAGATTTATACATAGAATATATAGATCTAACACTTTTGGAATAGGCAGTCTTACCAAAGGGATAGAGTCTCCAGGACAGTTGTCCCAAAATGATTATTGTAGGTTGTTTAGAAACAAGTTAATTTCCTAGAGGAGTCAGTTCTGAGGAGCCTGAGGAGACAGATTTGCATCAACTATCTGTTCCAGGAAGTGGGGGGCTGGATTGGTGAAAAGGTAAATAATATAAGTAGAATGCTAATTTGTCAAAGGCAGGGCCACCCTAGCAGAGGTTTCAGGGAGAGTGAGGCATGTGGGGGTAAGTGTTAACAGAGCCTAGAAATTGGGTCTATGGACAAATATTGAATGTATTTTCTGCATTTTTCCAGGAGGGGAGTGTTGTAAGAGATCTTAGAGGTCATTTAATCCAATCTGAGTTTGAACAAAATTCCTTTCTATGACTTATCTCATTTTGTAGGTGCTCAGCTTCTGACTGAGGGAGGGATACTTCCCCATGTGCACTTTTGGATAATTCTAAAGGTTAGGAATTTTTCCTAGATCAACCCTGAATCTGATATGCTACCACCTCTATCATTTGCTCCTAGCTCTGTTTTCAGAAGCCAGGCAAAGCTTAGCTAATCCTTCTTCCACTTGATAGCTTCAAATATTTTTTAAAAATTTATTTTGCTTTTAATTTATGGAATAAAACAAGCATTTCCATAACTATAAAAAAGATGATTGCACATGAAACTGCAAATCTACTATGTACAGCTTTCTATTCTTTTTGAATACATAATAAAGTTATCACATACATTTCTTTTTTTTCTCTTTTCTCTCCCCCCTCATCATGTCCCCATAAGTCTTTCATTGTTAAATCTATACATTTCCTATGTGTTTCACCTGATCCTCACCTGTCATAGACTCCATTCTCCTCACCATCCTCATCAATATCCTCTGGGAAAATTCTCATTCATCAGTGTCTTTCTTAAAATATGGCCTCTGGAAATGAATATAATTGTCCAAATATGGTCTGATCTAGGCAGAGTATAACAGGGCTATCAGCTCCTTTGATCTGGACACTATGTAGTTTAGGAGAATGTCAGTTTATTGCTGGATTAAAAGTGCGTCACAGAAAATTAGATGAGCACTTAGTGATTAAAGTAATTTTTTTTCTGTCCAGAACCAGGGATTTCCTTGATATCAGAAATTCACTGTGAGGATTCCTTCTATCAGTGCACATTGACAACTATTCTTCAACTTATAGTCTTAGAGAGTTTTCCTGGGTCTCTGAGAGGTTATTTCCCCACGGACACATAGCTAATGTATGTCAGATCTGGACTTTGAACTCATATCTTCTTAACTCCAAGCCTGGTCCTCTATCCACTACAATGCATTATCTCTTGCCAAGAGTAAAAAGGTCTTTTAATTTTAGTAAGCTCCCCAACCCTCAGAGGAAAGGCCATGAAGAATAATTGGAGTCACCCATGGGATGGGACACAAGGAGTCAGGAACAAAAAAGAAAGGATAATGGGGCAATTCATCAAACCCTTCACAATAGAAATAAAGCTGATACCTACTAACTAGAGTAACTCCTAAACCACCTTATCTTGAGGCTAGGACTAATACCTCCAAATTAGGATTGGGAAAGGTCAAGGAAAAGAACACATTTGGGGATTTCACTAGTGAACTTTGACTATGATTGTCTTTAGGGCATAGTAGAAAGAGGGAGTAAAAAATATTCTAGGACTTCTGGCAGTTTAAGGAATTCTAGAGTCAGGGTATCTTTGGAGGGCACACACTGGTTCTTGGGGCAGTGAAGCTCTGAGATCACAGCTGCTTAGGTGTGTCTTTTTAAATTTTATAGAAAGTAGAGGGATTTTGCTCAGATATATTTGAGGTTGCAAGTCAGGGAGACCCAAGTCAACTTGGAGATTGAAAATTTATAGTTTGGAATGTTCCAAATACAGATGTGTGAAGCTATGAGGAAGATTAGGAAACCCAGAAGTGTATGTAGGGATTTCCATGTCTAGATGAAGGGTCATGACTAAAGATAGAGAACAGATAGCTAATGGACAAGGAAAGACTAAGCCAGAAAGAAAAAAGGATTGTTCTGTACTGCAGCAGAGAGCTGTAACTTTTCTTTTTGGCTGTCATGTCATACTATTGATTTAAATAAAGCCTAAAGTCCAGTAAAATGTCCAGAGATGGCTCATTTGAGTCATTTTTGATCTACAACTCCATCCAACACTTGTACATTTAATTTTTGAACCCAAGTATAAAATTTTACACTTATTCCTGTTGAATTTCATCTTAGGATCATAGATTTATAAATAATCTAGTAAAACTCCCTCATTTTACAGATGGAGAAACTGAGGTTCAAGAAGATTTATTGACTCACACAAGGCTATTCAGCCAGGAAGTGATGGAATAAGAATTGGCTCCAGCCTTGTGTTCAAGCTTGTTGAGATTGTTACTGGATCCCAGCCCTCTTAGATTTATATCAGCTACAAATTGGATTAATGTGCCATTTATTCCTTCATTTAACTCATACCCAAAATGGTGACTAGCCTAAGACAAATTCATGGGGCATCTCCTAGGGATTTCTCCCCATGGACCATTTTTTGGTTTATCCATTTCACCCCATTTTAAATCTGTTGAACTCTACTATCATCTAGAAAACATCTTTCTAACTTGTTTACAAGGATACCATGAGAGACTCTGTCAGCTACCATTGGGAGACTTACCTTAGAGAACAACAGTTACAGTGGTTAAACTCCTGGCTTATGTGCATTTAAAGAGACAGTAACTATTTCTATAACCTCCTTTAAGAGAGGCATTTGAAATAGGGTTACACAGTTCAAAATATGATTCCTCTTAATGGTTTTCTACTGCATACATTAGACCTAGAGACTAGGAGATAGGACAAACGAAAGATAAAGTAGAAGGGTTTGGGGACAGTAAAACCATTTAACCTCAAATTCCTTCTCTAAAAGGCTAGACTCCTACACATCTACTTCTAGGAGATGGGATTCCATTTTACATTTGCTTCATGAAAGGGAAAACACTTATTCTCTTAAGAGGTCTCCTCTCTTTCCATCTATAAATATTATATTCTCTCTTTTCTAGGGTGGCATGAGAAATTTGTAAATTGTTTGAGCTTCTCAAGGGCAAGTACAAAGTGTAAAAAAATGATTTAATATAGTGTTGGAAAGCAAGCTGTGAGTTAACTCAGTTTTTCCATTGGACTGTAAAGAAGGCAGTGTTTTATGAAATCACATTTCAGCTCAGGGAGGCTAATTGCATTGAAAAGTTTTATTCCTTCTTCTGCCCATTCTGCTCCCCTGAAACATTTGAAGAGTGTGACAAACCTTTCTGTGAGAATCACTGAAAATGGGGTAAATTGGGGGCAATGGGGGAATCAAGATGGCTTTGAAAACCTCTGCGTTGTCTAACTATCTTTCCTATGGGGGAGATCATGTGCCAGAGCTATAGAGTCAAATCTTGGTATTTCAGATGTTTTTGCTTCCAATTTACACCACTTCCAGTTATGGCTGAAGAGTTTTAGGTGGGTAGAGGTTGAAGAGGTTCCAGATAAGTAGGAAGTAGGTAGTAAGTAGGTAGTAGGTGCCAGGTGTCCAAGGGATATCATATAATCCCTCAGATGTGGGTTCTTGTCTGGAAAGAATTTCACTAGGCCCCAGGCTATCTTGGCAAAGTAACAAATTTTATTATGCTTAAGTGACCTGTTGAAACCTGCAAGGTCCTACAGGGTCCTGCAAAGAGCTTGGGCTTCAGGAACAGTATTTATAACCCTATGTTCAATATGGAGTCTGGGAACTAGGTTGATTAGGGATTCCCAGAGTTAGAGTACTGAAACAGAGTTATTTAGTGTATTGAAACAGAGTTGTTGTCAAGGCTTTCAGTATGGATGAGAACAAGGATTCATGTGGCAGATAATGGTCATGAGGCAGATTATGTTAGGGTGTTGGGAGGATGTGCCAAGACACTAGGTACCATATTGAAACATATTGAGGGAGCTAGGACACAGGGTACACTGAAACAAAGTTATCAAGGCTTTTGGGTACAGCTGAGCATGTAGGCAAAGCTTTAGCTATGGGAAACTCTCAAATGGGGGAAGGGGAGAAGCAGGGTTTGTGCCTTTATGGCAGAATTACACAGGCTTGTTACAAACTGATGTTACATACATAGATACCCGAACATAAAGGAACTTTACAATACAAAGGCTACAGAAAAAGGCATCTCACACTGCATCAATGGCCCCACCATTTTCTAGGCTCCCAGGCTAGAAACCTTCAAGCTGTTTTTGAATCTTCTTCCAAGCTCTCTTCCCATCCTGTCCCCACATCCTGTCATTTCTTCCTTTGGAAGATGTCTTGGCATTGTCCTTTACTTTCCACCAACTTTCCAGTCACTTAGATACTCAGTCTTGGTGTCATTCTTAACTCTATCCTCTTTTTTTCACTCTACCCATGTACTTAATAAGCTGCTAAATTTTGTCATTTCCAGTTCCATAATATCTCCCAATTCATCCCTGTGTTTCCCCCTCTCTATTCATGTAGCTACCATCTCTCTTCATAAAGCCTCCTGGTAAGTTTTCCTGCCTAAAGTTTCTTTCCTCTCCAATTGATCCTTCTCATAGCTGACAATAAACAATAGGGTCAATCCCTTGCTCAAAAACTTCAGAAGATCCCCATGACCTCTAGGGTCAAATGCAAACTTTTCAATATCCCTCATGTCTAGAGTTTGTTTCCTTCTGACCCTGGACTCCTTCAAGTCTCAGCTAAAATGCCAACCTCTATAAGACTCTTTTCCTGATGCACCCTAATCTAGTTCCCTCCCTCTTGATCATTTCCTATTTATCTTGTACATAACTTGTTTATATATAGTTATTTGCCTGTTGTCTCCCCATTAGCTGTGAGCTCCTTCAGAGCAGGGATTGGTTTTCACCTTTCATTGAATTCCTAGTGTTCAGTACAGCACATAGTAGATAATAAATCTTTACTGACTGGCTGACTTAGTTTGGCGTTGTAGTCCTTCATAGCTTGGCTCCAACCTACCTTTCCATCCTTACTGTACCTTATTCCTCTTCATACACTGTACAGTCCAGTCAAAATAACCTTCTTTTCTGTTCTTCACAGGTCATGCTCCATCATCTTGTTTGTGCCTTTAAATAGGCTTTTCTCAGGTCTGCAATACCACTCCCATCTCCCTTCTGCCCCTTAAAATTCCTAATCTCCTTTAAAGTTGAGCCCAAATTCCATCTTCCCTATGAGATCCTTCCTAATCCTCCCAGCTATCTTTCCTTTCCCCTCTCTCCCTTTGCCCACTCCCATACATTGTATATGCATTTATTTTGGGTTTAATAATGTCATACATGTTATTTTCCCTGAACATGTTATTTCCTTCCTCTTAAGGACAGTTTTGTTTAATTTGTATTTGTTTCATTTATGTCTTTGAATCCCTAACCCTCAGCACAGTGCCTTTCACAGAAATAGGTAAGTAATGAATGATTATTGATTGGTTGATATACCACCTTGAAATTTAGAAAGCATTTTCTTCATAACTGCCTTGTAAGATAGGTAGTACAGAGCCTCAGAGAAGACAGATGATTTGCCTATGGTCACAAACTCATAAGTGCTTAATCTTAGGATTCCGACCTAGCACTTTCCCATGCTACTATAGATTGACAATGGATCAGGAACTTAGGTTCTTAATTTTCTGTTGGGTGAATTTCTTTTCTTTTATCTAGCTTGGTACACAATCTTTGTCTTGCCAGGGGAGTCTTTTGAGATCATATCTACTTGATGGGTTGGTAGGGAGAGATTCAAAAAGATGTGAGTGTTGACTTTGTCTAAGGACTGTGGAAACTACAGGCAGGAACAACATTTGAAAGCATATGGGAAGGGTCTCTGAAAGTAGAACTGACCTATGCCATATGCCTCTTTATAATTTCATGTAGATGACCTAATTACATTGTAAGTTCCTCAAGATCAGGGACCACAATAAAACCTAAATTCCTTCAGGGGAGGGATTTGAGCTTGATTCAAAGATCTCCTAGCTCTCAGAACGATGTTTTGCACATTATTGTTGTTGTTTGGTCATGTCTGACTCATCACAGGGTTTTCTTGGCAAAGATACTGGTTTACTGTTTCCTTCTCTGTCTCATTTTACAAATGAGGAAATTGAAGCAAATAGGTTTAAGTAACTTGCCAGGGTCCTGAGGCTGGATTTGAACTCACGGAGAGGAGTCTTCCTGATTGCAAGCCCAGTTCTCTATCTGCTGTACCACCTAGTTGCCCTATTTAAAGAAGAGAGAATGAAGCTGATGACTTACTTTGCACAACTCTCCCTCACTTAAATCCAATACACATGCAAGTCAAGCATCACTCTCCTAATACCATTGGTCTTTTTCAAGAACAAAGGACAGACAACAACAACATTAAGCATATGGTAGATCCTTAATGAATATTTCTAGAAGTATGGGATCATAGATTTAGAAATGGAAGGGACATTATAGACTACCTAGTCTAACCCTCTCGTTTAACCCTCTCTGAGGCCCAGAGAGAGCCATACAGGTAGTGATAAAGGAAATATTTGAACACATGTCCTCCGACTCCAAAGCCAATGTGCTTTACATGGCACTGAGTAGAACTGAATTGAACTTTCCATCTTTTTTCTCCCTAATCCCTGGCATGGTTAGCATTACTGACACATAATGGGTGCTTAGGAAAGATTGCTTGTTTTTAAGGACAATGAGGGAAGGTGAGGAAGACCTGTATTGTAAGTTCTCTAGGAACAGCTGTGGCAATTCCCAATGTTAAAGCAATCTAAGGCTTTTTATAGAAAAGTCTAGCATCCAGGAGAAGGTAGGCAATGGTTCCACTATATCTTATCTTGGTATGAGCACATTGGAAGTATTATGCTAAATTCTGGTTAGCAAATTTACAAGATGAAAAATTTGGGGAGGGGTGCACCCAGAAGAGGGTAAATAGAAGCATGAGTGATTGCCATGTCACATGGGAATGGTCAAAGGAATTGGGGATATTTATTTAGCCTAAAAAACTGAAGACTTCAGAGGGACATGAAAACTGTGTTCAAATATTTGAATACTGGACCAAAAGACTATTTTGCTTGGTCTGAGAGGGGAGAATTCAGATCAGTGCATGGAAGTTACAGGAGGCAGATTTTTAGCTTATCATGAGAAAGAACTTTTTAAAAAAACTGTCCATAAATGGAATGTGACTGCCTTTAGAGGTAGAGAGATCTTTATCAGTGAATATTTTCAAGTACAGACTGCATTACCTCTTTACAGGATGCATATAGAGAGGATTCTTGTAATATATTGGAATTTTGATTAGATGGCCTCTAAGGTCTCTTCCAACTCTGAGATGTTAGTATTTGATGGTTTTCAGATTCTGTGTTGTGTCTGAATGAGGCCAAGGGAGCTTAGGGAAGCCTCAGGAAACAAGGCAAAGGATACAGGGAAGAGCTGAATGGTACTTCATATGGGGACAAGAAGTTTCAGATTAATCAAAAGTAAATGAGATGCCAGGGAAAGGACCCAAAGTGGGGCTTATGAAAACGTTGCAGTCATGCAAAAATGATTTTCATATAGAAATTCTGAATGGTTTGGAGACTGGAGAAGCAGAAGGCTCTCATACTTGGCATTCATACACTTAAATACTGTCTTCTACACACAATCACAGAATTTCAGAGTTGGAAGGAACTTCAATGTCCATCTTTAAAGAGAATCTGCATTACTACACACCCAACAAAAGGTCATGGCTTGTAAGCCTTTAATCAGGGCCCAACACCCTCCACTTTTGTATACATCTAAATTTGTCTTCTCCTGACTTCCACTCATTGGTCCTGGTTCTGCCCTCTAGGATAAAACAGAACAAATAAAATCTTTTGTTCACATTAGAACCCTTGGAATACTTGAAGATAATTATAAGTCCCCTGAGTCTTTTCTTCCCTAGGATAAGCATCTCCAGTTCATTTAAGTGATGTTCGTATGGCATGATTTTGGTGCATTTCACCATCTGGATCCCTGTCTTCTGGATACTCTCTAGCTCATCAGTTTTTTATTTAGTCACTTCAATAGTGTCCAACTCTTTGTGACCCCATTTGGGGTTTTCTTGGAAAAGATACTAAAGTGATTTGCTATTTCCTTTTGGTGAACGTTTTGTAAAGTTTTTTTTGGTAAACTTTTGTAAAATTCATTTTTGTAAATGAACCAACTGAGGCAAACAGGGGTAAGTGACTTGCCCAGGGTCACCTGCTAGTAAGTGTTTGAGGGTGGATTTGAAACTCAAATCTTCCTGATTCTAGGCTTGGCACTCCATCCACTGTGCCACCTAGCTGCTCAGTTTATCAGTATTCTTTCTAAAATATAGTACCAAATGTACCTGGGGGTAGCTAGATATAGCTGCCATTATCCCTTATGAGGATAGAAAGGGAAGGTACCATTCCTCAAACCTCTCTGGACCTGTGTCAGTTATAGAACCAGGACTCTGGGTCCAGGCAGGTTTCATGTCTAGTGCAACTTCCATTCAACTGCATTAGGAAAATACTTAGATTAAAGTGAATACCAACCAAAATGGCAGGCCATATTTTAAGACGAGTAAAAACATGAACAAAAAGCAATGGGAAATTGAGGAAAAATTGTAAAGTAGATAAGGCATTATCTGACATGGAGGTTGACCTAGGATGGTTACAATTAATATCAATGGAAAATCTGGGGAGTGCCATGAGCCTTAGCAGAGGGTATATTCTGTGTTAATAGAGTGCATTGAGCTTGGCTGGTAACTATGGATTTAAGGTGATGGTTATGATATTCCACAATTTCAGGCCAATCTCATTATCTAACCCTGTTGCCTCCCCTCTTTCAGCCATCAACTCCAAATCATGCCGCTTTCACTCTGGCCATCATCCACACATCCACCGCACTGGTACCTTGGATTCTGCCTCTGGAAGTACCCTGTGCTTTACTAGGTGACTATACCTTGCTAAGAACCAAGTTTCCCCCTTATTTCTTGGGCACCATCTCTCAACCATGCCACAATGTGTGATTCTTTCCCCATACACCATCCCATTATAAGCTAAGCTTCTTGAAGGCAAGGATAGTTTTGCTTCTTTGTATTCCCAGTACTTAGCACACTGCCTGGCATATTGCAAATACTTATCCTGTCTATCCCAGCATATATTAAGTGCTTATCTATCTATCCGTCTGGTGTGCCTTTATTGCTGTTGTTTCCAAGGATGCTGTCTCCTCTCCCTTTTACTTATTCAAATCCTGCCTGTTGTTTAAGGACCAACTCAAGGCCCCTCTTCCCCATGAAGTTTTCTCTGTCTACTCAAGTCTATCCATCCCAACCTCTTCTTTCCTGTGTCTCTTCCTGTTAACTGAAACTTTTTCTGTTTTAGAAAACTTAGACTGACCCACTTATTTCCAGGTCTCCAGAATAACATTTGCTGGCTTTTGACTTGTTGAAAACAAGCCAGGCTTTCTTAGGTAAGGGAAGAGTTCTGGAAAGTAGTGACCCTGATGGCTTTCTGTGATTAGAAAAAGAGGTGAGGGGTTGGATGGACAGGAGGACTGATTCAAGACAGCTTTCACTCCCCACTATGGCCATGTTGGTAAGCACAGGGCAAATACTTAAATAGAAAGAAGAAACTCCTACACCTTGGCACTTGGGTTTTGCTATAGTTCATCACTGCCCATCACGGTGCTGGGTGCCTGCCAACATCCTCTCCTGCTGAAGTTATTATTAAGGTCTCTGTTGGACTCCTAAAGCTCATGCTTCCAGGAAATCCTGGGGTAGCTTAAGGCATCTGCCCTAGTTGGTGTGATCTCCTGCTTTCTCCTCCCCAGGGAGGAGGCAGGAACCAGGAAGAGATGACTCACAGATATCCCTTGGGTTCTGAGTGAATTTGGCAAAGCAAATCTGTGAATGAGTATCAGATTACTTAGCATCAAGTAGGAATTCCACCCAAATTGTGGGTCTTAGAGCTGACCTTAGGCCCCAGGTGAAGTGGGGTGGACTTTAGGGGGCCACACAAAGTCCTACATTCCCCCCAAATACCTCACTTATTGATCTGCCTTGAGCCTGGAATCCCCACCGTTAGAGCCACTCTGTAGAGTTAAAATCTGTCTCCAAGAAGTCACTGTTAATATGATGTATTGCCTGGGAGTGGTAACATATTAACTAGCCCATCAGGGCTACTCCCCATCACTTCCTCTGTAATGGACTTCTGGAGTAGGGAGTAATGGAGAGGAAACTTGGGTTTATGTAAATAGGACCATAGGACTACAGATTTAGATGGGAAAATGAGCTTAGAGATCATTTAGTTTAACCCCCATAATTTACAGATGAAGAAATTTGAGCCTAGGAAGGTAAAGTGACTTGCTCTTAGTAAGATAGAAAGTAAATAGTATGGCTGAGGCTTGAATGCATTTCTTCTGACTCTACATCTGACACTCTTTCCATTTGTACCCACATGGTTTTCAATGGCAGTAATGGGGAATGAGTTTTCTGTACAGCATGGTTCAAATTCCAACTTCGCTTCAGAATATAGGACTTTATATTCAGTAAGACAAGTTCCTCTCTCTTTCCATTCACATGGCACCCAAAGGTGTCACTCCTTTACTGGCTCTCCATAAATGTCACTCATGGAGTGGTTCTGGATGTTTCTTCTATGTAGGTTTTTACCGCCATTATAGTTTAGGCAGCCTGGTGTAATGGATAGAGAGCTGACCTCAGAACCAGGAAATTAAAGTTCTGCTTCTGATACATGTCATGTTAAGTCAGCATCTATTAAGTGCCTACTATGAGACAGGAACTGTTCTAAGTGGTGGGATACAAAGAAAGGAAAAAATCCCTCAACAAAGCCCAACAAAACAAATCACTGCAAGCACCAACCACCCACCACCACCCCTACCACCACTACAAAACCCCAATCCTCTTTCTGAAAGAGCTTTTCGAGTCTAATGGGGGAGATGACATGCAAATAACTATATATCAGTGGTTCTCAAACTTTCTAATGCTGCAACAGACCATTTAATACTTGTATGTGGGTGTATCTGCATGTGGGCAGACCCTCCTGGAGATGGATAGAGGAGCGGGGTCTTGGTTCCTAAGATCATTGGAAATATGTGTTTTCTGATGGTCTTAGGTGACCCCTGTGACCTCTGTGAAAGGGCTTTTTGATCCCCAAAGGATCTGTGACCCACAGGTTGAGGACTGCTGCTATATATAAACAAAATAGACACAGTACAAACTAGAGGATGCCTTGGAAGGCACTAGGATTATGGAAGATTAGGCATGGCTCCTTGAAGAAAAAGGGACTTTAGCTAGGACTTGAAGGAAGTCAGGAAGTATAAATGCAGAGTGATATAGTCTTAGGCATGGAGGAAAGCCCATGAAAACACTCCAGAGGTGGAATGTCTTGTACAAGGAAGAGCCAGGAGACCAGAGTCCCTGAATTGAAGAATACAAGCATGACAATATATACATACTGCTTATGAGACCCTGGGCAAATTAATTAACCTCTTAGTGCTCTAGGCAAAACTTGTAGAGAAGGTGTGAAGGTGAATTAACAGAGAGTTTCCTTCTTTAGGAGTCCTATATATATCAGTGAAATCTCAGGTCCATTTCCTTTCCACACAGTTCATTGGTCTACACTGACATAATCCTGTATGTGTATCATTCAGATTTCAGTGTGTGTATGTGTATGTGTATGATGAGGTTTTGTATTTTATCTGGTATCAGTGCTATGGTGATTATAATGCTTATCATCTTTGTGACCTTGGGAAAGTGTTTTAATCTGACTAGTCTTCATTTCTCATCTGTTAAATGAGGGGGATGATGTTCTTGCCAGCTCTAAATCTATAATCATAAGCTTACCTATGGATGTTTCAACCCACTTCCTGCTGCTTCCATATTCTTGTAGCCTACTGGTAACGGATAATCTTGTGTTGATCTTTAAGGAACAAGGGATCCTATTCCTTTTCTTCATAGTCTTTCCTTCTCTTGCTTGAGAGAAAATACTTTTGAATAATGAGACCATTGATTCCTCAAAATAAAATTAAGGCTAGCAAGGTTATTGCAAGTTTAACTCCTTAGTTATCACAGTATTCAGGCAGGAGGTGGTGGGGTAAGGTGAATTTAGGCAATGGATTTGGCATTAGAAGACAGTGGTTTGAACCCTTAGTTGTAACTCTAACTCAGGATTTGCTTCTTCCAATCTTTGGGACCTTGAGGTAATCAGCCAATTTCACTGGGCCTCAATTTCTTCACCAATAAAATTAGGTGTTTGGACTAGGTGGCCTGTAAGGCCCTTTTCTGCCATAATTGTATGACCTTATGACCAGTTTCCTACTATAATTTTATGACGCTGTGATTATCTTTATGATCCTGTGGCCGATTTGCTGTTTGGCTGTGATTTATGGAATAAGTCTCTGAAGGTCTTTGAAGAACTGAAATGTGTATCACTCAGAGAGCAATGGAAAGATATAAGATGTATGTGAGCAGTCTGCAACATGTAATAAATGCAGGGCTACAAAGAAGAATGAAAGTTAAGGATGTTATCAGAGAAATTCAGTCATTATTGAGCCCTGCTATGCACTAGGCACTGTGTTAGTGCTTCAGAGACAAAGAAAGATAGAAAACAGTCTTTGCTCTCACGGAGCTCACAACCTCATGGGAAAGACAACATATAAACAATCATGTACAAACAAGCTATAAACAGGATAAAACAGAAGAAATCGACAGAGTAAAGGCACTAACATTAAGAGGGATTGGGAAGAGTTTCCTGTAGAAGGTGGGATTTAGCTGGAACTTGAAGAAAACAAAGAGGTGGAGATGAGGTGGCCAAGCATTTCAGGCATAAGGGAGAGTAAAAAAAATGCCCTGAATCAGGAGATCTAGTGTGAATAACAGCAAGGAGCCTATTGTTACTAGATTGGAGAGTAGTTGAGGGTGGAAGGTATAAAAAGATTGTAATGATAGGAAGGAGTCAGGTTATAAAGGAATATGTGATTGAAAATGAAGATGGTCTTTAAATATAAAGGACATATCAAAAAAGATGCTATTTTCATCCAGAGAAGGAACTGGTAAATAGAAGCATGTATAGAATAATTTTACATATATACATATCTATTTGTGTCTAATGGTAGCCATCTCTTGCATGGGTGGGGGAGAGAAGGGGAAAAAGAAATTTACATGATAACTTTATTATATATTTAAAAGGAATAGCAAGTTGTACATAATAGATTTGCAGTTTCATGTGCAATCATCTTTTTTATTATACCATGTTATAGAAATGCTTATTTTATTCCATAAATTAAAAGTAAAATAAATACAAAAAAGAAGCAATTGTAATGTAATGTAGTTGTCTTAAATTGTCATAAGTTTGCCTTTATAAGAAAAGAAAAAGAAAGTGAAGGTGGTTTAGTCACATGGGAAGAGTGAGGGATAACCAATAGATTGCCCATGTGCTCACTGATAACCCTCACAACATCATGGGGAATTGAGAAAGGAGCCCAGAACATTGGATAGATCCATTGTGGTGAACTTATTGGGAGGACATGAATAAAAACAGCACAGAATGCACAGGCACAACAGGGTTACAATCTAAGTATTGGAAGGAAATATCTGAGGCAGTGTGGTATAGTAGACAGAGAGCTAGACTTGTAGTCAGAAAGATCTGAGATGGAATCCTGCCCAGGCATTTGCTAGGCAGTGACCTGGTAACTGGTGCTTTGGACCTGAAACACCAAGGACTAGAAAGGTGAAGTGACTTGATCGATGTCACCCAGAAAGCAAGTGTCAGAGTCAGAACCAGTATCTCTTTGTATTTAGTACAAAGCTGGCACATAGTAGATGCTTAATAAATATTAAGTTAATGATAACCTAAGGAATCCTAGAGATCAAGAGACTGAGTCTAAAACAAAGAAAAAAATGAGGCCAGAGGTAGTCAGGCTGTGTGTGATCGGTGATTGATGAGCTGGTAATGAAGGAGATAGAGGGCAGCCCCAAGACTGACATAGTAAAGAATGATTATAGCCTGTCTCTGAGTCTGTTAGGGAAAGAAAGAAGACAGCCCTCATTAACAAGAAGCAGGAAGAAAGATGGGGCTGGGACACCGGACCAGAGATCCTGCTGAAAAACCTTCACATCACCGTTGGTCTTTGGTGTTGACCGTTTTGAAATTTCATTCAAGAAAAAGACAGCGGTTCTAAATGAAAAATCTAAGATTGGTTCTGCAGGAAGATAAAAATGGAATCTATAATCTGTTAAATAATTAGACAGGTACTAGAGTCAGAGAATTATGGAGGTGGAATGGACCTTAGAAGGTATTTGCATTGTCTATCCCAGCTCTCTCCCCTTTGCCTTAGAAGGTCTGTTCTTTGAGGGTGAAGCTTGTTTTTTTCTTTACTTCTGGCATGTTCAGCACCTCAACTCTTGCACATAGTAGGCACTTAATAGATGACTTTGGGGTTGTATCTAGTTTAACTCCCTCATGTTATATAGGCAAGGAAACTAAAAGCCAGAGGAAGGAACTTGACCAAGACCACATGGTGAGTTAATGGCAGAGGGAGGGATTTTGACCCTGCTCTCTTGGCTATTTCTCCAGTGTTCTTTCTACTGCAACACAGTCCATAAGCTAATTAGTGATCCATTTGACTACATTTGTTTGGTGTTCCAGAAACATACTGGAAATAATGTGGTCTGTGAGGATGAATAGGATTTTTTTGTGTGTGTGGTGGTGCCTGAGCCCTTGGTAGTGTAGGTAGTATCTAATTATTACAATACGCCCATCCTTTCTGACAAATAGCATAGCAGTCATCTGGCAAGTGCTGCTTCAGTGAGTTATGGCAGCGTATGGTGATCTGATCTGGTGGAGGAAAGTAAGGAGGAGTCAGTGCACGGGGTCCCTTAGCTGGCATGGATGGATTTTGTAAGCCCCCTGTGTTTCAGACATGTCTAGCACCAGTCTATGCTCAATGGAGTGCCAATGGAGAGCTAAGGTTCCAAACCCATTTCTCTGGTGTGCTGGGGGGGAATGGGGAGGGGAAAGAGACAGCTGTGCTAAGTCACTGTCCCTTGCTAGGTCTTGGGGAAGGGTTGGGTGCTTGAGCCTGGAGAGCAGCAAGAGCAGAATGCATTAGCTTTTGTCATTCTCATGGCCAGTGTGCAGCCAGGATGGGACTGGATAATGTGCCATCACTAGTTCCTGATTTCTGATATGCCACATCAGGGGTGGCTTCTACACTTAAGGATCTAGAAGGCCACATGTGGCCTTAAGGCTGCAGGCTTCCCATCCCTGTACATATGGTAATATTCATTCAGCTAACTCATACTTCTGAAGAGATTTTGAATGGGTTGCAACTGTTGTTGCTGAGGGACAGCTCCTGGAACCAGTTTCTCCTCTATGCTCTTCAGTCATCAGCATCTCCAGGGCCAGTTCTGGCCCCACTTGGTTCCCCCTGCAAAGCATCTTCTCCCTCCTCCACTCTATCCCCTACACCCCACCAGTTAGGGTCAAATCTTTCCCTCTTTGTCCCTGTAGGCACTCCCTTAGGGTACTCTAGTTGTCCTCTTAAAGCCTATTGGCTGGGGCAGAAGGTAACCCTGGAGATTCAGGACTCTCTCCTAGGCAACAGTGCCAGAGCAGGCTGCTGACTCTATCTCTACACCGACAGATGCCCCTATAACAGGAACAAACAAATCAGCTTGCCTGACACTAATGTGCTAATATTGCCTTATCAAGCTGGCTCTCTGCTAAATCAAGCAGCCTCTCCTCCTCCTCCTCTAGGGTACAGCTCTTTATTATGCTTTGTACCCCAGAGAGGTACAAAGGATGGTAGGCTCTGACATCTCACCTGACACCATACTCTGTTCAAAGCCTACTTAGAGGACCCGAGTTGAGGGAAGTTGCCCCAAGTCCAGCAAAGACATTTATGAACAGATCCTGGGCAGTGATAGTCTGAGGAGAGGAGGTGGCTTAATTATTGTGATTAAGCCTAGATTCTTCATTGGGTAGTGACCAGCTGCTCTTTTCCATCGAGTTACCTGAAAAAGAATGGGTTTAATCAGCTGCAGCTGGACCAGGGTGGGGGAAGAAAGTAGAGTTTAGGTAGGAGGCGACTCTCAGTGGCAGTGATTAGAGCTAGTGTGGACATCATTGTGAGGTTGTACATCATTGAGATGTCATGGAGAGGTGGGGGGGGATGGAGGGGCTAAGTGGAAAAGGAGCATGATGAACAACTATTCAATTTGTTGAAAATATAAAAGATAGGAGAGCAGTATAGAAAAAGAACACTTTTTTTTTGCTTTTTTGGAGGGCAATTGGGATCAAGTGACTTGCCTAAGGTCACACAGCTAGTTTTTTGTGTGTGTTAAGTGTCTGAGGCTGAATTTGAACTCAGGTCCTCCTGACTCCAGGGCCAGTGCTCCACTCACTGTGCCACCTAGCCACCCCAAAAGAACACTTCTTTCCATGGGTAGACTGATACTAATAATAATTAGCTTTTCTACAGCTCATAAAGGTTTGGATAGCACTTTACATGTGTTATCTCATTTGATTCTCATAATAATCCTGTAAAGTAGATGCTACTATTATCTCTTTAGCTTTTTTTTTTTGGAGAGGGGTAACGCAGGGAAATTGGGGTTAAATGACTTTCCCAAGGTCACATGGCTAATAAGGCTTGAACTCGGGTCCTTCTGACTCCAGGGTGGGTGCGCTATTCACTGTGCCACCTAGCCACCCCTACTAGTATCTCTATTTTCCAGATGAGGAAACCAGAGACTGAGGTCAAAGTTATTTGCCCAGGGTCCCACAGCTAGTAAATGTCTGAGGCAGGATTTGAATTTAGGGTAGCTAGATGGCATAGTGGATAGAGGAGTGGGCCAGAAGTCAGGAAGACCTGAGTTCTGATCTGGTCTCAAACACTTGCTCGCTTTGGGATCCTGGCAAGGCACTTAACTCTATTTGACTCAGTTTCTTCATCTGTAAAATGAGCTGGGGAAGGAAATGACAGCCCACTCCAGTATCTTTGCCAAAAAAACTCCACATGGGGTGATATAGAGTCTGAAATGACTGTCTCTAATTCGACATCTGGCTGACATATGAATAGCGCCTGCTTTGAGGGATAGAGATCAGTTTAACTTGCAATTTACAAAAGATACAAAGTTTTAATGAAAAATTGGTTTAGGAACATCAACATTTTTTTACTATTTCAGATACCAACCCCAAAGACAGTGGAGATAACCTTTGATCTGGAATCAGAAACATAGGAGTTGTCTCTTGTCAACACTGTAACCTCAAGCAAATCACTTGACCTTTCACAGTTTTAATTTCCTCATCTGTAAAAGGTGGATAATGGTAGCAGACTATTAAAAAAAGTAGCAGACTTTTACTTCCTATCTAACAAGATTACTGTAGGAATCACATGTGATAGTACATATAAATTGTCTTTATATAACACAGTCAATCAAAGAATGAGCATTTTTTAAGTTGTACAGTAGGTAACCTAGACTCAAAGACAGGAAAGCCTGAGTTCAGTTCTTTATTAAACACTTAGGAACAGTGTGTATGTTCACTTCTTTTTCAGTCATGTCTGACTCTTTGTGATTCCATCTGGGGTTTTCTTGGTAAAGATACTGGAATTCCCCATTCCTTCTCCAGCTCATTTTACAGTTGAGGAATTGAGGCACTCAGAGGTTGAGTGACTTGCCCAGGGTAACTCAACTAGGAAGTATCTAAGACCACATTTGAACTCAGGAAGATTAGTCTTCTTGATCCCAGGCTGTGCTCTCTAACCACTGTACCACCTAGCTGCCTACTAGTGACCCAGGACAATTCATTTATTCTTTTCCATCTCCAAGTTTCTCCTCTATAAAATGAGGGGATTGGGCTTGATAAGTCCAAGGTTCCTTCCAGTTCTAAAAATATGATTCTATTAACTCTAAATGGTTTGATTCTCCCATTATTTTGTGTATTATTTATAGTATCCTTTTCTGTTAGTATGTAAGGACTAGTCAGGGTGAATTAATTGCTTTTTTAAAATTTTGCTTTTTGGAGGGGCAATTGAGGTTAAGTAACTTGCCCAAAGTCACATGGCTAGTGTGTCAAGTGTCTGAGGCTGGATTTGAACTCAGGTCCTCCTGACTCCAGGGCCACCCAGCCACCCCCAAATTAACTGCTTTTTAAAAATTAGAATACATCGTTCTCTGTTCTTTGGAATGTTTGCTGGATTTCCTCATGGCTAGATCTATACCCCCCTCCATTTTTCTGGTGAGTGTTGAGTAGCCCACTAGGATTTTCTTTCTCATAAGCATTTTTAGACAGACTAGTATCCTCCCTACAGCCTTGTGTCTACCTCTATCCTCTACCTCAAAGTAAAGATTTCTGGGAAATATATCACCATAAGTAAGTCACTAAATCTTCCTAAGCTTCTGTTTCCTCATCTTTAAAATAGGAATAATGGAGGAGAGAGTGAGGCTGATGACTTTGCACAGCCCTGCCTGACTTAAATCCAATTCACAAGTAAGGTGTCATTGGTCCTCTTTGAGAATGAAGGGTGAACAACAACAACAATTTGTAACATTTCTCTCACAGGGGTGTGGTGGCATTAAAATGAGATGCACATTAAAGTACTTTGCAAACTCTAAAACATTGTACAAATATAGTTGTTGTTTTCTTGTTTCATCTTTTTTATGGGATTCAGAAATAAGTGGTCAGAAGATATGTTCATAGAATCCCTTTATATAAAGTGTTCTGTGGACTGTTACACAGGTAGATAAAATGATTGCTTTTCTAATTGATTAAAACTATTGGGATGTAGGCTTATCTTTTAGAAGTTTGTTAAATATATCTAGTAGCAAATGAGATAACAGGGATAATGTGTCACTTGCCCTATTATTACATGGTTTTAAGTTTATACTGTGTTTCCATATTTTGAATGCTTCTCATGCCCCATGATTTAGGTATTGTGAGTAGTCAAAATGGCAATTTCTTGTTTATATGTGGTTATTTGCAGGTTGTCTCTTCTATTTGATTGTGAGCTCCTAGGGAGCAGGATTTGACTGTCTTTGCCTTTCTTTGTATCCCCAGTACTTATTACAGTTCCAGGAATACAGTAGGTGCTTAATAAATGCTTGGCAACTTGACTTGGCAATGCTTATTGAAAACATTCTTCTGCTTTAAGGTAGTAGCATCATATCCAAGCATTTGTGGGCAACAGTTCTATGCGTAATGAGGATAGGTTTATAATGAGATTTCAGTGTCAGGTTATTTGTTTACTTCTCAAGGATATTTGGGGGCTTGTATTTGTAATATGGGGATTGTGTCAGTGGTTAGTTTATAAAGGACAGTAAGTTTTTGGTGTATTATTATTGCTACCAGATTGTATCATTCTAGGTAACCAGTAGGTGCTAAGTTTTTGTATCCTATGGGAGATGTTACACAATTTCTATTATTTCACAGTACAACCTACATTGATCTATGAGTCTGGGATGTTTAAGGACAGTCTTTCTGTATTTATTGGTGTTTTAATAGCCTTATCTTGAATCACTAGCTCTTCTGTTTCAATAAACAAACCTACACATCTCAGACGTAATTAGGTTCTTTTGTTGGGATGTTGTTGGGTGAGTTTGTGGGAGCATTACTAGTGAGTCCATGCTTGGATCAGAACTGCTTTATACACTCTATTCTGAGTTAACCTAATAATTGTTAAATAAATTAAATATTTAATTGTTAAATAAACCCAGTTACATTCAACAAATGAAGTGAGATCTGTTTGTTCCAAAAATTTCTGTAAAAGTTTAACCTATATATCATGGTTTACATAGTAAGATGTGAGAAATCTATGAATCCTTTTCCTCTTTTTTCCCCTTTCTTTCAATCTGGCTAGAACTACCTTGGGGATGACCAGCCCTGTTTTGCTAAAATTGTAGAGGCTTTTGTTTGGAATCTAGATCCACTGCCATCCATAAAGTGTATATTAAACTTGGTATTGCATAGGTGTTAACTGTTCTAAATCTTCACATTAAGCTTTCACTTCAGGATTACAGTTACTCACTTTCCCTTTCTTTTTGTAGCTTTATGTTGGATGGAGAACAAGGTCAAATGGTAAGGGAAGAAGCATATATTAAGAACCTGTTATGTGCCAGGCACTGTGCTAAATACTTAACAAATATTATCTCATATGATCCTCACAAGAACCCTGGGATGTAGGTGCTATTCTGATCCCTGTTTTACAGATGAGGAAACTGAGGCAGATTGAAGTTAAGTGACTTGTCCATGGTCACAAAACTACTAAGTGTCTGAGGCTGGATTTGAATTTAGGTCTTTCTGACTCCAGGGAAAGTCTTGCATCCATTGTGCTGTAGAGCTGCCTCAGATGACCAAGGAAGAGTATTTGGACTTCTCTGTTAGGTCTAGGATGGGTGTATTCTTTTATCATCACCATCCAATTTATTTAACAAGATAGGAGCTAGGATTCAGTTAAGAACTTTTATTCTAGGTCTCGTTAGGTCAACCATTGGATGATACGCTGTCAATCAAGCCACAGTCTGAGACACTAGATCTGTCATGGTGGTTAGTGCTAAATCTCCATTTATCAAGTTGAATCAAGTCATGTTGCACAGTTATGAATCTGAAAACAATTCTCAAGATACATCAGCTAGGGCAGGGAGGGGGGTAGCATATTGTGGGAAAGCAGTCATTGTCTTCTGCAGCTTTGAGCTTCCTCCTATAAATGGCAGAGATGCTTGTGTGGAAGGGCCATGGAGAGAGAGACCACATGTTCTTTTGAAGGAAATTGACAAGCTACAGTGTCCAGAGGAGGACAACAGGGATGGTGAAGGGCCTCAAATTCTTGCCATAGGAGAATTATGTGAAAGACATGGTAGTATTTAACCCACAGAACACAGGACTTGGGGAGGCATAACTGCCTTCTAGTATTTGATAAGTCTTCATGTAGAAGAAAGATAAGCCTTTTTTTTGACCCTAGAAAATGGAACAAGGAGCAACAGATGGAAGTTACAAAGATGCAAATTGAAGGTTGATATAATAAAAACCTTTCAAACACTTAAGACTCTCCAAAAGTAAAATGAGCTGTTTCCAGAGGTAGTGAGGTCCCTCTCACTGGAGATCTTCAAGGAGCAAGCAGATGACCTTTAGTTGGGTTTGTTTTGGCTAGGAATTCTTTTCTGGCATTGTTTGGGCTCCATGTTCTCTGAGGCCCCTTCTGACTCTGAGATTCTGTGATTTGGGGGAGGTAATTTAGTTCACCCACCACCTTCAGGAATTATATGTCTTGCCCACCCAAGAAGGAGAGAGTCTTCCTCCCCAAATACCCAAGGTAGGAGACTCTGGAATAATTCAATAATTATCCATTCTAATGTTTAAGACCTGGCTTCTGTTTCTAGTACCACCTCTTACTAGCTATGGGACACTGGGTAAGTAATTTAGCTTCGCTAAAACTCACTTCTCTCATTTGTGGGGTGGGGAATAATAGATTTCCAGTTGACTTCATTAGGGGGCTGTTAGGATCACATGAAATAATGTAAGTAAAAATGCTTAGAAAAGTGCAAAGTGCTACATACAGATGTAATATGATTATTATTGTTTTTAAGGAATTCTTCCTTACATTTAACCCAATCCCATCATACTTCAACTTTTGTTTTATACTCAGGGGAGATGGAGAAGAGTGGATTGTCAATCTCTGCTTAATAATCCTTTATGTATTTGACGACAATTATTCAATTTCACTTTTGTCTTCTCCTCATACAGGTCAGATACCCTACAAATTCAGCAAGTAGGACCAATTCTCCCAATGCTGGGCTGCTTGCCAGAGATTCTTGAAATCAATAAGGGTCCCAGAGAGTGGGACAAAGAATGAAATAGAGCTGTCTCTTTCCTTTTGGTTTCTTTTCTCAAAATCCCTCCAAGCTCCCTCATTTTTCTTCAATCTGGTTAAACCATCACCATTGTCCTTTTTGGGGTTCTACACATAATCCTCCATCTTTCATTCTTACACCTTTCCATAGATTGTCTACCATGCCTGGGGATGTACTCCCTCCTTACTTTTGCATCTTAGAATTCCTAGTATTCTCCAAAATTTAACTCAAATACCACCTTCTATGTAGGATCTTTCCTGATCTTCCTAGCTGTTTAAGTCTCTTGTCCCTACCCCATTTATCTATGTTGTATTTATCTTATAAGATATGTTGTATATAGGTTATATATATGTATGTATGTATGTATATATATGTATATATATAGTACTGTATATGTCTTATATATTCATGCCATCTCCTCTGATAGAAAATAAGCTTCTCAAGGACAGAAAATGGTTCATTTTTGACTTTTATTATTATTATATGCCTGGCATACAATAGATACTTAATAAATACTTGATTGATTGATTACAAAAGCATTTTGTATTTGAATACGTCCATCAAGAATTTCAGGTCCAAAGTTGTATTACCCCAAGTCCCAACTCCAAAGTGAGAAGATGCTCAATAGCCAACACATGAACACATAAGATAATAAGGAGGGTCTCCAGATGTAACCAACAACCTTCAAGGGGAATGGGGGGTTGCAGAGAACCTAGAATTTTGCCGTTGCTTTTTTAGCCCATTGGAAATACTTTGACAGGGGCAGCTAGATGGTGCAGTGAATAGAGCACTAGTCCTGAAATCAAGAGGACCTGAATTCAAATCTGGCCTCAGACACTTGACACTTAACTAGTTGTATAACCTTGGGCAAGTCACTTAACCCCAAGTACTTTGCCTTCCTCCCTCAAAAAAAAAAAGAAATGCTCTGACACTTTCTGTTGAGTTTGGTTCTATCTTATAAGAGCTTTAGTGTGGTCACTGAGTAATGAGTCATTCATGCCAGATCACCAGTGAAAATTGGTCTTAGTCATTCCACCTCTTTAAAAAAAAAGGCATCATAATAGTAATGACATGAACATTATTATTATTAATTATATGGTATCCTAATGGTTGCATGATGATTACTATATAATTAGTAATATATTTATAGAATAATATGATAATGTAATAGGAAACTACCAGACCAGCAAGTAGTGAGAAATAAGCTGCTGAAAACTCATAGGATAAGAACAGGATTAAGAAAAGGAGCTAAGGGGGCATGGAGCCAAGATGGCGGTGTACAAGCATCAGGGTTCTGCAGCTCCCATGCAGCCAACATAAAAACTCATAAAAATATTACTCTGGACAAATTCTAGGACTCTCAAACTCAAAAAATACAGAAAACACATCTCTTGCAGAAGGCAGCTTGGCAGCAGGGGATCATTGTGGCAGGACATGAGCCAAGGCCAGCCCAGACTGAAACTGAAAGCATGGCCAGGCCCTGGGGTGGTAGGAAGGAGCCAAGCTGAGCCCAGCTGCAGCCAATCTACAAGAGAGAAGATTTACAGCTTCCAGCAACTCCAGATCTACCAAGGTGTGAAAAATAGGGATTAAAGAAAGGTGTGAAAAATAGGGATTAAAGAAAGGCAGGTAGGCAGGAGGGGATCATCCCAGCAGGAGCCAAGACCAGCCCAGCCTAAAACCACCATGTGGCCAGGCTCTAGGGTGGTTGAAAGGAGCCAAACCCTCCCAAGCAGCAGTGTGAGTCTACATCAGAGAAGATCTAAAGCACCTGGAGAAATCTTCACATCTACTAAGCCAGGATTAAAGGTCAGGGAAAGTGAGTGAAGCTTTCAAGCTAAATTTGGAGGAGGAAAACCAGTTCAGCCAATTCAGGGCAAGGAAGAAGTGGGGGAAGGGCAGGAACTGCTGTAACCAGCAACTGCCCCCACTGGGCTGCTTAAGAGACCCTGGCCTGTGGATCCCACAGAGGGGCTGAGTTGATTGATCAGGGCTAAGTGCTCTTGTATTGAGCAGGCTGGATCCAGATGGTGGTCTTGGGTGGTGGTCCTGGGGAGCACTTTCAGCAAGCCAAAGCTAGGGGAGGCTACAACACCCCCCTAATAGCTCCAGAAGCTGGGAAAACCGCAGGCATTTGGACCAGAGCTTTCCCCCATGGAAGCAGTTTCACAAAGCTAAAAAAAAACCAGCCAATTAATTGACTGGCCAACATAGGAAGCAGAACAAGAACAGCAATAAAACTCCAGAATCCTTTTTGGTGGACAAAAAGGATCAAAGCATGGAAAGGGAGGAAGACAACACAGTCAGAACTCCCACACCAACTGCTTCCAAGACACTTGAAGAATGCCTAGTAGCT
>CM053593.1:62088913-62104966 GCA_028646575.1 Pseudocheirus occidentalis
AAACTCTGCTTCCAAGGGGGGAAGCTCTGTTCCAAATCGCTTGGGTTTTCCCAACTGCCGGAGCTATTAGGGGGGTGTTGCAAGTCCCCCCAGCTTTGGCTTGCTGAAAGTGCACCCCAGGACCACCACCCAAGACCATGGGTAGATTGGAGAGGGAGGAAGTAGAGGTAGGGAGACCAATTAGGAGGTTCTTGCAATGGTGCAGGCAAAGACTGACTAGAGCTAGAGTAGGTTGGTCACTATGTGAGTAAGGAGAAGAGGACATACTCACGTTATATGGAGCAAAAAATGACAAGATTTGGTGATTGATTGTGCCCTCAACAGTTCTAGGGAATTGTGGAAGATATATGTGGAAGATAAAATCAGGAGCTCTGCAATTAGTCACAACCCAACTATACCAGATCAAACTATGGGACTCAATGCCTAATATAGAAAGGGTGGAGGAAGGCTTTTATTGTTGGAGTATTGAACCTTGATCTGCCTTCCATGGGGGAGTGCCAGAGGCATTAAATGTTCTAGAGGATGGGAAGAGATTTTTTTCCTATTGGCAATTGCCCCCAAAGATAATAGCTTGTAACTTCTCTGAAGGACCTAAGCCTTGCTTAGAAGAGGGTGTGAAGTAAGATGAAGGTTGGGAACACTGACAGCAAACAGTGGAATGTTAGGGCTCAAGGATGTGTATGAGTGTGATGGAGACAAGCCCTGTAACAGGTTGTTGCTGAAGCAGTTGGGGGGGGGGGATTTATCTTCCCACCCTCTAATTAGTTGATCATATACCTGTCTCAGTCCATAAGGTCTCTGGCTCCCACCCTCAGGTCTGTTGCTTTGGTGTTCTTTACTCTGCTGTAGATTGCTTTGGAATTGTTTGCTATTTCCTACATACCTGTTCTTACCTAAGACTATCTTCTCTTCAAGGAGAGGGACCAAATCTCTCATTTATCGAGTTTTTATTTCCCTTTTCCCAATATTGCCTACTACAATGTTATGTAAATAAAAGATCTTAAGAACGCCCAACTAACTAGAGGAGATAGGATTCCCTTCACCAAAGATTTAATTGGGATACATTGTTTAACCCAAGGTCTCTTCAGATCTTATCTTTTATTCTGCTTATGACCTTGAAGGTTTTTGTGTTAGACATCAGCAAACAAACAAAAGATGAACAAGACAAGACTTCCTTTGATGGTCTGTTATTGCCACACAATGCTCTAGAAATCATTGCAACCTACAATTATGGACCCTGAAAAGGACCAAAATTGAAAGGAAATTAAAGAGGTAAAATCACCATATTCTATCATGGGGTCCCTTGGCATTCCTACATAAATAACAGCAACCCAACAAAATCAGGGGATCTAACCTTACATCTCTTCTAGTGTGGGAGCATGATTAGAGTGCTGCCATAGGCTTATTTTCATTTGGAAGCTTTTTTGGCAAATTTTCATCAATCAATGAACAGACACTTATTGAATTCTTAGTATGTATAAGGCATTGCCTAAGGCACTAAGCTAGGGCACTGTAGGTACACTAAGGCACACAAGGCCCCCATTCTTGCTTTCAAAGAAACTATAATCAAATTACAGAGACAAAGCTGACATGTGGAAAGAGGTAGGTGTATAAAGCAGAGAGAGATTACTTGATCAGTCAACTAGCATTTAGTATGCCAGGTGTTGTGCTAAGTGCTAGGGATACAAAGAAAGGCAAAAGACAGTGCTCGCTCTCAAGAACTTCACAATCAAATAGGGGAGACAGCATGCAAACAACCTGGATAAATTGGAAATAATCAACAAAGGGAAAGTGTTAGCATTAAGGGAGGATCAGGAGGAGGTTCCTGTAGAAAGTGAGAATTTAGCTGGGGATTGAAAAAAGCCAGAGAAGCCAGGAGACAGAGATGAGGAGCAAGAGAATTTCAGGCATGGGGGATGGCCAGTAAAAT
The DNA here is from genome assembly GCA_028646575.1 of Pseudocheirus occidentalis. Lineage (NCBI taxonomy): Eukaryota > Metazoa > Chordata > Mammalia > Diprotodontia > Pseudocheiridae > Pseudocheirus > Pseudocheirus occidentalis. The sequence continues at coordinate 62,090,844 of CM053593.1, forward strand.
ATTTGAAGTTGAAAGATGGAGTAACACCAAGGATGCAAATGACACTAGATCACAGAATGCATGGGGTTGAGTAGTTGTAAGGATAAGTTATTAGACTTTAAAAGCCAAACAAAGAATTTTATGTTTGATCCTGGTGGTAGTAGGGAGCCATTGGAATTTTTTGAATTAGGGAGGTCTAGGACTTATCTGTGTGGCCTTGGGAATATCATGTCACCTCTTTGGGTCTCAGTTTCTTAACAAAACCAACTATGAATATCTTCATGACAGATAAGAAGGGTTCAGATATGAAAAGTGAGATGAGGTGGGGAGGCAGGGATAGCATGAAGAGAAGATGAAATGCATTTGAGGATTGTCAAGTAGATCAATGTGGTACGGTGAGAGAGACTATCCGAACAGGTGAAGGCTGGACTGCCACGTTAAGAAGTTTGGGATTGGTTCTATGGGCTATATATCACTGCAATCACATAACGGCTTAAAATAACATCTTTGAACGATGATGAGGTTGATGATCATGATCATGATGTTGATGATGATGATGATGACCACAATGATGATGCCAAGGATGATAGCATTTATATTGTGCTTCAAGGTTTGCAAAGCCCTTTATCTATATTGTCATTTGATCCTTATAACAAATCAAGGAGGCAAAAGCTATTATCACACCTATTTTACCAATGAGGAAAGAGATGAACAGAAAAGTTAATTTACTTGCCCAGGGTCACATATCTAGCAAATTACTGAGACAAGACTAGAGCTGCCAGTTTGTCAATAAACATTTCTTAAATGCTTATTACTGTCTTCTTGACTCCAAGGCCAGCACTCTGCACATTGCCACCTAACTGCCTGCTCTATACAGCGCCCAAATGTGGGAGCCAATGTTGTCATATAACATGTGATAAATATCTTTCCCATTTACCAATACATAGCAAATGTCAATATGGAACTTTCTCTCTTGTCATTATCTTCCTTGGGAAGATAATGTGATCCATCTGCTGAGGGGTGAGTGCTGGATGCAAGGAAGAGCTGACTTGCTTGGTAGCACAAAACCATATGCCTCTTACACTCTAACCTGGCTGCCTTAATAAGTCATCTCTCTTTAAAAGGCAACTTCCGAAGAAATTAGTGTTAAGTAAACCTACTTTGTGTGGGCAGCCGTTGTTTCACTAAGCTCTCATTTGAGGCTTCCTAGTGTTTTAATGACTGGGACTTGAGAAATGTTTCAATACAAGAGTAATGTTTGGAAAGAAATTGTGGCTGCAGCTGTCCCACCAAGTCTGGAGCAGATGCCACAGAATTTTGAGGAAATAGTCTTTTACCTGAAGGTTAGCCTTACTTCCAACAGGTCTGACCTTTGCTTCTTAACCAATGACCAAGATGCAAAACTGTTTTCAAAAAGTCACAATTTCTGAGGGTTTCTTATCTCCTTTCCTCAGTTAAAAAATAATAATAGTAAGAATTTACATATTGCTTTAAGGTTTGTTAAGTCCTTTACATACCTTATATAATTTGATCCTTACAACATACTTACTGCTATTACTATCACCCCAGTTTTATAGATAGAGAAATTGAGGCTAAAACAGGTTAAGTGAACTTCCTATGATTGTATAACTAAAATAAGTGTCTGAGGCAGGATTTGAATTCAGATCTTCCTGACTCCAGGTTCAATGCTCTATTTACAGCACTTCTAGCTGCTCACCTAGATGCACCTTGGTATTGACTTCTGGAGAAAAGAGCTAGTTAATGCTCTTCCCAGGCATATCTCCCTGGGAAAATGTAAGCTACTTAAGAGTAGGGCCTGTTTCATGGTCTTGGCATGGTGCCTGGCACAAAGTGCAATGCAAATGTTCACTGAATTGTTGAATTAAATGTATGAACGCTGTACATTGCAGCCAATACTAATAAAAATGGTTAATTCCTCATGTTGCCTGATGGGTTTGCAAATGTGAAATGAAAACAAAACACTCAATAAGACATGAACATATATTTTAAAATGATAGAATATTAGAGTTGGAAAGGACATAGCAGATTTTACAGTTCAAGCTCTGCATCTTATAGATGGAAAAAAAATGGAGACCAGAGCAGTTGAGTGATTTGCCTAAGGTTATACATACTCCACCAGTGGACAGAAGACCAGACTGCTGACTCCTAGCCCAATGTTCATTTTATTGTTATATCTGTCATTGTTTACCTAGTATGGATATTCCTCTCCCATATTTGGAAAGGAAGACTTCTTGAATGTTTACTTATTTCACACATTAACTGGTCTTAGATTCGTGTTTGCTACTAGCTTATTGTAAAACATAAACCAAAGCATGTATTCAGTTATGAGAGATACATGGGAAATTCCAGGAGAGGACTAGATGGGAGGGGAATGCCGGAAGCAATGTTTATTTCAGGGTACCTACTGTATATGTATGTGTATACACACATATACACACAGAAAGCCAGATATAGAGAGATATACATATATAGATATAGATAGAAAGATAGATATAGATATGTAGTTACATATGACTGCGAGTAAATGGGTGAGATGGGATTAGAACTCAGTTCAACATGAGGGCAGGGACTGGTTTATCTTTGTCTTTGTATCTTCTATGCCTAACAGAATGCCCGCAAAAACCTAAGTACTTAATATAAGTGCATGGAGTTCAACTTCATCGTGTTTCCTCTAGGTATGTAGCAAAGCCTACAGTAGAGTCTCTTTTGACTCCAAATTCAGTTTTTTTTGGTAACATTATGCTATATGATACTTATACCAATTGGGCATTTCCCAAGGAAAAACTGGTAATAGGGATTATTGGTGTAACACCCAATTTTCTGACCTTTTTAGGAATGTGGGCTGCCCTTCAGTGTCAGGAAGTCACAGCAGACAAAGCTGATAATCCCCGTTCACTTTTTCTCTTGTGTTTGTAATAATCCCGCCTGTGAGGAATAAGTGGTATGTTGAAATCTCTGTCTCTTAAGAGTCAAAGGACTTAGTTCAAATCCTGAGACTGCCAGTTATGAACTGTGACCTTGTGTAAGTCACTTAATTTCTCTGAGCCTCAGTTTCCTCATCTGAAAAATGAGGGGCTGATCTTGATGGCCTCCAAGGTGACTTTGGACAATGAGTCTAAAGATTTGAGCCCACATTTCATTTCCTTTTTTCTTCTTGACTCTTGTGCTGTCTGCCTCACGGGGTTGTTACTCAAACATTTCATTTGGGGCACAGCTTTCCATACTGAGGGGACTGGGGGGCAGTAATTCTATCAACCTTGCTTCAGCTGGCTATAACCTTGAAACCTTTCATTACCAAAATGTCTCTTGTCATCCACACACTTGGAATGGTCCCCTTTCCTACCTTGGCTACAAAACCCCAACCCCAGCTCTGCTTCTTCCTAGGGAGATGATAATGAATTCAGCATCTGAGATGGGGTAAGGGGTATAGCTGCCATTGCCACTAGAAGGAGAGTGACAATCTACTGTGCCACAGCTAGAAAACTATCTCTTCCTCCTCTCTGAAGATTTGTGATTCAGAATTGAAGGCCACTTGGGGGAAATTCTCTTCACCTGCTACAGCTTCCTGCTCCCTGCACCCCATTCACCCCAACTCCACTCTCCTGTATCTCTAACCATAATTGTGTCCTGTGATTCCTTTGTATTGTTATCCATTTGTCTTTCATATCAGACCTATTTCTTCCACATTCCTCCCACCTTCTTGCAATCAGGGAAACCCCTTGCCCCTCAATAGATGCTGTGTGTCCAGTCACCCTCTTTAGTATCTAATTAGTTTTCCTTCCTGCCCCACCTGATGCACTAAACCATGAAAAAGAGTGGGTATGCTGCTTGCTATCACATCTAGAGTGCCCCTGTTGCCACCATCACTCAGTAGCTCCTTCTCCTTCGAGGGGCTCACTCTGTCCAGTTCTATTTACTTATTGAGATCCTGGAAGGCCCCTGGCTTCCTTCAAGACTCAGTTGAAATCCCACCTTCTGCAGAAGCCAGACTGGCATATTGTAGTTCAGTCTTGTCCTACTCTTTGTGATTCCATATGGAGGTTTCTTGGCAAAGATATTGGAATGATTCACCATTTCCTTCTCCAGCCGATTGAGGCAAACAGAAGTTAAGTGACTTGCCAAGGGTCACACAGCTAGTGAATATTTGAGGCTGGATTTGAACTCAGATCTTCCCGATTCCAGGTTTAATGCGCTATACACCGAACCACCTAGATGCCTCCATCTAGCATATAGAACGCATTTAATAAATATTTATTAACTCTTAACAGTTAACAGGTATTCTACCTTCTTTTTTTATTCAAATGACAGCCATGTTAGTCTAGCTGAACCAGCAGGGAGCTCTGAAGGAGAGACAAAGGGCAGTATGTGCCAGGCAAATCCAAATACTGCCATCACCACCACCTTGACCAGCACCTCCCCCTCCGACTCTGATAAAGACAACCAAGGAGCCTGAATCCAAGAGCTTTTGGAATAGCAATACTTCTAGCTCAGAGCCAGGAGCCTCATTCTGGGAATCAATCCCTGTGCAGAAACAGCCTGGCAATCGTTCCTGCAGGTGTTACATTCACATCTTTTGAAGAACTGGTAATGAGAGTTTTTGTCACTTCAGTCCTTGGAAATGTCAAATGCTTCAACATCACAAACTGATATCATTTTATAAGTGGAAAGCATTGCCATCTGCTTTGCCCCAGTATCCTAGGGATCCAGAGACTTTTCTGTCTAACTTGTAGTTGAAACTTCCAAATATTTCACCCCCATTAGATTATGAGCTCCTTGAGGGCAGGGACTGTTTTACTTCTCTATTTGTATTCCCAGAATTTAGTACAGTGCTTTTTACACAGTAAGGGCCTAATAAATACTTCATTCATTCATTTATTCATTTGTTTGTTGGTTCGTTTGTTCATTCATTCATTCTTTCATTCATTCTCAGTGAGTCCAATTGCTGATTCACAGTCTTCCTCTCCACCCCAACCCTTATTCTTAGAGAGAGACAACTTTAATATATACATGCTGTTGTCTTCTCAAATGTCTCATACTTTCAGTTCACCAATCTCCTCAATTCCCATGACTTCCACTTTAAATACCTCTCAGCCATGCACACACAGTCATACCCTTTCTCATTGCCAACAAAATTTTCATCTTCATGATTTAGGACTTGGAAATTCTTTTTTTTACCATAACCTCTTATCTTTCTGTCTCTTCCTGGATCTCATCCCTTGAAAAATCATTTATTCATCCTCAGTGCCATCTCCAGTCACTCCAGACTATATACCTAGTCCTGCTTTCCAGGTCCATGATCTCTGCCTCTCACTACTTTCATCTACTAGGCTATTAGGAAAACAATTTAGCTACAATCGACAAGCATTTATTTAGTGTTTATCTGCCTTCAAGGATTTCCCATTCTAACGGGAGTAGACAATACATAAATAATTGTTGTGTATAATAGCTATACAGAGAAGATAGAATGTAATCCCTGAGGGGAAGACACTAGTAGTGGGAGAAGAGAAGGGGACTGGGAAAGGCTTCCTGTACCTGGTAGGGTTTGAGCTGAATCTTGAAGGAAGCCTGGGAAGCCAAATGCTGGGGGTGGCGTGGGGGAGAGACCAGAGCATCCCAGACATGGGTTTTAAAGAAGAAGTCAAGTTGGGAAGGGCTTTACAAGCCAAGCAAAGGAGCTTATATTTGATCCTGTTAGTAAGGCAATATCAGAGCTCATTGAGTATCAACTTAACCTGAATGGAGAAGACTTCAGGCCCTTGTTCTTCTTTCTACTTCTATCTCCTTATCATATATCTTCTTTGTTAGCTCATTCCCCTTGCTATAGTTAACCAGAACAACTGGACTCTGTCCTCTAATCTTAATCTCTTAACTTCCTTTCCCATTGTTGATGACCCTTCACAAACCCCTACTGTTAATTAGCCCCACCATTTGCTTTCTCTGCTCTGATTTATTTATTTTGTATAACAGCATCATAGGAAGGCACACAACCATGCTCACTGGGTCTACTACAAGCTAATGTCATCTAACCCCAACTGGGCCCTCACTGCTACTTACCAATTGTCTTGCTCTTTCACAATTGGCTCTTTACCTTACACTTCAAAGTATCTTTTCCAAACCCTCTTGTCTTTACTGGAGTCACCTTCACAATCCCTCACCCCTTACTCTCATCAGAGGATCTCACCTCATACTTGCCTGAAAATATTGAGGACTTCTATCGTGAGTTCCTTCTTTCTCCCAGTGCAACACTTGAGATCCTTTCAATGTTGTTCCCCAATCCTTCTTGTCCTGTCTTTAGTCTCACAGAACAAGGTGGTTCTTCTATAATCCTTTTATTTGTGCCTTTGATCACTTCTCCTGTCTCCTCCTGTCACCCCTTTAGTTATCCTCTTTCTAGCCCTAATTTTCACTCTCTTTATCTTCCAACTCCTTATTTATGGCTTACAAGCCTGGATCTTTCTCTATACTGAAAATCCGTCGCTTGATTTTACTATATGAAGATATTACATATATTCCTTCTTTTTTCATTGCCAAACTCCTAGAAAAAGTTTAATAATCTATATTATTTGTATCCCCTTCCTCACCTCTCTCTTACTCCAATCAAATATGACTTCTGTATCTCCCAAATCCATTAATTCCACTGAACTTGTTCTCTACATGGTCACCATCAGTCTCTTTAACAGCTAAATTCAATGGCATTTCCTCATTCATCATCTTTCTTTTTTCTTTTCAGAGAGGGGAATGCAGGGCAATTGAGGTTAAGTGACTAGCCAAAAGTCTCATGGCTAGTAAGTGTTAAATGTCTGAGGCCTGATTTGAACTCAGGTCCTCCTGACTCCAGAGCTGGTGCTCTATTCACTGTGCCACCTAGGCCCCTCCCCCCATCATCCTTCTTAACCTCTGCACAAACTAGCACCTTCTCCTGCAGGCTTTCCCCTTCCTGGGTTTTTGTGGTATATCTCTTTCCTCGTTCTCCTTGTAACTTGGCTCTTGCTCACTCTCTTTTTTACTGGACCCACAAGTATGGGTGGAGATATGGGTGACTGTACATCAGAATTGGTCCTGCATCCTCTACTCTTTCTGTGCTCTTTTAATTAGCTCCCAAGGGATCTGTTATCATCACACTGCAGATGATTCCCAAATCTACATATCTTACTCTAGAGCTCCACTAGCTGTCAACAGGCAAACACAACTTCACAGAAGCTACATGAAAATTAGGCTTATTACAAGAAAAATGAACATGCATATGGAACCTAAAGAGTTCACAATCCATATAGAAGCTTGCATATATTTATGACAATCGGACAAAGGAAGGAGGAGATACTAGAACTTTCTACCTAAAGGAGCATGGCATGGGAGAGAGGAAAATTGCAATAAAGGTGGGAAAAGGACAATACTTCTCCTGAAGAGGAGGATCAAGGTGATGGCAAAAACCACATCCTTTTCCCTTGAGAACTGCTAGATTATGAAGATGAGATGGTCTGCTTATCTACAAGGGTACCGGCTGCACCAGCGATCTCCCTTCCAGTCTAGCTCAGACTGTCTGATGCCTGTCTTGGCTCCTGAGGACACACAAGGAGTCTAGTTGGAGATGCAAACAGCAAATTACATCACCTGGAATGAGGTCTCATCTTTGACACATTTGGGACCTATATACTCTGAGTCTAGTATTTCTGGAAAATATGGCAACTCAAAAAGACAAATTCAGGGGACCCCTTAACATTCCTCAACATCACATCCAGCTTCCCACTGGAGATTTCACCTGCAGGTCCCACTGGAATCTCAAACTCAATAGATCTGAAATGGAGCTAATCATCTCCCTCAGAGACCACACTCCTCTTTCTAACTTCCTTGTTTCTGTTAAGGAAACAATTCCTATCACCCAGGTCCTACATTTGCTGCTTCAGGGTCATCTTTGACTTCTCACTTTCACTTAATTTACATGTCCATGTAGTTGCCCAGTCTTGTTGCTTCTTTTTCCCAAATAATCCTTACATTTACCCCCTTCTCTCTACTTGCAGCACAACTAACTTATTCCTGCCCCTCCCTGCTTTTTACCTGGCCTATTGCAGTATTTGTTTAATTAGTCACTCCTCTGCCTCCAGTCTCTCCAATCTATTTTTCTCACAGCCATCAAAGTGATGTCATTTGACTGCTCAAGAAGCTTGAGTACCTAGCTCATTATTGACTTTAGGATAAAATACATACTCTTCTGTTTTATATTTACAGCCCTTCACTTTCTGGCTCCGGCTTGTTTTTTTTCTGGACTGATTTCCTATTACTTGCTCATACATATTCTGCATTCCAGCCAAACTAGCCAACTTCTTGTTGCTGAGTCATTTTTCAGTCTTATCCAACCTTAATGACCCCATTTGGGGTTTTCTTAGCAGAGCTACTGGAATGATTTTCTGTTTTCCTCTCTAGCTCATTTTACAGATTAGGAAATTGAGGAAAACAGGTTTAAGTGACTTGCACAGAGTCACATAGCTAGGAAGTATCTGAACCTACTTACTGCTCCCTAGACATGGTGTTCCATCTCCTACCTCCATGCTTGGAATGCTTTTCTTCCTCATCTTTGCCTCTTAGAATTCCTTATTCTTTTATGACCATCTTCTACATGAGGATTTTCTCCCCAGAAATTACTTCGCATATATATTTTATTTACTTATTGATGATTTACTCATTGATCTATAGTAGAATGCGAGCTTCTTGAGGGCAGGGACTGTTTCATTCCTGTCTTTGTATATGTAATGCCTAATTCAGTTCTTGTCATAGAGTAGGAGCATAATAAATGGTTATTGAATGAATAGCAAATGAGTTATCAAAAATAGATTTCAAATACTTTAATTGTTACATAAATGCTAGCTATAGTTATTGTTGATGTTATTTACCCATCAGCTGTTTTGTGGACCTCTGCATTCAGTGCTATGCCAAACAGAAGTCTTGCTCCCTGCCCCTTTGGCTCACAATTTGGCAGTTGCAAAGGCTGTTAAATCATGGAAGTCCAAGGATTTTTGGCTCTTGTAGTGAAATGGCCCTATCTGTCTATTGGGCAGGAGAATATGTTGGTTTTGCTATTTGCTCATGCAGTTTTCATTTGCTAGTTATACAAACATTTGTCTGCCCCTTCCTTGGCCGGTTGGGACTTCCATATGTCTACAGCTAGGATGTCCAGGCATCAATCATATCTCTATTCTCTGTTGTTCTTTTGGACTCGTGTTTAGAAGTCTCTGAATAGAGAAGGTAATCACTACTAAGGGACAAATTAGCCAGAAATTCTGACCCAGCTAAGTGCCTTTTGCCCAGGCTTGTTTTATTAGTTCAGTTCTGGCTCATGCCATGGATTTAGCTAGCCAGGCTGTTGCATTTCCACTCCCCCTCCCCCACTTCTTCTGATTTTTTGGTAGTAAATCCTTTTAAAAAGCTGAGAGGATGATGTGTTATTTTGGAAGGTTGGGGAAAACTAACTGTGACTAGTAGTAGTGGTGATGGTGGTGATGGTGGAAAGTTTGGGGCCTTCTTTCTGTAGGGGTCCTGGGGAATCTTGGATGATTAGGTGAAATGCTGATGGTGAAAATCTGGTCAATAGCACTATCTGTATTGCACACACATGTAGCAACATCATGAGGAACTGGACTCTAGCAGATCCACTTGGCCTGTGGGTCCTCAACTCTCTGTTAGTCAATTGTCTAGCATTGTCAGAATACTGCTCTGCTCCCAAGGCATATGTGTTAAAGGAGGAACTTGAAAGGCTGGGTGGAGAGAGATTGCTAGGCTGTTAAGGGTTGGTTGATTGTTGGAGACTCAGGGGGCTACCTGGAAAGAATCCCAGAGGCTCAGAGGGACAAAAGGCGTGGTTATGGTTCCTAGTTGATGATTGGGAAGAACAAAAAACTCAGGCAGGAAATGAGAAGAAAAAAGGGCCTGGAAGTAAGAGGGTAAGAGAATGAAAGGAGGAAGATAGAACACTATAAACTCTTGGGCATGAGTCTCCAATCTGACTCAGTTGGTATCCCTTTAAAGAGAAGAGTCATGTAGTGAAAGGAGGGGGAAGAAATAAAAACCATTTTTATTTTTTGGTGGTAGACACAAACCCTGCTGTTAGCCCAAGCTTCTGTGTTTTATAGAGTTTGAAGGCAAGGGAGAACACACGGCTTAAAGGATAGAGAGGACATGCTTGCTCCCAGATACACAGTAAGAGTGTTTCTGGGTGAACTGGACTAGGGAAGGAGACCTTACAGGAAAATTTCTTCTCAGGCTCCCCCTAGAATCTGCAATTTTAAAACCACACATAGGAACCAGTAGTGAGATTAGAGAGGTGAATTAGGTGTGAAGTATGAGCCAACCACTTGCTCTTGCTCTTTTTCTAAAAGAAGGGATTTTTTTCTATGACTACCTCTTTGAAAGCACCAGGAATGTTGAAGTCATGCCTTGATATGGCATTTAGAAAGCTACTTGACTTGCATTTATTCTGTTCATTCTGCACCCCATCTTGAATGGTTCCATTCTTTCGCCATGGGTCCAATGGATTACATATGCCTAGAATAAATGGACCATGATAGAACCCTGGTGCTGGAATATATCTTGAATATGCATTAGCTTCATCTCTCTACTTTTAGCTCTCAGAAAATCATCTATTCTCTTAAAGATCCCCAGCAATGAAGAACCTCCTTCAATAGCTCTTTTAAGTTTTCTTTACTTGTGTCTCATTCCTTTCAGAAGTGTGTGTGTGTGTGTGTGTGTGCACATGTGTGCACCAAGTGGAGCTAAGTGCTTTGAATTACAGGTTATGCTACTGAGGTGGATGATGAAAAACAGCTCGTTCAATACTATTCCATCTTGATGCTGATTAAAATGAGGGAGCATTTTTTGCCCTGGGATAAAGTGGATCACTCATATCAGAACATGGGGTGATTGTAAGGGAGAAAAGATCATGGAAAGGACAAGGTGAAGGACAAAAAGAAGTTGTATTCCTTTTTTTTGGTGTTGCTTAGAATGGGAAGTAGGGTATAAGGTTTTTATATGCTGATGAGTATTGTTAAATCAAAATGAGCTATGGTACCCTGACCATATACTTATTGTGTATGGGGACAGGGGAAGGGGTAAGAATGGGAAAGGAGGGTAGTAAATGCTAGCAGTGGCCATAAAAAGATCCCTCCTTCTCTCCCCTGATGTTGCCACCACTCTAGCGTAGGCCCTCATCAATCCTACCTTGAACTGCTGTAATAGCCTGCTAGTGAATCTGCCTGCCTCAAGTCTCTCTCTATTCCAATCCATCTTCCATTAAGTCACTAAAGTAATTTCCTAAATCACAGGGTTGACCATGTCACCCCACTACTCAATAAACTCCAGTGGTTCCCTATTGCCTCCAGGATCAAAAAATCTTCTACAGCAATGGTTCTCAATCTGTGGGTCGCAACCCCTTTGGAGGTCAAATGATCCTTTCACAGGGGTCACAGGGATCGCCTAAGACCATTGGAAAACACATATTTCTGATGGTCTTAGGAACCGAGACACAGCTCCTCTATCCATCTCCAGGCAGGTCCACCCATATGCAGATACGCCCACAAATGAGTATTAAAGGGTTGTGGCATTAGGAAGGTTGAGAACCACTGTCCTAGAGGAAGCTGTACCATGGCCCCTCTTATTTCTAGTGACTTCCCTCTCTTACTTATTTCCTGTTTATCCTGTATATAGTTTGTACATATTTGTTTGCTTACTGTCTCCCAAATTAGCAGAGACTGTCTTTTGCCTCTTTTTTGAAAGCCCATTGCTTAGCAAGGTTCTTGGCTCTTAAATAAGATAAGACTTTGAAGAGACAAGTTGAGACAGACCAAGAATTGGCTCTCTGGAACTCCTTGAATTTTTCATGCTGATTCATTGTTGATATCCCAGAAACATTCTTACTATGTGTCTGCAAGCAAGCATGTCCTCCCCATCCTTGAAGCCCTATGTTCTCCCTCGCCTCCAAGCTCTATAAAACAGAAGCTTGGCCAACAGCAGGGCTTGTGTCTACCACCAAAAAAGAAAAATGGTTTTTATTTCATCCCTCTTCTTTGTCCCTGGAAACTAATTTACCTGACTTTTCCCAGATACTTGAATTTCAGCACTTTGTACATTCCATAATACCAACCTATCCTGGCTCTTGGTTGATGCTTGTGTACTTCCTGAATTTGATCCTGCCTCATCTATTCCTAAGGGATTGCCCTTCCCATTCTGAGTGTTTTTGAGAATGAAACAGGAAGTGTTGTCATGAGAGAACATGGTCAAGGGTAGGGATTGGCCAGTCTCACAGACAATAGCGGCAACAAAGAACTGATTGTCCTGATGAACATTTATATCAATAATAATGGGGTTGTTTAACTGCAATTCTTAAAGGAAAGATGAGATAATTTCATGTTTTGATATTCTCAAAATTGATTCTGTTTAAACTAGAGTTCTGTGGTACATATTATTGCTGCTGCAGTTTTGGCAAAGATGTTTTTGAAATCAGTTGAGCTTCTTGGAAGGGGAAATCTATGACACAGATGGTGGAGGTCTGAAGTTGGAGCAATGGTGCTGGTAGAAGTGGAAAGGAGATGGCTTCTGATGGCAGTGAAGTCTAGGAAAGGTCAGGTCCAGAGACCTTCCTGGAGAGGGATGAGGGCTGTGAGGAGGGAGAAGCTGAGAAAACCCTTTAGCCTTGAAGAGAGACTATGAACAGACTGAGGAGTATAGTGTGTGTGTGTGTGTATGTGTGTAAAGGGAGAGACATTTAAACACTGCAGGAATGAAAGATAATTTTAAAATCCATCAAGCAAAGTTGAGACAGAATGACATGGTGAGCATGAATCATTCCTACAAGGGTCCCACGCAGCCCTCTTTGGGAAAACTTGAAATTCATTTGCACCATGGCTCTCTTCTCCCATGATTCCCAAACTCTTCCCCATGTTCCTTAGTCCTTCTATTCTCCCCTAGTCACTCCCCCCACCCCCAGCCCAAATCCTAGCTACTAAATATATAACTTGCCACAAGGAACAGGAGCTCTGCATTAGTAAGAGCCCCAGGGATGCTGGATTGCTCCAAGAAAATGGGTTGAAGAGGACAAATGGGAGAAAGTCAGAACTGGGGCTCTCCTTCAAGCCCCTCTTCTACGAGGTCAGGATCCATTCACCGTTAACATTGGGTTTTGTAGCATTCAAGCTCAGAGCACCATTTCTATTTTCTATTTTGATTTGACACCTTTCTTTAATGATCATAGGCAGAGGAAGCTGGCACAAATATTAATGGGCACAATTCTAGAAACTAGAAGACATGGGTGAGAGGGGATGCTAGTAGTTTTTTTTCTTCTTTTGTCTCCCAGGGAAGTCCTCTGAGAATAGAGAACTTTTCTCACACTTCAGCTTCTGTGTAGAGACCGAAGATGAACTTGTTCAGCCAGTAATAAGACTAGTCATAAGAGAACAAAGAATCTGGAAATGGAAGGGGCCTTAGAGATCACCCAGTATAATCTGCCGGATCTTTACCAATTAAAGAACTAAGGGTCAGAGAGGTCAGACAGACAGGGACAAAATTTCCACCATACTCTTTGCATTCATCTCTATACACTAAGGGTAAGAAAGAGAGAGAAATAGTGAGGTGGACTGTAGTGGTATAGGATTCTTTCTGCTCTCTAGCAGGTTAGGAAACTTTTATAAAATCTGAATAATTGTAGGCATGTGCCATGGTAGGAACTCTCTAAAGACTTGTTGATTTAGAAGCAGTGTGGTAGAAAGGAAACAGTCCTGGCTGGGCATCCAGAGAATCGAGATCTCTCTTAGAATCCCTTGTACTAGGTGGTACAGTGTGGCCATGGAGTCAGGAAGACATGAGTTCAAGTCTGCCCTTAGACACTTACTAGCTGTGTGTCACTGGGCAAGTCATTTGAATTCTCTTTTCCTCAGTTTCTTCAACTGCAAAACGGGGATAATAATAGCACTTGTCTCTCAGGGTTGTTATGAGGATCAAATGAGATAATATTTGTAAAGCATTTAGTTCTTTCCCTTGCCTCTCCTCCCCTCCCTTCATCTCCCCTCCCCTCATCTCCTCTCATCTCCCCTCCCCTCCCTTCAGCTCCCCTCCCCTCCCCTCTTCTTCCCTCTCCTTCC
>CM053593.1:62105466-62126772 GCA_028646575.1 Pseudocheirus occidentalis
TCTGGGGGAGGGATGCTGGAAGCACACACTTCAGTAAAGGGACAGGGACAGGGTAGAGAACAGAACAAGGCGGGAGGGATAGGAAGGAGGGTCATATGATCACTGTCACAATATGTCCACTATGAAGATGTCCTGTATAATCACACATCCACAGCCTGTATTGAATTTCTTGTCCTTCCAGTGGGGGTGGGTGACAAGGGAGGAATCAAAAGAATCTAGAGTTTAAAGCTCTACAATACCTGCAACTAGGAATTAAGATATACAGGTGCTAGGGTGTTGAAACCCTCCCTGCCCTACCAGAAAGTTAGAGAGCAGATCAGGGGAGGGGCTTTACAGTGGGACTGCTGTTTTGGGGTTGGGGTAGGGGAAAGATGGGGAAAAAATTTGTAATTCAAAAAGCTCGTGAAAATGAATGATGTAAACAAGAAAACAAATTTTAAAATGTATTAAATTAAAAAAAAATAAAGTTCCAGCAGCTTCCTATTACCCCTGGGATATAATACAGACTTGACTATTTGGCATGTAAAGCCCTTTGCAATGTGACTCCAGCCTACCTCTCCAGGATTATTACACAATATTCTCCTTAATGCATTCTATGCTCTAGCCAAATTAGTCTGCTTTCTGCTGTCTACACACAACATCCCATCACTTCTCTATGTGCATTTGCACCTTTACCTATGCAGTTAAGTACATAGTAGGTGTTCAATCAAAATTTGCTTAGTTGAATTGAAATGTCACGCATTCAATCTCATATACATTTGAATTTGCTTTTGATGTGTCTGCCTAAGAAGTTGGAATTTATATGGTTCCTGAATTTGTAGTTGGAGAGAAAATTAGAGCATTATCTCTTGTTCTTATAGGGTTTAATTAACATCTTTTAGAGCCACTCAAAAATAAACATAAACAGCATTGTTCCCAGCCTCTAGACATTTTTGTTCTGAGACAGAAGCCCAGAAGCTGCTCAAAATTCAGATAACTCATACTAAACAAAATCTGATCTTTCTCCTCTCATCGCTGCTCACTCCATCCTGGCATATGCTAAATAACAGACACTGGCAACCAGAATCCAACTGCACTCCTACGTATGCACCACAATGCCCATAATACCTATACAAGAGAAGAATTCCATGACAAGTCTGAGGTCCCCTATGTACTCCTGAGTCCCCATTTGCTTTATTGGGTAACTCCAAAGAGTGCAGCTGTGGCTCAGTCCTCCAGTCTTTACAGTTGTCTACACTGACCTCTCTCTCTGAAGCCATTTTGGAATAACTCCACTTCTCATTATAACCATTCCCTCTCCTTCTCCTCCCACTCACTCACAGTGTCCAGTCTGACCTACTAATTATGGACACTAGCATTCATGAAAATTCAAGCACTTGCTTTTCACCTTCTAACTGTCCCCATGAATGCCAGGAGATGAAGAAGAAGAAGTTGTCTGGCAACTAGGGCGGTACTTACACGTGTCTCTCTTCCCCATCAGCCTCATGGGTCTCCCAAGCTCCTGGCATTAATGACTTCTGTATTATCCTTATTTTATTTTATTGCTTTTTGGAGGGGGGAGGGGCAGGGCAATTGGGGTTAAATGACTTGCCCAAGGTCACATGACTAGTAAGTGTCTGAGGCTGGATTTGAACTCAGGTCCTCCTGACTCTAGGTCTGGTGCTCTAGTCACCGTGCCACCTCCTTGCCCCTCTCCTTAGTTTATTACAGACAAAATGGATGCATAAGCCTGCAATTGGGCAAAATCCTGAAATAGATGAAGTTAATCTTCAGAATTCTTTTCTCTCCTTTCAATCCCCCCTATTCCTGGCTTCCAGGGACCCAAATCTATCCAGCTCAGCCACCCTTTCCCTGCCCCCACCCCCAGGAATAAATCCATTCATACTAAAATAGTAGAGGCGTAATAGCTTTCCCATAATTCAGGGTTTTTAAAATCCAATGTTTGGGTTTGGGTTTTGTTGTTTGGCCATTTCGGTTTGTTTTTTGTATTTTAACAGACTCTACCAGGAGAGGGCAGTGTTTCACCGAAAGGTATGAATAGGAAAACTTCGTAGTCATAAGCTACCTGGAAACAAATATCTTGGTAAAGTCACCAATTTGTGACAATATTTTTGGAAGAAGCTGAAGGCTAGCGATAGCCACTAGAGCTGGGAAACATGAAAAAAAAATTAATTGCATTTCAGTATAATTGTTTTCCTTTGTAATCCTATGTATTTTCTTTTGCGCATTTGAAAACACTATTCTGAGAAGTCCATAGGCTTCACCAAACTGCCTAAGGGGCCCACAAAGCTAAGGAAGATTGGTCTCACCAGAGCCTTAGGCAAAAAGAAGTGAAACACTTTTTAATGTACCATCATGCTGCTCTTGGAGACCTAGGAGCTCGGTCCTGTTTCCACACCCTTCCTTCCCAATAGACAGTATACCAGGGCCCCTTTAAGGAACTTTTGAATTCAGCCCACCTCTTGGCAAGCCCTCCTCTCCAAGGAAGGACCCAAGTTTCTCCCTTCTGTGCCCGGATGCCACAAGCTGAGTCTGAAGGATTCCAAATGGATGGCTCTGGCCTGAGATGAAGCCTTAGCTGTTAGGGTGCTAATTAGAGGCTTAGTGAGGGGTTGAACACACTGGCTGACAACTAATGGCTCCTGCTCTCTGTTGCCTGCTGGTCCATTATTAATTCATTGAGCATCCCTGATGGGGCCAAAGAGATAACAGAGACTGTGAAAGTTCACATTTCAATTTGTGGCTGTTGGAGCAGTCTCAGAAATCGCATGCCTATGAAGGAGGAGTGAAGGGGCAGTTGCTTCTTTGCTGAGCTTTCCTATACCATTGGATTGGGGTCTGGTATTTAGTCTGTGTGTGACTAACCTCAAGCAAGGCATTTCACCACACCAGGCCCCAGTTCCCTCATCCGTAAAAGAAGAATAAATTTTGTGTGGATTCAGTCAAAGGGCTACACTTGAGAACCTAGAGGGCCACATGAGGCCTAGATGCCATAGGTTCCCCACCCCTGAGTTGGACTATATGGTCCTCAAGGTAGCTTCTTGCTCCAGGTCCTGTGATTCTGTGATGGATGGGGGTCAGGAGATATGGGGAGCAGAGTGTAGAGGAGAGAGAAGGCCAAGAGGTTAGGGTGGTATGTTAGGAAGTAAGATGGAGCCTGAGATGGCTGATCCTTCTTCCATTCCATCCCTGTTCGAGGTGACTGGGGAAAAATAATAACAACAAATTCTATTTTGTGGTTAAGTGTTTTCAGTGAGCTTCAAGGGCATTGTGTCATTCCAACTCCACAACAAGTCTGCAAAGTAGGTGTTGCTGATATTTGTAAACCCATTTTACAAATGAAGAAATTGAGTGTCAGAGACATTATGTGGTCTGCCCAAGGTAGTTCAGAGGTGTCAGAGGCAGAATTTAAGAACAATTCTTTCCTGACTCACTCCACCACACCCATGCTAAATATCATTGATGGGATGAAGATAGCACTTTTTGTAAATTCACTTTTTTAAAATTGCTTTTTGGAGGGGGAAGGCAGGGCAATTGGGGTTAGGTGACTTGCCCAAAGTCACACAGCTAGTGTTAAGTGCCTGAAGCTGAATTTGAACTCAGGTCCTCCTAGCCGCCCCCAAATTCACTTATTTCTAATGCCAGAAAATAACTCTCTCTATACCCAGGAGGTGCTTATTTTGTGATATCAAGTCTCATATGTTCCAGTAAAGGCTCAAAGTCTCCAGTACATAGTAACAAGCCAGGGGGTGCAATTTTCTAAATTTGCCCATGGACAAATGCTTTCTCGGCTTTGCTTTAGGCAGTTTAGAAATAGATCAGGGAAATACTTCCAGGATGCTAAAAGAAAGGAAAATGAATAGAACAGAAAGGGTTTCCTTCCTCACTACTCTAATCCTGACCAAACTCCCATCAATCCACCTACTTGCCGACTGCTCTACTCTTAAGGGAGAACAGGCAAAAGGTCGATTAAAAGATTAAAAGAGAGGGATGAAAGAAATTAAAAGGAACAGAAGAGCAGAGGGAATACTAGGAAAGGGAAAGGAAAAGGAGTGAGGCACGAAGTAATAGAAAGCACATTCTCAGAGAGAAGCCTGGAATTGCAGTCTATGGGAATTAAAGCACCAGATTTAGAGTCAAGAGACCTGGATTCCAATCCTGGTCCTGCTATTCATTATTATTGGGAGATAATGTCGTTTCTTTGGACCTCAGTTTCCCCATCTACAAAAATTAAAGGATTGATCTGCATGATGTCCAAGTTCTCTGCCAGCTTCTATCCTATAAATTCGAAAGAAAAATCTAAGTAGATCTCCTGCTCCTTGAGTATTGGGTATCCCCTTTCCTATGGGCTTGGTGACAGACTCTGTGTGCATGTGCGCATGTGTGTGTGAGTGTCCTCTGGGGACCAGACTAGCTTATTAATGAACTTAAGCTCATCAGTATCGATGACTCTGGAAAAGAGAATGAGGCTGATGACTTGGTGCAATTCTACCTTCCTTAAATCCAGTTTATGAACAAGTCAAGACATCGCCCCCATGAGTCATCGGTACTCTTCAAAAACAAAGCAAACAACAACCACAGAAGGTCGGCCACTAAATAATGATATTTTTTGGCCATGGAATTCCAGATAATATTAAGTGAAACAGCACCATCTTTGTCAGTGGACAATGCCCTCGTTATTAATAATAATAATAATAATAATAATAATAATAATAATAATAATAATAATAATAATGGATCATTGATAGTGTTCTGGACCTGTGGTCAGAAAGATCTGAGTTCAAATCTTGTTTTGGACACTTACTAGCTGAGTGACTCTGGGCAAATCACTTAACCTGCCTTCCTCAGTTTCCTCCTATGTAAAATGGGGATTATAATAGCACCTGCTTCACAAGATTATTATGAGGTCCAAATGTGATAGTGTATGAAAACCTTAAAGCACAATATAAATGCTGTTGTTGTTGTTGTTGCATATCCTTTATTCTTGAAAAGGACCCTGACACAAGGAAAGTGATACTATGATGTGCAAGTAAATTGGATTTAAGTGAGGCAAGGCTGTGCAGTCACCAGCCTCACTCTCTCCTATGGGCCCATCTGGGTCCAGTGGCAAGATATATATCAGGATGAATGGAGAAGCCATTCTAAATAGCAAAAGATGTCTGTCCTCAACTACACTATCCAGAGGAATAGGGATTTGCCCTGGTTCTTTCTTTCCTATATGTCTGTATAGGTGCTTCCCTTTGTGTGAACATGTGGATAAATTTTGGGGTGCTGTGATATAGAAGAAGGAGACTTGGCCAGAAATCAGTATGTCACAGTGGGGAGTGCCCTAAATGAACTTGGATTCAAATCCTACTAACTCTTATAGACCTACTTGACCCTGAGCAAGGTATTTCAATTCTTTATGATTCCTTCATCTGTGATGTGGAGGGTAGGTTCAATGATCTTAAAGATATCTTCCTGCTTTAAAATCTCTTGAATTCTTTTTTCATATGAATGCCATTTTCCAAGATTTATTATCTTGATAACCTTGGCTGCAATGTTTAGAGATCGCCACTCGGTGGCACCACAAAACAGGACAAAAAAATAATGACTTGGAAAAAGATGAGTGGTAAACCATGGAAGTTGGTGATTGCCTTGCCTCAGCTTTCCCTACTCACTGTTTCTGATGAGGCAGCTCAGGACAAGGGAAATCTCTGGAGGAATATACAGGACCTTCCTAGAAATACTTAGCCATGACCCACTTGGGGAGGAGAGAGGAGTGGGACTAGTCTGAGTGGGAGGTTTGACGGATCACATACCCTTTAAAATGGGAATAGAACTTGAAAGTTAAGAAAAAATGGCAGCCAAAGTATCAGTCTTTACAACTCAGCATCCACCTTCCAATGGGGGACGAGGATTTAATGGGGGGAGGTGAAGAATCCAACTGGGACCAGATGGACAAAGCTGCCAGCATTCATAATAATAGCAACAATTTATACAGCAATTTAAGGTCAACAAAGCATTTTCCCCACAATAACCCTATTCAGTAGGTAGTACAAGCTTTATTGGTCATCCCATTTCGCATATGGGGAAACTAAGACTCAGAAAGGGAAAGTGACTTGCCCAGGATCACACAGTTACTAAGTATAGAACCCAGAATTCAAATCCAGACCTCTGGACTGGGAAAAAATCAGCTTTCTTTACATTGTACCACATTGCCTTTGTCCTTCTCTTCTATCATCACATTTTGACTTATGTGACGAATGGCCCTGAGAATGAGGAAACTCTCTAAGTGCTTGTAGCCCCAGTTTGTAAGCCCTATCACTCTGGGAAGGCTGAAATACGTTGGATTTGTCTCAAAGTTTCTAGGTGCACCTCCAAAACAGAAGAAACACCATGGAACATGGAGATGGGCATAGAAGTTCTGTGGCAACCTTAAAGAGGTCAGAAGTGCCTGAATATGACTGTGCTTACATATTTTCATCTCTCTGATAACCTATGATTAAACTGCTGGTGAATTTGGAGGAGAGGGGAAGAGGGAGGGGAAGAGAAAAGGCATCCAAGAGGCCAGAACTGTTGAGGTAATATTTATTAGGTCTATCCCCAATAAAGTTTTGTTTTGTTTTATTGAGGAGGAACCTTTCAGCAGACAAGGATTTAAGAGGGACAATTAAAAACAAAACAAAACAAAACAAAGCTGCAAAAAAAAAAACCTGAGTTCGATTTCTGGTTCTTCCATTTACTAGTTGGTTGACAAGGGACATATATCTCTGGTCTCCATTTCCTTATCTGTCTAATAAAGAAGGACTGGATTATATGATCTCTAAAGTCCCTTCCAGTTATGATTCTGTGTCAAAATTCCCCAAAGTATCCATTCTGCTCACCAAAACGATATCAGATAGTGAAAAAGCTGAAGATCCTTTGGCTTCTTCCCAGCTGTCTCATGTTCTGCTCATAGATACCTGACTAAGCTTGATAGCCTTTTAAACTGGATAGCTGGACAAGTCCATGTTTGATACAAGGTTCTCACTTTTTTCTAAACAGTGCTCCTTATTTTCAAGTATTCCTGTTTCTCCAAACTCTTGAATTCTGAAACCAACCCTAGTAATATCGTAGGTTAATGAGCTCCCTTTGCCAACAGGTGGCAGCACAAGGGACTACTTTTCTACTTTGCTCAGGTCTGCTTAGGCTTTGGATGGGGTAACGTGAAAGAGATGGAGACCTGGATTTCCCTGGAAACCTTATTCCAAATGTGACAACTTTTCTTAGGGAGTCTCATGGACATTCATTCATTCAATAATCATTTATTAAGAGTATACTATATTCAAAGAGAGGCAGCATGGCCTAGTAGATAATTAGTCTCTCAGACAGTAGGTCCTTAGTTTAAGTCCCAACTCTGCCACGTTGCCATGGGCAAATACCAACTCCTCAGTGCCCCCAAGGAGCTCACAAAGAGTATGAGTTTCAGAGAATGTTCTGATCTACTTTTGGTAAAGGAAGCTCCCCACCAGTACAATGCTGTCCTTACTCTCATGATGGTTACAGTCTAGTAGGGGAATAAAACAGAAACAGATAACAATAAGACACAAAGCATCCCTAAGTGTGCATGGTTGTGTCCCCAAAACTGTTAAAGTCGCACTAAGATTTTTGGGACATTGTATCCATTACATGATTAGCACAATAGAGATTCAAAATGAAACACAATGAGATGTCCAAGAAGGAAGGTTGTTTCCAGTAAGGGAATCCAGAAAGATTCTTCCTACTTCCCAAGCAAGGATATCTGGCTTCTGAAGTTTCTTCCAGTTCTACAGCTTTGATCTCATTATTCTTTATCAGGTCCCCACCCAGTCCTTTTTGTAGGAAACTTGCCAATTGATCAAGGGTCCCTGAAGGGAAGACACAAGTATTTGGCAAGGGGTCCTTGTAACCACCCTCTAGTTTTGACCTCTTTACCTTGAGTTCTCCAGGTGACTGAGGACCATAGGACCAATTCTGAGTCAGCATCAAGACTCTGGCTCTGAAATAGAGCCCTCATTTTGGAGAGTATATGGGGAACAATGAAAATAACTCAGAAAGACTCAGAAGAACCTGGTTCAAGTTCTGGCTATGACTGTTATTCACTACCTGTCCAATCTTGAAATCACTTAATTACCCTAAGACTCAGTTTCTCCATCTGTAAAATGACCCTGCCTTATCTCAAAAAGGTATCCTGATGATCACATGAAATGATAAGATGCAAAAATTGCTTTCTAAACTGAATGTCTTATAGGAATTCTAACTAGGTTTCAGAAAGCTATTTTCTATTAGAAAGACTTTTTTTCCTATAACCCTTCTGGCATCCACTGTTATTCTAGATTTGGGGTGGAGGAAGTTGACTGGCCCATTCAAAGAAGGCAAAAGTTTAGGAAGCATTTGCTTTTGGCAGTGGTGGGGGCAGGGTCTATGATGGCATTGATAGAGAGCTCTCAGGAAGGGATCAAGCTCTATTAATGCACATCAGCCCTTGCTTTGCACCTTCTACTCTTAGAAAGTCATCCAGAACTTTGAGAGGCTAAATAACTTATCCACAATCACATGGTCAGTACGTCAAAATCTGGACTCGAACCCAGGTCTTCCAGATTCTGAGGCTGGTTCTCTATTCACTGAATGAGGCTGCAAGAAAATACAAAAATAACAACACAAATGCATATATATGACACTTCAAACTTCCATATAACACCTCTCACATCTGTCATTTAATTTCATCTTAATAGCAACCATATGAGATATGGGGGTCTCCCTTGCTTCTTTTTATCCCTAATGCCTAGCACAGAGTTATAATTAGTGACTGGAGGTTTTAACCAAAGGAACAAAATTCAGAAAATTGATAGTATCCCAATATGTTCTTTCCACTTCAGGCAGCCACTGACCCAGTCCCACATTTCAACAAAAAAGTCATCCTGGCACAAACTTCTCCTTTCAGTGACTTTTCTCATCATTACCTCCCCAGAAGCAGTAGAGAATCCTCCAGGGCTTTCCCTTATAATGAGTGAATATATCCCATCCTAACCATTTCCAATTCATCTCAGTCATATATATTTCCACTTTTTGCCCTGACTTCACACACTTATGTAGGTATTTTAATAACTATTTGCTGAATTGACATAAATATTAAATTCACAAAAAAAATTAAATATCAGACTCATTTTGTAGATGAGAGAGTTGAGATTCAGAAACATGAAACAACTTCCCCAAAGTCACAACATGAGTCCAAAGTATAACTCAGCCTGGAACCCAAATATTCTCATTTTTAGTTCAATACTTTCCCCCTATTACTAATAATAATCCTGAATGTTACAGCTGGGGCTGAACTCAGTCAAAATTGTGAAGCAGGGGCAGAGACAAAATGGTGGAGTAAAAGCGGGAACTTGGCTGAGCTCTTGCTCCAACCACCTCCAATACTTGTAAAATATGACTCTAAACAAATTTTAGAGCTATAGAACCCACAAAGTTACAGAGAGAAACAATCTCCCACTGAAGGCCAACAGGAAGGGTCTATCACACCAGGCTGGGAACTGAGTGCAGTTCTGCATGAGCCACATAGCCCAGACCTGCTGAAGCAGACTTCAGGAGGGTGAATCACCAGAAGCCGTGGTGATTTCCAGACTTCTCAACCCATAAACACCAAAGAGAAAGTAAAAGGTCAGTGAGGAACTCTGTTGAAACCAGGTAACAGAAGATCATGGTCTGGTCCCTACCACCAGGGTGAAAGGCATAAGAGGTGCTACACTGTAGCTGCTACCACATGACTGCCTCCAAAACTACTGGCCTACAGATCACAAGGTGGCCAAGCAGCCATTCAGAGGGTAATCGCTCTTGCTTTGACCTGCTTGGATCTAGATCATGGTCTTGGGTGGTGGTCCTGCGGCATGTGGCCAGTGTGCCAGAGCTTGTCTGTAGAGAGGGTAGCCTCCTCATAGCTCTGACAGCATTTGCAAAAACCCCAGCAATTTGGGACACAGCTTTTTCCACTCTGAAAGCAGAGTTCTACCACAGCAAACAGCTCAAAAGTCAAGTAATAGAATGGCAAGATGAGCAAGCAGAGGAAGCACAATCAGACCATAGAATTCTGTTGGGGGGACAAAAAGGATCAGAATGTGAAACCAGAAGTCAACAAAGTCAAAACTCCTGCATCAAAAGCTTCCAAGAAAAATATGATCTGGTTATAGGCCATGGAGGAGCTCAAGAAGGATTTTGAAAATCAAAAAAAGAGAAGTAAAGGAAAAATTGGGAAGAGAAATGAGAATGATGCAAGAAAATCATGAAAAGAGAATCAATAGCCTACTAAAGGAGACTCAAAAAATACTGAAGAAAATAACACCTTAAAAAATAGACTAACTCAAATGGCCAAAAAAGGCCCAAAAAGCCAATGAAGAGAAGAATGCCTTAAAAAGTCAAATTGCCTAGATGGAAAATGAATTTCAAAAACTCACTGAAGAGAATAATTCCTTCAAAATTAGACTGGAGCAAATGGAAGCTGATGACTTTGTGAGAAATCAAGATACTATAAAACAGATCCAAACAAATGAAAAAATAGAAGACAGTGTGAAATATCTTGTTGGATAAACCACTGACCTAGAAAATCGATCCAGGGGAAATAATTTAAAAATTATTGGACTACCTGAAAGCCATGATCAAAAAAGAGCCTAGAAATCATTCTTCAAGAAATTCTCAACAAAAAATGCCCTGATATTCTAGAACCAGAGGGCAAAATAGAAATTGAAAGAATTCACAGATCACCTTTTGAAAAAGATCCCAAAAAGAAAACTCCTGGGAATATTATAGCCAAATTCCAGAGTTCGCAAGTCAAGGAGAAAATATTACAAGCAGCCAGGAAGAAACAATTTAAGTATTGTACATAATCAGAATAACACAAGACCTAGCAGCTTCTACATTAAGAGATCAAAGGGCTTGGAATATGATATTCCAGAGGTCAAAGGAGCTAGGATTAAAACCAAAAATCACCTACCCAGCAAAATTGAGTATAATGTTTCAGGGGAAAATATGGTCATTCAATGAAATACAGGACTTTGAAGTATTCTTGATGAAAAAACCAGAGCAAAACAGAAAATTTTACTTTCAAATATAAGAAGCAAGAGAAGCTCAAAAAATTTAAAAATATAAAAAAGAAAAAGAAATTTAAAAGAAAAAGAAGAAGCAAGAGAAGCATGAAAAGGTAAACAGGAAGAAGAAATCATAAGGAACTTATTAAAGTTGAACTATTTACATTCCTACATGGAAAAATGATCATTGTAACTCATAAGACTTTTCTCAGTATGAAGATAGTTGAAGGGAATATATATATATATATATGTATGTATGTATGTATACATTCATATATGTATGAAAGAGTGTATGTGTGTATAAATACATGTGAGTGTGTGTATATGTGTGTACATTTACACATAGACAGAGGATACAGGATCAGTTGAATAGGAAGGTATGATATCTAAAAAAATAAAATTAAGAGGCGAGAGAGGAATACAATGGGAGAAGGAGAAAGGGAGAGATAGAATAGGGTAAATTATCTCATAAAAGAGGTAAGAGAAAACTGTTACAATGGAGGGGAAGAGCAGGAAAGTGAAAAGGAATGGGTCAACCTTATTCTCATTGAATTTGACCCAAGGAGGGAATAACATACATAATTAGTTGGGTATCTTACCGTACAGGAAAGTAGGCATAAGAGGGGGGATGATAGAAGGGAAGGCAGATTGGGGGAGAGGGTAGTTAGAAGCAAACTCTTTTGGAAAGGGACAGGGTCAAAGTAGAAAACAGAGTAAGTGGGGGAGGGATAGAATGGAGGTAAATGTAGTTAGTCTTTTACAATATAACTACTATGGAAATGTTTTGCTTAAGAACACATGTACAACCTATATTGAAATGCTTGCTTCCCCCTGGGGGTGGGTGAAAAGAGAAGAAGGGAAAGAATCTGGAAATCAAAGTTTTAAAAACAAATGTTTAAAAATTGTTTCTTTTACATGAAAGTGGGAAATAAGGTATACAGGCACTGGGGTATAGAAATCCATCTTGCCCTTCTAGAAAATTCCGGGGGGTTGGGGGGAGAGGATATAAGAGAGAACAGAATGGGAGAAGGGATATTCAGTAGGCTTGCTATCTTAGGGTGAGGCTAGGGGAAAATCAAGGAGAAAAAACTGTAACTCAAAATCTTGTGGTAATGAATGTTGAAAACTAAAAACAAATAAATTGGGAAAAAATCTTAAAATTTTTAAAATTGTGAAGCAAGCTAACTGAACCTTTGGTAGATTTCTCTGTTCCTCTCTCTTCATAGATACTTTATGCTTTCTTGCTGCCTGTGCCACACAGGTCTACCCTCCACGGGCAATGCCTAAAGTTCCAAATTCTCCTTCCCCCCTCTTCTTCTTCTTCAAAACTCTCATTCTTTCAGTGACTTGTTCTGAGTTAGGTGTCTAACAAGTGATGGATCAAATCCACTTATTCATGAAAAGACCTGTATATGATCATGACTTACTCCTTTGACCTGTCATCACAACTTATTCCTTTGATCTCTCTCAGAGTCAATGGAACTCTCTCCCTCCTTGTCCCCACCTCTTCATTTTCCTTGACTTCCGTTCAAGTCTCAGCTAAAACTCTACCTTGTGTGAGAAGCCTTTCCAGGTTCCCCTTAATGCTAATGCCTTCCTTCTGTTCATTATCTCCAATTAAACCTGTATACAACTTGCTTGTACATAGCTGTTGGCACATTGGTTCTCTCATCATGCTTCTTAAGAGCTGGATCTGTGTATATTGCCTTTCTCTGAATGTCTAGCATCTACATTTAGCACAATATCTGGCACATAGTAGGTGCCTAATTAATGCCAGTTGACTGATTGTTAGAAGACCCTTAGAAAAAGAAAGCCCTTTAAGCAATTTCAAAATGGAATTTCAGATATGGTAACAGGTCTTTATGGAAGGCTGCCTTTTCCTTGATCTCACTGAAAGGTCCTTCTAAGTTGACTACTGAGCTACACAAAGAAACTCCAAGCTGGTACAGACTTCAGGAATCATCTTCTAATCTCACTAATGTTTGGACTTCAGTCCCCTCTAGTGATAATAACTCACATTTCTACAATATCCTAAGTTTTACAAAGTGCTTTCCTTGTAACAATGCTATAAGATAGGAAGAGCAAATATCATTACCCCCATCTGACACATCATCGGATCACAGACAGATCTGGGAAAGACACTTAGGAATATCTACTCAAACCCCACCCCCACCCCCACCCCCATTTTACAGATGAGGAGAACAAGAACCAGAGGTTAAGTAACTTGCCTAACATCACACACAAGTCGTGTGTAACAATCCCTTCTGCTTCCACTCATGCTATATTTGCTGAATCTAAAAGAGCCTGGGAATGTCTTCATTGGAAATACTGTACCAAGACACATTTTAACATGTAATTCTAACCTTTCCCTGTGACAAAACTGTGGTTTTAAAAAAAGTGACCCTTCACTTAAGAAGTCTCCTGCTGTTCTCTTGGTTTCAACCCCCAATATCTGAGATAACCATTTACCAGACTGACAATGATAATGCTGGATGTCTCCCAAATTGGTTTCTATTTTACTTCGTGCATCACCCAAGTCCTCAACTGTGTGCCAATGCAGGCTTTTTTTTTTAAAGCTGGCAATGTGTGTGGGGCAGAAAGCATGGCTGGGTTGTCAGATTGTGTGGGTGTTGGGCGGGAGATGGTGAGGGAAGAGGGGAGGGAAAGGTTGGCAAGGCTGGCGGACAAACCCTCCCTGGATTGCGTACTGGAGAGCCTCGGAGCTGAATGTCACCAAGAGAGGACGAGCTGTTCTCTCAGCACCACAAAGACTCGCTTTCCTGAAGAGAAACTCTCTTTAAAAAGAGGAATGTAGAATGGGAGCTTGCCATCAGCTGTTTGAGGGAGCAGCAGGAAACGTCTGAAGTGGGCAAGAAACAGAAGGCAGGAGAATTTCCCATGATATTTGGGAGCCAGAAGGGACCTTAGACATCACGGAAACAAATTCTCTCATTTTGAAAATAAGGAAATCGAGTCCCAAAGATTTTAAGTAACTTAGTTAAGGACACAGACGAGTCTGGAATTAAAACCCAATTCTCCTGACTCCTGTTATTTCCACTGAACTACACTGTCTCCACATTCCATGAGTGGGTGGACATTTGGATCACCTGAAGAAGATGAGGAAAATAGAGTGCCCCTTCCCACCCCCAGCTATGCCTCATCTTTATCCTTCAGTTGCAAACAGGTTGCTCTGATGCTGTTCCCTCCCCTACCCCCACATAATCATAAGTGCCTCCCTTCCCAAAATTATCCTATATGTATTTTGTATATATGCATATATGTACATATATATTTGTATGTATATACACATACATACATACACACACCTCCCTAATAGAAGTTTCCAGGAAAACTCCTTAAGGAGAGACTCTATTTTTTATTTGTCTTTGTACCCCCAGAACCTAGGACAGCACCCAGCATATACAAAGCATTTAATAAAAGTTTGGTGATGGATTGATTGACTGATGGTGCCCTATATAGTAAGTGATCTAAGAATCCACATACTTTACCCACGGCTCTCTAAGGGGCTGACTATAGCCCAAATAACACAGAGACCCATGAAGGATTTTTGACCTGTGCCCTTCTGGTGCCCTCACTCCATCAGGACCAGCAGCCCACCTCCACTGCCATCCCATTGACTGAAGATCAGTTTATCAAATAACTTCATTTTATTTTGAATCCAAGGGATGGTCTGGGCATAACCAGAAGTGATCTAGGTCACTTACTGTCCTTAAAGGACACCCACCAGTGCCCAGGGTGCCTTCTAATGACTCAGAAGCTCCTCTTTCACAGTAAACATCTTCTCTAACCTGGGTGTGATACAGAAACCCTGGAGACAAGAACAGCAGGTTTGTGTCCCAAGGTGGCTTTAGTGAATGGAGCAAACAAAATAGACCTTCATTATACTGCTTTCTAAGATCTACGTCCATGGTTGACTGAGAAGTGTTAACTCTTCCACCTCTGCATAAACTGGATTTTAGCTTCCTTGCCTTAGTACAGTAGAGAGAGCATTTAATTTAGAGGCAAAAGCCCTGGGTTCAAATCCCAGATCTTCAGCTGTGTGACTTCAGGTGAATCAATTAATCCCTGTGTACCTCAGTTTCTTCACTTGTAAATCAAGGAGGTTGGACTTGATATGCTCATGCACCTCTTTTAGCTCTAAATCTACACTCTGTCATTCTCTAAGGGTCAAGATTTCCATTAGTGCTGCCATATTAGACACACCTTGTTCTTTCTGGACTCAGGGATGCTGGAACCTGAGGGCACAAACCTACTTATGGTTTCCTCTGTACTCAGAACTACTAACAATCCCTCCACAATCTCCAGTTGGTAGTGAAGCCTTAAACCCCCTCCAAATGTCTGCTTGCAGCATAGATTTCAAAATAATTCACTTTATTTTTGGTCATATGAGAAAATTAGCTTCATGATGAAACAAGTCAACTTCTTAAGGACAGAAAACGTGTTCTACACACCTTTGTATCTCCCTTCCACCCTCCTCTTTAGTACAAAGCTAGGCATAAGTACTCTGCTTATGGTGTTGGGCTAAGTATAATAATCAAAATATGATAATATACAATCACAGCTAGCATTTATATAGCACTTTAAAATTTGTAAAACCCATTAGATACGTTACCTCATGTGATCCTCAGAACAACTCTGAAAGGTAGACGTTATTATCCCCCATTTACAGTGGAGGAAACTAAGGCAACAGAGGTTAAATGATTTGCCAAGGGTCACACAGCTAGTAAGTGTCTGAGGCTGGATTTGAACTCAGGTCTTCTTGACTGTCTCTACTACACCATGCATCCTGAGCACAATGCCAAGTGGTAAGTGATATACGAAGACTTGGTATAAGACACAGTCCCTATCATTGGGGAGGAGGGGTCATGAAAAGGTCACTGGATGAGAATGGGGGGTTGAATCCTGGTCCTGCCATGAAATACCTTTGTGAGCTTGGACTAGTCTCTTCCCCTCCCCAGTCCTCAGTTTCCTCATCTGTAAATGAGGAGGTTAGACTAAATGATCTCCACTTAGGGGCTCTAAATCTACATCCTATGATCTTTGAACAGTAGAGATAGATCAAGCACATGAATATTAAGTATTTTGAAGTGGAAGAGGGAGTTCCAGGTCCACAATTTCATCAATGTGGAAAATAACCTCCTCTACCAAAACAGATGATAACTTAGCATTAGAAGAAGGTGACTGGGATACTGAGAAGGGAAGTGATGTGCCCAGAGGCATCAAGCAAATCTGTGTCAAAGGCAACACATGAAATCAGCTCTTCCTGACTCAAAGGCCAACCCTACACCCACTACAACATAGCTACTTCTCTGAATAATTAAGCCATTTTACCATGACTACAGGCTAAACAAGCTAAAGGATAAGGGTACAAAATGCTGCAGTACTTTATAATTTTATTTTCTTTTTTCATTTTTTGGGGGGAAAGGCAATTGGGGTTAAGTGACATTTGAACTCAGGTCCACCTGACTCTAGGACTGGTGCCCTATCCATTTAGCTATCCCTAGCTTCCCTAGTATTGTGATATATGTGATTGCATTTGATTCTTACAACCTAATAGTAAATAATACCTGGTATTTACATGGCATTCTAAAGCACTTTACATATACTATGCTATTCTCCTTCTCTACAGGGTTCCTGTCATCACACCCAGACTAAAGGAGACCTCATGTGATCCCCATGATAAGTCTATGGAGTAGATGCTATACGTATCATTATCATTTCCATTTTACAAACAAATTACAAATAAAAAATTGGGACTTAGAGAGGTTAAAGGTCACCCAACTAGCAAATTCCTTAACTCCAAATCCAAAGGTCTTTCCACCATACCACACAGCCTTCTAGATTAGTATTTAGGGGACCTGGATTCACCCCCACGTCCTACTTACATTTGCCCTATGATCTTGGACAAGTCATTTAATATCTTTCTTTCTCTCTCTCTCTCTCTCTCTCTCTCTCTCTCTCTCTCTCTCTCTCTCTCTCTCAATTGCCCCCTCCCTGTCCCTGTCTGCCAATTGGGGTTCAGTGGTTTGTCCAGGGTCACACAGCTAGAAAGTGTCAGAGGTCAGATTTCAGCTCAGGCCCTCCTGATTCCTGGACTGGTGCTAAATCCTGCTTAATCTCTAAGACTCTTAGCTTCCACATCAATAAAATGAGAGGTCTAGAGCAGCCAGACTCTAACACTCCTTCCAGTTCTCAATCCAATTATCTCTTTAAGGCAGGCAGGGTAGCATTATAATCTCCATTTTACCAGTAAAGAAATGGAGACAGAGATGTTAAGCGACTTGCCCGACATCAAATGGCCAGGCAGTGACAAAAGCAGCATTAAGACCCATAAGCTTACAATCTAATTCTGATGAGGAAATGTGGATACAGGAAAACGTGATTGGGAATATAAGGCAGTAAATAGAATATTAGAGGGAGAAAGGACTTCAGGAAACAACTGATTTGATTTTCAGATTATACAGATGAAGAAATTAAGGCCCAGGAAAGTTAATGACCTACCCAAGTCATACTCAAAACTTTATTGGCTAATCAGGCCAAGGACCTCTTCTGCTGCCTCTCACCACTTAGTATCATATGATTAATCTAGATAAACCTAGCTGAAAGGGCTCAGATTCCTGGCTAACAAGTAGAAAGAATCTCCAGGAATTATCTGTTCCATCCATTCCCCTGCCTCTAGCCAGAGTTGTCCTATAGTATACCAGGCAGATTAATATCTAATTTGTTCAAAATGTCACCAAAAATGAAATTTCACTCTTATCACCATCTAAAACTATTATAATCACATAATGTCAAGAGTTAGAGGAGGCCTTACAATTTGTCTTGCCCATCAATGGGCATCATGCCATTCAGTCAACGGACAAAGTCCCCTCTCCAGATCTCAATTTCTATTTCTGTAAAATAAGGGGGTTGGACCAGATGATCCTTGCAGGCCCACACAGCTCTGAATCCTATGGTTTGCCTCATTTTACAGACAAGAAATCTGGGTTCAGCCACATACATTGAAATCGTGGCTACAAAGTGGTACAGTCAACTGGCCAGCCAACTCCATCCAATGTTCTTTGCCCTGTGCTTACAAGGGTTTCTCTAGAGCCTGTTTGCTTTTGATAGTTTATGATTTGCAGTCTAAGATCCTAGACTGGCAATTGCTGAATCTGCCTATTATACCCAGTATGACTTCTGATAGTCTTTTCTCCCACTGACAGGTTCTTCCCAGATGCTGAAATCTGGGAAAAGGCCTCAGACCAACCATCTCTGATTCTCCCCATTTAGTCAACATGTTCCCCCCCATACACATTTCTTTCTCTCCTTTTCAGATCCTTCTTATGTATTTTCTCCCTTCGTTGGAATGTAAACTCCCTAAGGGAAGAGACTACATTTCCTTTTGCTTATATTTTTATCCCTTCCCCTTAGCACAGTGCTTGGCACATAGCGTAGGATTAATAAATGCTTGTTGACTGATCAAGACACATGGTAGGTCCAGACAAGGAACAGGCAAAGATACATGGCAAACATTAACACAAAGAGATCAAGACAAAACATATATATACTGCATAGAGAGGAATATCATGCTGTAATGACTTGAGTTGGTCTCAAGAAAAGATGGGTTTGAATCCAGTCTCTGACAGATACTAGCTGTGTGACCTAGGACATCACTCAACCTTTCAGTGCCCCCAGGTAACTCTGTATAAATTGCAAGGAGGCAGGGTGGTGTTGCTGATTTGCTTTAGTAGACAAAGTTCCTCACCCCCAGCTTAAGCTCCCTAGACCTAGAGGGAGGAAAAACATAGGTCTGTTCAAACTAGACAACCAAGTGAAAATTCCAGACTCAATCTCCTTTACTTTCTAGTTTTTGCTCTTGGAAGTAGTTGCTTAGATCCTAAATAGTCATGTATGTGCTTTAAGTTTGTAAAAAAAAATATACAATATGAAATGGTTCGTATGATGATTTCAGAGAAGCCTGGGAAGTTATATGAACTGAAACAAAGTAAAGGAAGAAGAACCTGGGAAACAATAGATGAAATTACTACAATGATGCAAATTAAAACAATAACAAAACAACTCAAACCGAAGGCTGTAAGATTGTTGTGACCAAGTTTGGTCCCAAAGAAGAGATATGAGAGTATATCACCCCCATGCATCCATCTTCACTCCCCCATTTACAGACGTGGGGGACTACGGGCACATATAATGTCAGACTTTAATATGTTGGTTAGTTTTGCTGAATTGTTTTTTGTTTTCCTTTTTTATTTTTTCCCTAAAGGATGGCTGACCAGAAAGAAGTTAGGTGTGTGAATGATAGAAAGGTGTATTAGGAAATTTAGATGATGTAAAAACAAGAGTTTAAGTTTTTATTTAGGAAAAGATTAAAGCCATGCAAATCCTCTGTGACCCTTGACCAAGAATAAGGTCAAAGGAACCTACTATCTCTGGCAATTGACAGATACCTATCTTGGACATAGTTCTTTCTTTGTATAAGAAAGAGATGCTCCAAAAGTTTTATTCATTTTCCCCAAGAATGGTGTTAGAAAAAAAATGGGGTTGTTTAACAGCAATTCTTAACAGAAAGATGAGATAATTTCTGTTTTGATTGATTCCCTCATACATTTACCCAGCTCCTTTCTTCAGAGAGTCTCCAAGCATGTCACACAGCTCTTTCATCTTTGGAGAAGCCTCCTCAAGTAGGTAGAGGGGCAGGATTGATAGCTCCATTTTACAGGTGGGCAAAGCGGGGCCCAGAAAAGTCAAGTGACTCATAAAAAGTTATGTGAAGCATCAGTAGAGCATGAGAATGGAAACTTTTTATGCTCTCTGTTCCAACGACACACAATGCACACACTGTGACCACAATGACCAAGGGCCATTCTCTTTCTTTC
Source organism: Pseudocheirus occidentalis (assembly GCA_028646575.1). Taxonomy (NCBI): domain Eukaryota; kingdom Metazoa; phylum Chordata; class Mammalia; order Diprotodontia; family Pseudocheiridae; genus Pseudocheirus; species Pseudocheirus occidentalis. Next base: position 62,125,448 of record CM053593.1, read on the forward strand.
CCACAGGACCCAACTGACCCAGATCACTTCCTCCCCGCATCCCTCTCAGAAAGGTCCTAACTACCTCCCCAGCCCAGGAAGGGCCTGTACTTACTCCCATTCTTTCCTTCGGGCTTGAGGTGTGCTCTGCATTTTGTGAGCTTCATGGGCCTTTATGATGTCCCTCTGCTCAATGAGGCCTCCCCGCCTCCGCTTCATGACCTCTGGGCTCACAGGGAGGAATGGGCTCAAACTAGCATCAAGGGCACTGCTGCCCTCCCATCCTGAGCCCTCACCCTCCTGCATGGGGAAGAAGACAGAGGAGGCATCGAAGCAGAGGCCACGTGGGGATCCTGGTAGGGCCCCTGTATCCTCGAGGGCCTCGGGTTCTAGCAGAGCAGAAGTCTGGGTGGGCATCATGCCTGGGCTGTGCTGGCGCCATGTCTCCTCCTCAGGCAGGGATAGAATATGTCGGTGGGCAGCAACACCAAGCTCAGGGCTTTCCCCTGTGGCCAAGGCAGGGATGAGCTCCTGGGACTTGTAGGCTGGGCACGGGCTGTGTCCATGCATCTCTGGCACCATCACAGCACATCTCTCTAGAAGAAAGCAGGGACAGGGAAGAGGAGAAGAGACAGAAAGGAGAAAAAAAGTCAATGATGAATCCTTACAGAAAAAGTTCATCTTTGCTGTGTCAATTCTCTATAATATCACTAAGCAAATAGAACTCTAAAGGACTCTCAACCCTCTCCACACCATACAACACCTACTAGGACCATCACGTCCACCTTCTCCCCACTGGTGACCCAGACTCTGCCCCTGAATTTTTCCATTCTGATAGGTCAAATTTGGCCTTCTCTTGCTGGGGTCCATGACTCCAAGCCCCTCCCTGACTGCTCTAGGCCAGATCTCCCTCCTTTCAGCAGCCCTTTTTAAACTTATCTTCTGTCTTCACTGGAGGACAGGAACTGTCACGGTTGCTTGTATTTATATGCCCAGGTTTTGCACAGGGCCTGGTACAGTTGGAACTTCTTAAAAATGCTCATCAATCCATCTATCCATCTATCCATCCATCTATTTACCTAACTACCTACTCTATCTATCTATCTGAAGGCCATTTATCCCAGCTCCCTACTGTCAAATAGAGAACATTGAGCATCCTATGTCCTTGGCCATTACCAACAGGGAGATAATTGTTCTATGTATCCATCTCTAAGTCAACGAAGTAACTGGAACCTAGTAGAGCTTAAACACTCATTACCTTACCTTGCCTCTGTGATGAAACACTCTTAAACCTCCTTCTGTAATAGGGGAGGGGAGAGGAGAGAAAGGGAGGGGGGAAAGAAGGG
>CM053593.1:62127272-62147847 GCA_028646575.1 Pseudocheirus occidentalis
AATTTTCCTTGAGAATTTCTTGAAGGATGCTTTCCAAGTTCTTTTTTTGGTCATGGCTTTCAGGTAGACCAATAATTTTCAAATTGTTTCTCCTGGATCTATTTTCCAGGTCAGTGGTTTTTTCAAGGAGATATTTCACATTGCTTTCTATTTTTTCATTTGTTTGTAACAGTTTAATAGTATCTTGATTTCTCATAAAGTCATTTGTTTCCACTTGCTGCACTCTAATTTTGAACAAATTATTATCTTCAGAATGCTTTTGAGATTCTTTTTCCATCTGGCAAATTTGACTTTTTAAGGCATTCTTCTCCTCATTGGCTTTTTGGGCCTCTTTTTCCATTTGAGTTAGTCTGTTTTTTAAGGTGTTATTCTCTTCAGTCAGGTTGTTGACTCTTTCTTGCATCATTCTCATTTCTCTTCCCAATTTTTCCTCCACTTCTCTTATTTGGTTTTCAAAGTCCTTTTTAAGTCTATCTATGGCTTGTAGACAATCTTCATGTTTCTTGGAAGCATTTGGTGTGGGAGTTCTGACTGTATTGTCTTCCTCCCATTCCATGCTCTGATCCTTTTTGTCCCCAAAAAAGGATTCTAGAGTTTTATTGCTGTTCTTACTCTGCTTCCTTCTCCTCGTGTTGGCCAGTCAGTTAATTGCTTGATTTTTTGGCTCTGTGGAAATCTGCTTCTGGGGAAAAAGCTCTGTCCCAAATTGCTGAGGTTTTCACAGCTGCCAGAGCTATTAGGGGTGTGCTGCAGCCCCCACCAGCTTTGGCTTGCTGAAAGCACACCCCAGGACCACCACCCAAGACCACGATCTGGATCCAGGCTGCTCAACGAAGAGCCCTTGGCCTTTGATCAATCACTTTGGCCCCCATGCAGAGTCCACAGGCCAGGAGCTCTCAAGCAGCCAGGTTGGGCTGCTTTCTTGCCCTGGAGGCAGTTTGGCCAGACTGCTTTTTTCCCCCCAAAATTTAGCTTGAATTCCACTGACATTTCTCTTAGCCTTGTTTCACCTGGCTTGATAAACATGGATATTGCTCCAGGTGCCTCCAATTTGCTCTCCTGTAGACTCAAGCTGCGGCTTTTTCCTGACTGTCCTGGGGCCTGGCCTTGGTTCCCAGCCTGCTAAAATGAGACCCACCTGCTAAGCTGCCTTCAGCAAGAGATGTGTTTCTGTATTTTTGTGAGTTTGGGAGCCATAAAATTTGTTTAGAGGCATATTTTCTGGGTATTTAAGGTGGCTATGTGGGAGCTGCGAAACTTTGCTGCTTCTACATCGCCATTTTGGTTCTGCACCGTGCCCCCCTCCCCCACATTCTCTCTTAATTCTAGTGCTTTTCCTCTGCTGGTTGGTTTATTTGTACATTGTTTCCATGTTGTCTCTCCAATGAGACTGTGAGCACTTTGAGAACAGGAACTGTCTTTTGTCTCTCTTTGTATCCCCAATACTTAGCACAGGGCCTGTAATGTTGTTGTTGCTCAGTTGTGTCCATGGAGTTTTTTTGACAAAGCTACTAGAGTGGCTCACCGTTTCCTTCTCCAGTGTATCTCCATTTTACAGAAAAGGAACTGAGGAGTCACACAGCTAGTAAGTGTCTAAGGACAGATTTAAACTCAGATCTTCCTGATTCCAGGGTGGTTACTCTATCTACTTCATCACCTTGCTACCTGGCACATGGGAGGCCCTTAATAAATGTTTATTGACTTACTAACAAGAAGCAACATGCTAGGTATTGTTATCCATCAATGATAGAATAAATAGAGTCTCCTTCCAGGTGAGGCTGTGGCTAGAGCACTGGACCTGGAGTCAGGAAGACCCTAGTTCAAATCTAGCCTGAGATACCTACTAGCTGTGTGATCTTGGGCAAGTCACTTAACCTCTGTCTGCTCCAGTTTCCCTGACTATAAAATAGGGGACAAATAATAGCACCTCTCTCACAGGATTACTTTGAGGATAATATGAAATAATATTTGTAAAGTGTTTAGCATAGTGCCTGGTATATAATAAGTACTTAATTTCCCTTCCCCCCCCCCCACCAAAGTGCTAGCAAGAAAGAAGCAATTTTAGAGGCTTTTTTAAAATCATCTAGAAGAAGGAGGAAGGATCAGAAACTGTTCTCCAAATCCCTTCCAGCCTTGGGAAACAACTAAAAGATTATACAGCTGTAGACTGCAATGAGAAACATTAAGAGGTGTACGGGGGGGGGGGGGTAAAGCATGCAAAGGTATACTGAAGTCTGATCATTGGGGATGTTCATATTCACATTTTTTCCGAGAGGTAATAGGGAGCTACTGAAGATTTATGAGAGTGACATACAGTCAGAGCAATGCCTTAGAAAGATGATTTTGAAAGCTCTGTGAAAAATAGGTTGAAAAGAAGAGAAATTAGAAGCAGATAAATCAATTAGGAGGCAATTGGCAAAGTCTAGTAAAAGGTGGTCAGAACTCAAGGTAGGTTAGAAGCCCATATAAATGAAGAGAAGGGACACATGAGAGAAACTGTGTTGGTAAGATCTCACTTCCTCTCCTCCAATGGTAAATCTTTTGGAGGAAAAACTACATGCTACATTGTTATATTGGTGCCCTGAACTTGTCCAGAGTTTGTGACACTTATACCAGAGATAGAAATAGAAGCCAAGCTATATTTTCCACTCTTGTCCCCAGAGCCACCTATGCCCTGTGAAGGTGTCATCTCCATGAGGGCAGGGACTGCTTCCTTTTGTCTTAATAGCCTCAACACTTACTACAGCTCCTGGAACACAGTGTATACTTGATAAATGCCTGGTGATTGATTAGTTACAACCAGAAAAAAAGTCATTCATTTTTCACTACAACTGTTCTTGTATGGCAAGCCTGGACAGAGCCAAGGGAGAAGATGCAGATGAGGAGGGAAGCTATAAATTCCTCAACAGCCAAGGGCCCTTAAAAAAAGTTAACAACCTGCATTCCTGATACATCAAAGCCTGCACTGATCAAAACAAGAGACAGATTCTTGGTACCAGCCTGTCAGAACTGTGCCAAAAAAAAGAGAGGGAGGAAAGTATGAAGCAGGCAAAGAGATGATCTCATTATTAAAGAATGTGTGTGTGAGTATATGTATATATGGACAAGGAATAGAAATAAATTCAGTCTCCTTCACACTATTGTTGCCAAGCTGAAATGGGGGTAGGAAGGAGCAGGTCTATAATTGCAACACGGTCAGGAGGCCTTCTGGCTGACATACAATGGGCTATCTCAAGACTGAGAATGTGGGTCTCCTGTGTATAGCTTCCCAAGTCAAAGCAGCAGGCTAACCAGACTCAAATGTATGGAATCTACAGAGAAATAAAATTTGTGGGGTCACCAATTGGAGGTGAAAGGTTCCCATACTTGGAGGCTCCCAGGTACAGCTGCAATTAATGAGACCCCCTCTTTATGGCCATCCATCTCTCCCCCTTTGTTGACTCCTAGAAGGCATATTTCTATAGATTTGGATCATCTCTTATTGAAAAGCCAGGACCCAACCCCCAGCACCTCATATTTACAAATTAACAGTGGTCTTCATGCTGATGTTTATCAGCTAAGAATAACACAAAGTGGTTGGGATAAGGGCCAGATTCACCACTGGCACCATCTCCCTAAAACCCTTTCTCTTTGAACGGGAAAGAGTGGGAAGACAGAGATTCTGGGATTCCTCCCTAAGCCCTTGAGTTTCATCCAAAAATATCATTTGAATCAGTAAGAGGAAAGATACTTTTTCTATTTGTATTCAGTTAATAAACAATTAGTAAGTATTTACTATGTTCTAGGGACAGTGCCAAACAGGGAAATAGTTCCTGACCTCAAGAAGCTTACATTCTAATAGAGGAGATAACCCATGAACACATACATAATTTAGACAAAATGAATACAGGGTGATTATGGGAGGGAGGAAACTGGTGAGTGGAGTAAAAGATCAAGAAACACAGTGTAGAAAGATGATTCCACCAATGTGGAAGGGATGGAGATGAAGAGGGAGCGAATTCCAAGAATGGTGGACAGACAGAACCAAGAAATAGAGCCATGAGATGGAATATCTTTCATGTGTTCTGAACAGCAAACGGGCCCATGCACCTGGATTAGAGTGTGGGACAGGGATTCTCTGACCTCCTTATTTTTGAGGCTGTAGATTAGAGTTTCCAGGAGAACACTTGAAATTGTAAAACATGCACTTTGAGTAGAAAATATGGTAGTGTGAGAGGCAGCATGATATAGTGGTCTTGGAATCAGAAAAATTTAGGTCTAAATCCTGGCTCAGATACTTCCTAGGAATTGTGTGACCCTGAATAAGTCACCTAATTTCCGTCTACTTCAGTTTCTATATAAAATGAGGGGGTAAAAGTCCATTCCATCCCTGTTAAAATCCATAGTTTTTTATGATATTGCTTTTAGAATATTATAGCCTCTACAAAATGTTCTTTTTTTATTATTTTTAAGCATAATTTCATGGGAAAACATGCTATTTTTTTTGCCACACAGTTGACCACATCCATGTGAAGTCTAACTATTTGGATCACAAAGCTATAACTTAGCCACCATTATTTAACTGGTTATAGCTACCTGAATTACAGCAATAGGACATAAGAAGAAATGAAATGGTTTCTGGAATGTTAGCCTCCAGATGCCAAACATACTGGCTGAACCTTTATAGACAGATGCATATAAGGATTTCTTATACAAATATAAATATACATAAAATAAAGATAATTTGTTACATAAAAATTTATAAATGTAAGGATTTATTAATGCATCTGAGATTCATAAAGTCCATAAACATGTAAATATACTGTGTATTAGGCTCATGCAAGATCAATAAAGAATAATGGATTCAATTCAACAAACATTTATTAAGTACTATGTGCAATAAATATTCTATGGTAGATGTTTAATTAATATATATTAACACATACATAGCCCCAAGTAAAACTACAGTTTCCATTAACAAAATGTACTCTGAAGAAATGAAACAACCACTAATACTGATTGCTGGTATCTGTAACAGGACAGATATCCTGTAAATCTGTAGGAGAAAGAGCATTGGTCTTGGAGTAGATATTGCTTTGAACCACACCTCTGCCATGTACTAAATGTGTGATCTGGGGTCATTTCACCTCTCTCTCTCTTTCCTCATCTGTAAAATGTAGAGGTTGGATAAGATGGTCTCTCAATCTTATGATCTTCCCAAGTCCCCACTAATTTTTTTAGTAGGTCATTCTACACACAAGAGAACGCAAATTTGTAGAATGTAGGAGAGGATCTTAGAAATCAGCCTCCTCAACTAATCCAATGATCCCCCAGCAATGATGTATAAGATGGGAAGAATAGAGCCCGACTTAGGCTCAAGAAGACTTGGATTCAGATCCTGTCTCTGACACATACTACTTATATGACTCCAAATACTTCACTTAATAATAGCCTAGGAACCCATTGAGAAGATACCTATGCTGCTGAAATATGCCATTGTTATGGGAATCTGAAAACCTTTCCTGCCCCTAGGCCCTTTGATAGGCTTAAGTGACTCTAAGAACCTTCCCTGATTTGAAAATATACTCTGCCCCCAATAGGCTAAATGTGGTCACATGGAGCCTGTGGTGGGAAGTTTGTTTTTCAGGAATGCCCACACCTTATTACTTTGTGATTGGCAGTGGGTCAAGAGGGTTGTGACATTCTCTGATCCAGGAGAAGGCTATATATACTCTGATGTGAGTTTTTGCTTTAGGGGTCATTTAGGAAAGAGTTGTGTGATTTGGCCAGATGAGACTCTGGGCAGCCATTGAGCCACCCAGCTTTGAAAACCCAGATGCTGGCGCTTCCTTCTCTGGTAACTAACTAGGTATAGATGTAATGGTCAGATGGCTGGAAGCCCATCTGCTGGTCTGTTTCTTTGTCTACTTGTAACTTCTGCTTGTATTCTCTGAAGTTCAGGGTGCTGACTTTTCTCCCTGAACTAAGTAAATGATATGTTTGATTGATTAAAGTAAGATTGTTAACCCATTCTGAGTTGCTTTCCTTTAGAAAAGCAGATCTAAGAACCTGTGCTAGCAGCTGCCCTGGGTATGCTAGGGTGCCTGCTGATACAGCCATGAAGTAATGCAGTGAATATAAGGCCAGAGCTGGAGTTGGGAAGACCTAAATGCATATCATCTCTGGACAGTGGAGCCACTGAGCAAATTACTTAACCTCTTTGTGCCTTAGTTTCCTCGTCTAGAATATGACGATTATAATAAAAGGGCTATAAAAATTCTGGCTATAATAAGTTTGAGAGACTTTCCCATCTCTGTTAATGGAGAGAAGTTCCCCATACTAATGAAAATGCAGATCCAAAAGGCAACCAGCTCCACTCCACCCCCAAAAAATGATGATGATGATGATGAAACAAGGATACAAAGACAAAGCAAAATAGTGTCTCCCCCTAAGGAACTTCCTTTCTTGTTTGCTGCTGTTGTTCAATTCTTCATGAATTCATTTGGGGTTTTCTTGTCAAAAATACTGGAGTGGTTTGCTATTTCCTTCTCCAGGTCATTTTACAGATGAGGAAACTGAGGCAGACAGGATTAAATGACTTGCCCAGGGTCACACAGCTAGTAAGTGTTTCTATCCAAATTTGAACTTCTATCTTCCTGTCTCCAAGCATGGTGTTCTATCCACTATATCAAAACGCACAGAGGCAAAAAAGAACATGATATTTCTGGGTAATGGCTGGGTTCAGTTTACCTGAATGGACAGTAGTGTGTGATAAGAAGCAATATAAAATATAACTGGAAAGATTAGAAATCTAAATCATGGAGAGGTTTAAAAGCCAGAATTAGCATGCTCTATTTTACAATAGAGGCAGTGAGGAGCCATTGAAAATGTTTCAGAAAAAAATTTTTAAAAAAATAAAATCTTTGAGTAAGGGTATGGCAAGGGAAAATCTGTGTCTAAGAAATCAGTTTGGTATCCGTGAGGGCTAAAGCTTCAATTGTGGTTGCTAACTTCTGACTCCAGTTCCAATCTGTTACTTGGGCCATGATATCATATTCCTAGGATACAGTACCAAATCAGAAAAGAGAAAAGGGTCACTGTTGGGCAAATGGATCCCTATTCAGGACATGTGGATTGTACCCAGAAAAAAAGAATAACTGGGAAAGACTAGAAAGAGGATTTGGACCTCTACCAGTTAGCTCTTAGTTCTGACCCTTCCTGCTCTTGAGATCCCGAGCGGCCAAGAGGCAATAAACATTCATATGGTTTTGGATTGTCTTATTAAAAGCCTTTGAATCTTCAGGTAGTACATTAGCCACATGAATGCCAGAACTAGGAGGAGCTGAGGACAATAACTCTTAGCTGCATGAGCTTGGGGGAGCTAGAAGCCTCTGTAATGAAACAGCGGTCTCCTGGATTAATTAGATCATTTGTAATAGCTTTATCCATTAAGCCAACTGTACTCTGACGTGCCCAGAATACAAGTGGAGAAGTCTGATCTATGGTTAGGATCACACTCTATCCAGCACAATGTATGGGAAGCACCTGCATTTCTGTATTGTAACATTAGAAATTCCAGGAGGCTTCAGATAGAATCAGATAATCAATGACCTCTGACCCATCCCCATAGCTGGCCCTCCCCCGAGCCCCTCACACTCACACTCACAGAGAAAAGTACCAACAGTAGTCCAGAGCCCCAAATAATGACAAACTCTCAAATCCATCCTTTCTTTTCATGCCCTCATTGCCACACCCCTGGACTATTACAATAGCTTTCTAACTGACTTTTCCACCTCCAGGCTTTCCCTGACTCCAATCCATCCTACACACAGCTGTCAAATTAATTTTTCTATAAAGCACAAATCTGATTACATCATTCCTCTTCTCAGAAATCTCCTGTTGTTCGCTGTGAATAAAGTCTGAAGTTAAAACTTCTTAGGATGGCATTCAAGGCTCTCAAACACCTGGCCCTAAACCATCTTGCCAGCTTCATTTCTGACTTGTCTTCTCAATAAATTATCCTCAAGTTTTCTTCCCCCCTTGCCTTTGCTCGTGCTCCACCCTTCTGCATGGAATATTCCTGCCTGTAGTCTCTACCTGTCCAAATTCTACTGCTTCTCCAAGCCCCAGCCGAAGTGACATTCTTCTGTAAAGTGCCCTGATCCCATCTGCAGCAGCCTGTAGAAGAATGTCTTTTACAGAAGACAGAAGCAGTCTTTACCATCTGGTCTAAAAGAGCACTTCCTTTGCTCCTTCCATTTATCATATTCTGGTTTTCATATAATAGCTAGCTGGCATTGTAGAGAGCACTGGACTTTGAGTTGAAAAGACCCAAGTTCAAAACCTGCCTCAGACACTTAGTGACCCACTTAACCTCTATCTGCTTCTGTTTCCTCATCTGTAAAACGTGGATCTCTCAGTGTTGTTGTGAGGATAAAAATGAGATAATATTTGTAAGGCACTTTACAAACCTTAAGGCACTAAATGGGGTCTCCCAAAAGTCTTAATGTTTTTAAAGCTTCTAACTGCACTAAGACTTTTGGGATACCCCAAATAAATGTTAGCCATTGTTAGATATTATTGTTATTGATATTATTATCATTACTTGTGTACATATCTCTTCTCCATTACTAGATTTTAGATTCCACTAAGGTGGTGACTGTGTCTCATTCATGTTTGTATTCCCCTCCCCCTCGCCTGAATTACACTTTACACAGTGACTAGGATGCTGCAGATGTTTAAAAGATGTTTGCCAACTGAGTGGAGACGAGTCAGCTCAGAAACTCTCCTGGGCTGGTGATCTTTTCACATCCCCCACAAGAAGACTGACCTTGGCTTCCTTACAGTAGCTTCTGTGAGGCTTCAGAGTTGACTTAAGGATCATCTGGTGGCAAACACATAAAAGCAAAAATAAATGCATTCCAACCTTCCCCTCTCAGCTTTGCTTCTGACTTTCAGGACTTCCCCCACCATGACTCAGCTGCACGGCCGCAGCCCTCTTCTCCCTTTGCCGCCATTTGGGGGCTGTTCTCAGGCCATCCATGCTTCCTTTCCCTCCCAGCTGGGTTCTGACTGCATAGACTTGGCCACTTTGCCCCTTAGGCAGGTACCTCCTTCCCCCCACTCCTCTTTGGCTCTTTTTTATGTGTCTTCTTGTTCTCTCTCTTTAGAAATGTAAGCTTCTTGAGGACAGAGACTGCTCCTTTTTTTCCTTTTTCTTTTCTTTCCTTCCTTCTCTCTTTCTTTCCTTCCTTTTCTCTATCCTTTTTTTCTTTCTCCCTTCCTTTCTCTTTTTCTTTCTTTCTCTCTTTCCTTCTTTCTTTTTGCTTTTATTCATGTCCTTGATACATAACACAAGGCCTATCACATAATAAGAACTTGATCATTTCCTTTACCTTGACCAACATTCCCTCACAATTGGAGTGACTCAGTTGGACCTAGAGAGGAAGGCCTGAATTCAAATCCAGCCTCTGATACTATCTGTGTGACCCTGGACAAGTTACTTAACCTTTGCCTTGGTTTCCTCAACTATAAAATGCACCTACCTCCCTGGGTTGTTGCAAGGATCAAGTTAGAATATATTGATAAAGTGTTTAACACAGTGCCTAGTACATGGTTGAGTTCTTAATAAATGCCTGCTCCCTTCTCTGGCTGTGTACTAGGAGCAGGATATTACAGCAATGAGAGGTGGTGTAAGTCAGTGGATGGAGCAGGTGACTTGACTTTAGGAAAATTTGGTTTCCAATCTAGCCTTGGTCATTTACTAGCTTCATGACCCTTATAAGTAAATCACCTAAGCTCTCCGAGTCTCAGTTTCTTCATCTGTGAAATGGAGATAACAAAACCTGTGGTAGCTGCCTCACAGGGTTGTTGAGAGGAATGAAGCAGACGAGATACTTAGAAGGTGTTTTTGCAAACCTTCAAGTCTATAAAAATGTGAGCAGTTCTCATTAGTGAGGTTTGTAGATTGTAGGAGCAAAGTCAGCTCTCATGTGTGTGGGCCCAGTGGGTATTTTTATGGATCTGGTGATATTCTGAAACCATCCAGAAAGCTGTGCTCATTGACAGCCCACTGTGCTCTCCCTTTCCTAAGCTCCAATGTTATTTACTGCCTAAGCAGCAAGGTTTATTGGATAGCTTTGGTTTTCCTTCAACCGATCCATGTCTTTTTGTCTTGCTCATTAATCCACATATTCTGCACATTTCTTGAGGGTGCGTCCCATGTCTTCTAAGAAGAGAACACTGGAGTTAGAGCAAGGAGACCTAGATTCTAGTTCAGACTCTGACACTAACCAGCTGTGTGGCCTTGGATAATTCATTTAATTGCTATGGTTATCAGTTGTCCTACTTTTATGATAAAGGGATTGTCCTATAGATGGTCACCAAGAAGCATTGTCTAGTAAAAAGAAAAATGGTCTGGGAGTCACAAGACACCAGCTGGAGTCCTGGCTCCTAAACTAAAATCATACAATGTCAGAATTGAAAGGAGCAGCACTCTCCTTTTACAGCTGAGGAAAACAGGCCTGAAGAAAGAAAAGGACATGCTGAAGATCATGCAGAGGACACAGCAACAGGTCTGGGAGAAGAACCCAGGGATCCTTTTTCCAAGTTACTTCACTATAGTAGTGTGACCCTGACCAGGCACTTTAAGAGCCTCAATATGATCATTTATAAAATAGAAACAAAAACCATCTTTCTCACAAATTTGCTATAAAGATTAAATAAGTGACCACAAAGAGAGCTGCAATGAATATTTTTGTACATATGGCTGGATCTTTCTCCCACTTCTGTGATCTCTTTGGGATACAGCCCCAGAAGTGGTGTTACTGGGTCAAAGGAATGGCTAAACAAGTTGTGGTATATGAATGCAATGGAATACTACTGTGCTATAAGAAATGAGGAGCAGATGGACTTCATATTTACCTGGAGAGGTTTATACAAATTGATGCTAAGTGAGAAGAGCAGAACCAGGAAAAATCTGTACATAATCACAGACACATTGTATATGTGACAACCAACTTTGATAAACTGGACTTTTCTCAACAACGCACAGTTATAAGACAGCTCTACAAGTCTCAGAATAGAAGGAGATATCTACATTCAGAGAAAGATCTAGAAAGAAAAGAGTTTAAATGGCGACTGAAGCAAACTACATGCTCTAGTTGTTTTCCATGTTTGGTTTTGTTTCCTTTTTCCCATCGTTCACTCCATTGGTTACAACCCTTCTATACAACCAGACTTATGTCCAATGTGAAAGTATGTGCAGATCCTACACTTGATTGCATGCCCCATGGGGGGGGAAGAGAAGGGAGAAAATTTGAAACTCAAGGGATTCTGGAGCTGAATCTTATAAACTAAAAGTAAATAAATCCATTTAAAAACGCAATAACATAAAAATTAAGGTTTGGAGAAACTGAAAAAAAAGATTAAATAAGTGAAAGCTTTTGATCAAATAAGTGAAAGTGCTTTGAAAACCTGGTGGTGCGGCAAAAAGAACTCTGGCTATAGAAGCACAGAAACTGGATTTAAATCTTGACTCTGTTACTTACGACCTATACAACCTTCTGCAAGCCATCCAACCTTCCTGGGCTTCAGCTTCCTCATGTGCAAAATGAAGAGGGCACACTAAATTATCTCTATGGTTCCTTCTGGCATCAGATGCCATGAACCCCAAAGCTGGATGCAAGTACAAGGCATAATTATTATTCTACTAGGCCCCTTCAAACTCTCAAATGCCTGATTTTTCTTATTTCCTGTTTCTCCCCTACTACTTAGCAGGGTGGTTGATACAAAATCCACACTCAGTTGCTTGTTAAAACCCCATCATTCATTTACATATAACTGCCTACAAATCTTCCATCTCCTCATGTATGGCTCCTGGAATCCCTGTGATATTCATGCCCTCCGCACTCTACAGGGCTACCATACTGAATTACAGAATTATAATTGAATTATAGAAAGAAAATGGAGTAGCTATTGACTAGAGAGGGAACAAAGGCAACACCCTAAGGCTGTCTTCAGGCAACACATAAAAAGGGAAGAATCCAGGTTTATGGACTCATGTTTCTAAACTGATCCTTATACTGCGGTTGTTTTTCTTGGAAGAAGGGAGAACAAAAGACACTGCTGAGACCTTTTGCTGGTGGCACAGTGTAGCTGTAGGGAATCTGGGGTTCTTGGAGAGCTTTCCCTGTGTATCCATGCTTCTGTTGCCCTATGGTGGAGCTTTCCTTGAAAGAGTCTGGTGTATCTGTCAGGGCTGTAAGCTGCCTGAGGCCTTAGCTCATATATTGAAGGGCTGAGCAATGATCACTATGTCACAAGTTGCATTTTTAATAGGAGGGCTGTCTATCAAAACTTAAAGTATCCTAGTAGTCAGAGGTTGTAGGACCCTCTGAGATACGTATAGGAAGGATTTTATATTATGTGGTATTTACATACTTGCCTTGTTTTAAAGAAATTCATGCTTAATGCATGCCAAATGCTTAAAAAGACTTTCTGAATTGAACATTAAAAATCTAATTTCCTAAAATATAAAATAGGAAGGGTGATGATTCATTTCATTATTATCGTTAACTTTTTAAAAGGTTTCACCACAGGATTCTTTTAAACCATTAGCTCCCCTTTGGCATTTAAAAGATGATCCCTTTTACAATATTTTGGTTTTATACACACACACATGCACATGCATGCACACACACACACAATGCACACACCTTGCACACACTCACTATTTTACAGAGATGTATGAAACAGCATAAAATGTCAAAATGTCTCTGTTTTTCCGGTTCTTTGTCCCGCATCTTGTGAACGACTCTGTCCATTGTTTGTTTGTCATTCTGATATTTCTCTTGCTTATTCTTTGGTCATCTTATTGTTTATTGTCACTTCTGCCAAAAGGAAAGGATTGAGAAGGAAAAGATCACTCAGTTGGACTAGCGAAACTGTGGTCCATAACTTTTCCTTAAATTGATCCCCCTTATGCATTTAAATACATCATATCACCCCCATAAGCTATGGAGTGACATAATTTTGGTTGGAGGAGTTCCTTTTTAGCACCCCTCAAAACATACCTCACTGAAACCAATAATATAACAAATTACATTTCTATATTGCTTTGGAATTCACAAATAGCTTTTCTCAGTTTTCAGAAGAAGAAGGAGAAGTAATCAATAGTCATATAAAAATGCTTTCAATCACTAGTAATTAGAGAAATTCAAATGAAAACAACTCTGAGGTACTACCTCATACCCACCAGACTGGCTAAAATGAGATAAAAGTTAAAGGGGATGTAGGAAAATAGGTATACATATGAATTGTTGGTGGAACTGGGAACCAATCCAATTATTCTAGAAAACAATTTGGAACCATGCCCAAAGGGCTAAAGAATTGTATACCCTTTGACCCAGCTATACTAGATCTATAACCCAAGGAGGTCAAAGAAAGAGCAATAGAGCTCTTAAATACAAAAACATTGATAGCAGCTCTTTTTTAAGAACTGGAAACTGGGAGGATGCCCATCAATTGGGAAATGACTGAGTGAGTTATCAATATAATTGTAATGGGATATTATTGTGCTGTAAAAAATGAGGAGGAGGGTTTCCGGAAACATCTGGGGAAACTTATATTAACTGATGCAAAATAAAGTAAGGAAAACTATGAGAACAATATACACAATAACCACAATATTGTAACAATAACTGTGAAAGACTTAGCAACTCTGATAATACAATGATCCGTAATAAATCCAAAAGACTTATGATGAAAAATGCTATCCACCTCCAGAGAGGGAACTGAGGAATTCTGACTACATATTGAAGCATATTTTTTCTCTTTCCTTATTTTTCTTACTTTTTTGCCAAATGTCAAAACATGTTTTGCACGAACATATATATTGATATATGTATTATATGTCTTGCCTTCTCATTAAGTGGGGCAAAAATAGAGAGAAGGGGAGAAGCTGGGGTTGAAAATAAAAATTCACAAAACAAAACAAACAAAAACAAGAAGCCTTCCTTACAACAATCAAGAGAGTTAAGTAGTACAAATATTATCTATATTTTGTAGTTGGAGAAACCGAGCCTCAAAGGAGTTAAGAAACTTGCCCACAGTTACATAGTTATTAAGTATCACAGGCAGAAAGGATTTCAACCTGAGCCTCCCTTGTCTCCATCCCATCATACTTTCTCCCCAATACAAAGAACTTTTACAAGTAATATTTCATTTCGGTCTCCTATGAAATAAATACTAAAATTATTATCCCCATTTTACAGATGAAGAAAATGAGGCTCAAATAAGTTAACTGACTCACTCAAGGTTACACAGACAGGCAGGCAAGACTACAAGAATTTCTTAAGTGTTTAATGTATCCCAGACACTATACTAAGTATATTCTATAAAAATGGAAACAGACCAAAAGATGGTCTTGCCCTCGAAGTGGGGTAAAGGTAGGGGTAAAGAAAGGGGTAAAGGTAAAGGGGTAAAGAAAGGGGTAAAGGTAAAGAGGGATAAAGGTACCCTACTAGAGACATAGTATTAGAGTCCAAAAAGTTAGAAGTATATCTGGTAGGTGAATAAAGGTTGGCTGGCCTGGGCCCCTCCCCAAAATGGAAGCCTTGGGTAGAACTCACAAATGGGAGAAGAAGCCCCCAAGGCAGACGGATGTTCTAGAGTGAAAAGATCTCTGAGCTCTGAGGGAGGTACTGTGGTGGGGTTGCAGCTGACACACGGTATAGAAGTCCAGAAAGTCAGAAGCTATAGCCAGGTGGGGAATGAAAACAGTCTGACCTAAGCCTTTCTCCAAAATGCAGGTGCTGGGAGGAACTCAGCAACTTTCTTAGAAAGCTGAGTATTAGAGACAAGATTTGCCTCAGTCTCCCTGTTTTCAATACTCCATCTACTAAGCCACTACTGAGCACAGTAGCGGTGGGTGGAATATGTCTTACCCATTATAACTGACCTGAAGGTGGTAGCAAAGAGAGGCAGTAGGAAGCAAGAAAAATCACTTAGTATCTAATTAAGAGAGAAGCAGAGAGGAAAAAATAGAATCAAATCAGTATAGAATTTCAGAATAACACTAATATAAGGAACTGTCTCCCCACTTCCTGTTCTATAGTCTGTTAACCCATTACTGCATGCCCATAGCTACTCTTAACCTCTTACCCCACTGGACTCTATCCCTCAGGCCTGTGTCATCACCGTTTTCTGTAATCACCTTTCTCAGATTTCAGATCATGATATATCAGTAAGTCATAAAGACAAGTTTCCTGAACTCATGGATTTCTGACTGGGATCAGTTTTAGATGTTGTTCCGTTGTTTTCAGTCATGTCTGAAATTTCATGACCCCATTTGGGGTTTTCTTGGCAAAGCTATTAGGGTGGTTTGCCATTTTCTTCTCCAGTTCATTTTACAGATGAGTAAATGGAGGCAAGCAAGGTTAAGTGACTTGCTCAGAGTCATACAACTAGTCTTTATGGACAGATTTGAACTCAGGGAGGTAAGTCTTTCTGCCTCCAGGTGTTGGCAATAATATATCATCACCATCATCATCGTTATTATTTTACTTATTCCTCATGACAACCCCAGGAGGGAGATGCTATTATTATGGTCATTTCACAGGTGAGGAAACTGAGGCAGACATCAGTTAAGTGACTTCTCCAGGGTCACACAGCCAGAAAGTACATGAGTCCAGATGTCAACACAGGATTTCCTGGCTCCTGGTCCTGTGTTGTATGCTCTGTATCCCTAGTTGTCCAGAAGTAATTTGATATCCTAGAAAAAAACTGAAATTAGAATTAGTCGACCTAGGTTTGAATCCTGACTTTGACACATACTGACTGGGTGACCCTGGGCAATTCTAAGCATCACTTTAAGACTGTAAGTAGCAGATTAGGGAGTGATTTCCTCTGCCAGAGAAGGTAGTTCCCTGGATTAATACATAAATCTAGTATGGTTCAAAAAGAATTGAAATGATAGATGATGATATTTATACTATGTAGATCACAAGGTTGTGGTAAGGAATATGCTCTGTAATCTTTAAAGCATTCTAATTTGATGTCCTACAAGGTATTGTCTGAGGGCAATTGAAAGGAACCAACCCCCTTCGCCACACACTTCACCACCCCCAAAATGATCTTTCTGTGAAACTTACCTGAAAACCTATTCACTGCTTGGAATGGAAGGCTCTATCTCTCTTACCTAAGAGGTGTAACACATTAGGACCTAAAAGTTATCTGATGATATTATTTGGTACACATATAGTATGTATATGCATTGATATCTCACCCCACAAATCTACTTTGTATTTATTTACATATATATTTTAAAATAATTTTGTTGATATTTTCTGTTAATTACATCATCATAGTTATTCCAAATATCCCTCTCACTTTCCCTCCCAGAGAGTCAACCCATATTACAAATAGTATTTTTTGAAAAAAAAAATTAGCACAATTGATCAACACACTTAAAAAGTCCAAAAACATGTGCAGTGTGCAACAGCCGTGTGTGTCCCCCTTCTGTAAGGGGTTGAGTTGGAAGTATCCTCTTATATCTCTTAATTTAACTCTTGCTTGTTTTACAAAGTTAATTCCCAAATATTTTATGCATTTGTACTTATTTTGAACAGGATTTCCTTTGATTTGACCCCAGAACATCACATATTCCTATCTAGCTCCCCTCTTCTGTTCATGTATCCTATGTTAGTCCTACAAAAAATATTATTCACCAGCAGGCAGGGTGTCTCCAGGTTCTGTCCATAATGTCCCATGTCCGCCTCTTCACTATTACCTCCACCAGACTTCCACCTTCACCCCTGTCTCCTTGTATGCGTTTAAAAATTTTATTTTTAACTTATGGAATAAAACAATCATCTCCATAACATAGCACAATAAAAAAGATGATTACACATGACACTACAAATCCACCACACACAATTTGCTATTCCTTTCAAAATATACAACAAAATGGTCATGTAAATTTCTTTTTTTGCTTCCCTTCCCCCTCTTCCTGCCCTAGAGATGGATACCATCAGACACAAAAAGATGTGTGTATGCATATTTATATGTATATGTGTATGTATATGTATATATAACACATATACATACATATTCTATGCATACGTCTGTTTATCAGTTCTATCTCTGGATGCAGACAGCATCTTTCTTCATGTCTTTTACAGTTATTTTGGGTAGTTCTAATAGTCAAGGTAACTTATTCATTCAAAGTCGTTCTTAGAACAATATTGCTCTTACTGTAGACAATGTTTTCCTTGCTTGCATGTAGAAAGAAGTCTCTTACTGGTCTCTCTGAAGTTACTCTGTTACTGTTGGTGTTCTCGACATTTATTCAATCCTGCATTTGTTTGGAGTGATTAAGAAACAAATAATCTCTTCAATTCTGGTTTTCTTTCTAAAAATGTTTCAATTGCAGAGTTCTTTGTTATTGAACTTTCATCTTTTATCATATATAGTTAAGCTCCTATTTGCACAATAGGTCACCCCAGGTTGCATCTTGAGCTCCATCACTGTTCAGAACATATTATTCCATTCTCTCTTAAGTTTTCTGGTGGGTGCAGAATAGTCTTGTCTTGTTCTATTTTAGTTTCCTTTGTATTTGAAAGTCTTCCTTATGATGTCTTGCAGCACAGGTGTTTCTGAATTGAATTGTTAAAGTTATCCATTATGTGTTCTAGAGTTTGCAGCCTTGGGGGTTTTTTTCTGGAGGTGATATTGAATTCTTCTAACTAATATTTCATTTTCCATGTTTAGAAGATGTGTGCAGTGATCTTCCATTATCTCCTTCATGATAGTGTTAAAGTTTTTTATCTTGCCATGTTCTTCTGGGAGACTATATCTTTAGGTCATCTTCCATCCAATCTTTGAGATCAGGATGTTTAGCTCACAATAATAAGCACATTTTCTTCTAATGTTATTGGTTCTTTGCTTCTCTCCTTCTGAATTGCAATTCACTTCTGTTTATTATCATTCCCAATCTATTGTTCTCTCTTTTATTTCTTTGGTAAGACTTTATTACAAATTCTAGATTTTCTATTCTGTCCATTATTTTTTTCTGTGAAGGCCATAAATTCTACTCTCAAAATTCTCATTTTATTTTTGAACCACTAAGGAACAGGGTATTGTGGTTCCGAGTTTTTCTCACTTTCCATGGAGTTCTCCATCTCAAGTCTTAGATCATTTTCCTTTGTTTTGTGTGATTTATTCGTAGAAACCTGAACTCTCTTACCAGATCACAAGGCCATATTTCCTTTGTTGTTAATATTTTCCCTGTTGATGGATCAGTTTGTGTTCAAGGTCTTTCTTCTTCCTGAGATCTTTAGTAATTTCAATCTTCCTCTACCCCTCCCCCTTATTTTTCTCTATTGCTCACTTTCTGACCCCCTTCCTTCTGGTTATAGTTTCCTTAGGAGCTGGATATCAAAGCATCTCAACTTCCCTCCATGCGGGGCAATTCACAGTTCAACAATCTGGATCATACCATATACCAAAATAAAGTCAAAATGAGTGTATGATTTAGACAAAAATAGTGATATCATAAGCAAATTAGGAGAGCATAGAATATTTTACTTGTCAAATCTATGGATAAGAGAAGAATTTATTACCAAATAAGAGATAGAGAGCATTATAGATGTAAAATGGATAATTCTATTACATTAAATTGAAAAAGATTTGTGCAAACTAAGCTAATGAGGCCAAGAAGAAAAGGAAAGTAGAAAACTGGGGAGGAAATTTTTCAGCAGCTTTCTCTGATAAAGGTCTCATTTCTCAAATATATAGACAACTGAGTTAACTTTATAATATAATTCATTTCTCAACTGAAAAATGGTCAAAGGATATGAACAGGCAATTTTAAGAAGAGAGCTATCCATAATCATAGGGGGGAAATATCTAAATCTCTATTGCTTAGAGATATGCAAAATAAAACTACCTCACACCTATCAGATTGGCTAACATGACAGAAAAGGAAAATGGCAAATGTTGGAAGGGATGTGAAAAAATTGGAACACTAATGAACTGTTGGTGGAGTTGTGAACTGATCCAACCATTCTGGAATGCAATTTGGAAATATGCTCAAATTATTATAAAAATGTGTTTAACTTCTGACCCAGCAATATCATTACTAGATTTATATCTCAAAGATATTTTTTAAAAAGGAAAAGGACCTATAAGTAAAAAATATTTATAGCAATTTTTTTGTGGTGGCAAAGAATTAGAAATAGAGATGTCCATCAATTTGGGAATAGCTAAGCAAGTTGTGATATATGATTATGATGGAATGCTATTGTGCTATAAGAAATGAGCACAATGGTTTCAGAAAAACTGGGAAGACTTACATGAACTGATACAAAGTAAAGCAAGCAGAAACAGGAGAGCATTGTGCATAGTAACAGCAAGGTCAAATGGGGATCTACTATGAATGGTTTAGCTGTTCTTAGCAATACAATGATCTAAGACAATTTCAAAGGACTATGCTGAAAAGTACTATACACTTCCAGAGAAAGAATTTATGGAGTCTGAATACTGATCATAGCATACTTTTTTTTTCCACTTTATTTTTTGTCTGTGTTTTTTTTTGTAAGATGGCTAATATGGAAATATTTTCTATGACTATATACATAAACTATATCAAAGGGTTTGCTTTCTCAAGAAGAGGGTGGTGAGGGATAGAGGAAGAGAATTTGGGATTCCAGATTGAAAAGAAATGCCTGGGGGTGGAGCCAAGATGGCGGCATAGAAGCAGCAAAGCACCACAGCTCCCACACAAAAACGCAAAAAAAACTCATAAAATGGGACGCTAAACAGATTTTCAAGCTCCAAAACTCTCCAAAAGACAGAAAGAACATCTGTTGCTACAGGCAGCGCAGCAGACGGGGCTCTTCGCAGCAGTCTGAGACCCGTGGCCCAAACTCCAGCCGGGTCAAGCCCTGGGGCATCGGGCAGGGAACTGTGGCTATAGGAGAGCAGATCGGCTTCACTGGAGGCACAATTACCACATCTATCAGGCCAGAAGAAAAAAAGGCTAAGAGAAAGGTTGGTGGATTTTGCTAACTGGGGAGGAGAAGAGCGTGTCCGGCCAAACTGCTCCCAGGGCAAGGAAGCAGTGGGAGGTGGCTGTAGCAGCAGGAACAGCTGAGAGCCCCAGCTGCTTCAGAGCCCTCGGCCTACAGATAGCAGAGGGGCTGACTTGAACCATCGGGACCAAGGGCTCTTGCGTTGAGTGGCCTGGATCTGGATTGTGGTCTTGAGTGGTGGTCCTGGGGTGTGCTTTCAGTGAGCCAAGGCTGGGAGGTGGGGCTGCAGTACCCCACTAAGAGCTCCAGCAACTGTGAGGGCCCCAGCGATTTGGGACAGAGCTTTCCCCCTCCAGGAAGCAGAGTGCCACAGAGCTAAAAAACCAAGCAATTAATAGACTGGCCAACATGAGAAAAAGGAAGCAAGCTAGGAACAGCAGTAAAACTCTAGAATCCTTTTTTATGGACAAAAAAGACCAAAGCATGGAGCAGGAGGAAGACAGCTCAGTCAAAACTCCCTCACCAAATGCTTCCAAGACACTGGAAGAATGCCTACTAGCTATACA